>JBBPBR010000001.1:23147102-23159663 GCA_037974775.1 Cicer pinnatifidum | reverse complement strand
GTCTGTCTGTCTGTTTGTCTCACAATTAATTTTTTTTCTGTCTGTTAATCTATTTTGTCTGTCTATGTATTTAACAAGTTTTTCTATTTTTATGTATTTTGTCTGTCTATATATCTTTTTTTTTTTTATATATGTCAATTATGTCTTTGTTTTTTCATTCTCTATATATGTTATTTTGTCTGTGTGTTAGTCTATCTTTCTTATATTTTTCTATCACTATGCCTGTTTATTTGTATGTCAATAAGTCAGTCTGTTTGTATGTCTATATGTTTATTTGTCTATTTATCTTTGTGTCTATTTGCATGTCTATTTGTGTGTCGAGTTGTCGGTTTGTCTATATGTCTTTTTGTGTGTTTGTCGATTTGTCTGTTTATTTCTTAGTCTATTTCTCTGTCTTTTTTTCTCTATGTTTGTGTTTCTGTGTGTTTGTATGTGCCTATGTATTTGTTTCTTAGTCTGTGTGTTTTCTCTAATAGTCTGTTTGTTTGTCTGGTTATATGTGTGTCTGTTTGTGTGATTGTATGTGTTTTTGTTTGTGTCTCTATCAGACTGTGTGCTTGTCTTGTTGTGTGTTTCTCTATCTCTCTGTCTATTGGTCTATGTGTCTATTTGTTAATCTTTTTGTTAGTCTATCTATTTGTGGGTCTGTCTATCTGTCTATATATCAATTTTTCTCTTTCTCTGTCTGTTAATATATTTTTTTGTCTATCTTTTTCACTATTTTTCTATTTGTATGTATTTTGTCTGTGTGTATATCTGTTTTTTTTTTTATGTATGTCAATTATATCTCTTTTTGTCATTCTCTATATCTGTTTTTTTGTTTGTCTGTCTGTTTATCTCTCTATCTATCTGTCTGCCAGTCTATCTGTCTTTCTGTCTGTCAGTCCGTTTGTCTGTCTGTCATTCAGTCACTATGTCTTATGTCAGTCAATATGTCAGTCAATCTATCTGTCTATCACTCAGTCAGTCAGTCTGTCTGTCTATCACTCAGTCAGTCAGTCTGTCTGTCACTCAGTCAGTCAGTCTGTCTGTTTGTTTGTCTCTCAATCAATCTTTTTCTCTGTCTGTTAATATATTTGTTTGTCTATCTATTTAACTATTTTTTTATTTTTATGTATGTTGTCTGTCTGTATATCTATTTTTTTTTTGGCAATTATATTTATGTTTGTCATTCTCTATATCTTTTTTTTTTGTCTATCTGTTAGTCTATCTATCTTATATTTTTCTATCAATATGCGTGTTTATTTGTATGTCAATCAGTCAGTTTGTTTGTATGTCTATTTGTTTATTTGTCTGTTAATCTATGTGACTATTTGCATGTCTATTTGTGTGTCGAGTTGATATTTTGTCTATATGTCTTTTTGTATGTCTGTCGATTTGTCTGTTTGTTTGTTAGTCTATCTGTCTATATGTCAATCTATCTGTCTATCAATTAGTCTTTCAATCTATACGTCTGTCTGTTTTTCTCTATGTTTGTGTTTCTGAGTGTTTGTCTTTGTCTATGTATTTGTTTATTAGTTTGTTTGTTTTCTATATTAGTTTGTTTGTTTGTCAGTCTATATGTGTGTCTTTTTGTGTGATTGTATGTGTGTTTGTTTGGGTCTCTATCAGACTGTGTGCTTGTCTGGTTGTGTGTATGTCTATCTCAGTGTCTGATTGTCAATGTGTCTATTCGTTAATCTCTTTGTTAGTCTATTTGTTTGTGGGTCTGTCTGCCTATCTCTCAATTTGTCTCTTTCTCTGTTTGTTAATATATTTGTCTATCTATCTATTTCACTATTTTTCAGTTTGTATGTATTTTGTCTGGCTATATATCTGGTTTTTTGTTTGTATGTCTATCAAATATATCTCTATTTGTCATTCTCTATATCTATTTTTTTGTCTGTCCGTCTGTCTATCTCTCTATCTGTTTGTCTGCCAGTCTATCTGTCTTTCTGTCTGTTAGTCTGTTGTATTGTTTGTCTGTCAGTAAGTATGTCTTATGTCAGTCAATATGTCAGTCAGTCAGTTTGTCTGTTTGTCTATCACTCAATTAGTTTGTCTGTCTATTTGTCTCTTAATTAATCTTTTTTTTATGTGTTTTAATCTATTTGTCTGTCTATCTATTTAACTATTTTTCTATTTTTATGTATTTTCTCAGTCTTTCTGTATATCTGTTTTTTTGTGTGTCTGTCAATTATATCTATGTTTGTCATTCTCGATATCTGTTTTTTTGTTTGTCTGTTAGTCTATCTATCTTATATTTTTCTGTCAATATGCTTGTTTATTTGTATGTCAATCAGTAAGTTTGTTTGTATGTCTATATGTTTATTTGTCTGTTTATCCGTGTGTCTATTTGCATGTCTATTTGTGAGTCGAGTTATCTGTTGTCTATATGTCTTTTGTGTGTGTCGATTTGTGTGTTTGTTTGTTAGTCTATCTGTCTGTCTGTCAATCTATATATCTATCAATCTGTCTTTCAATCTATTTGTCTGTCTATTTTTCTCTATGTTTGTGTTTATGTGTGTTTGTCTGTGTAAGACCCATAATTTTAAAGTGTACTTTATGTATTTTAGTGTATTTTAGTGTATTTTATGTGTGTTAATCTATTTGTCTGTCTGTATATCTGTTTTTTTTTGTTTGTATGTCTGTCAATTATATCTCTATTTGTCATTCTCTATATCTGTTTTTTTGTTTGTCTATCTATCTATCTGTCTTTCTGCAGTCAATCTGTCTTTCTGTCTGTCAGTCTGTTTGTCTGTCTGTCAGTCAGTCAGCATGTCTTATGTCAGTCAATATGTCAGTCAGTCTGTCTGTATATCTGTTTTTTTTACTGTCTGTTAGTCTATCTGTGTTATATTTTTCTATCAGTATGCCTTTTTATTTGTATGTCAATCAGTAAGTCTGTTTGTATTTTTATATGTTTATTTGTCTGTTTATCTTTGTGTCTATTTGCATGACTATTTGTGTGTCGAGTTGTTTGTTTATGTATATGTCTTTTTGTGTGTCTGTCGATTTGTCTGTTTGTTTGTTAGTCTATTTATCTGTGTGTCAATCTATCTGTCTTTCAATCTATATGTCTGTCTATATTTCTCTATGTTTGTGTTTCTGTGTGTTTGTCTGTGTCTAAGTATTTGTTTATTAGTCTGTGTGTTTCGTCAATTAGTTTGTTTGTTTATCGGTCTATATGTGTGTTTGTTTGTGTGATTGTATGTGTGTTTGTTTGTGTCTCTATCAGACTGTGTGCTTGTTTGGTTGTGTGTATGTCTATCTCTTTGTCCATTGGTTTATGTGTCTATTGGTTAATTTCTTTGTTAGTCTATCTGTTGGTGGGTCTGCCTGTCTATCTGCATATCAATTTTTCTCTTTCTCTGTGTGTTAATATATTTGTCTTTCTATTTATTTCACTATTTTTCTGTTTGTATGTATTTTGTCTGTCTGTATATCTATTTTTTGGTTTATATGTCTATCAATTATATCTCTATTTGTCATTCTCTATATCTGTTTTTTGTCTGCCTATCTATCTCTCTATTTGTCTGACTGCCAGTCTATCTGTCTTTCTGTCTGTCAGTATGTTTGTATGTCTGTCATTCAGTCATGATTTCTTATGTTAGTCAATATGTTAGTCTGTCTGTCTTTTTATCACTAAGTCAGTCTGTCTGTCTATTTGTCTCTCAATTAATCTTTTTTTCTTTCTGTTAATCTATTTGTCTGTCTATCTATTTAACTATTTTTCTATTTTTATGTATTTTGTCTGTCTATATATCTTTTTTTTTTGTCTGTCAATTATATCTCTGTTTGTCATTCTCTATATCTGTTATTTTGTCTGTCTGTTAGTCTATATGTTTTATATTTTCTATCAGTATGTCTGTTTATTTGTATGTTAATCAGTCAGTCTGTTTGCATGTCTATATGTTTATTTGTGTGTTTATATGTGTGTCGAGTTGTCTGTTGTCTATATGTCTTTTAATGTGTCTGTCTGTTTGTTTGTTAGTCTATCTGTCTGTCTATCTTTCAATATATATGTCTGTCTATTTTTCTCTATGTTTGTGTTTCTGTGTGTTTGTCAGTGTCTATGTATTTGTTTATTAGTTAGTGTGTTTTGTCTATTAGTCTGTTTGTTTGTCGGTCTGTATGTGTGTCTGTTTATGTTATTGTAGGTGTGTTTGTTTGTGTCTGTTTATGTGATTGTAGGTGTGTTTGTTTGTGTCACTATTTTTGCTGTTTGTATGTGTTTTGTTTGTCTGTATATTTATTTTCTTGTTTGTATGTATGTCAATTATATCTCTATTTGTTATTCTCTATATCTATTTTTATGTCTGTTTGTTTGTCTGTCTATCTCTCAATCTGTCTTTATGCTAGTCTATCTGTCTTTTTGTCTGTCAGTCTGCTAGTCGGTCTGTCATTCAGTTAGTATGTTTTATGTCAAGCAATATGTCAGTCTGTCTGTCTGTCTATTACTCAGTCAGTTAGTCTGTCTGTTTGTCTCTCAATTAATCTTTTTTTTTTCTGTCTGTTGATCTATTTGTCTGTCTATCTATTTAACTATTTTTTTTTTATTTTTATGTATTTTGTTTGTCTATATATTTGTTTTTTTGTATGTTTGTCAATTATATCTCTGTTTGTCATTCTCTATATCTAATTTGTTGTCTGCCTGTTTATTTATATGTCAATCTGTCAGTCTGTTTGTATGTCTATATGTTACTTGTCTGTTTATCTGTGTGTCTATTTGCATGTCTATATGTGTATTTGTTTGTTAGTTTATCTGCCTATCTGTCAATCTATCTATCTATCAATCTGTCTTTCAATCTATATGTCTGTCTATTTTTCTCTATGTTTTTGTTTCTGTGTGTTTGTTTGTGTCTACGTATTTGTTTATTAGTCTGTGTGTTTTGTCTATTAGTGTGTTTGTTTGTCGGTCAATATGTGTGTCTGTTTGTGTGATTGTATGTGTGTTTGATTGTGTCTCTATTAGACTGTGTGCTTGTCTAGTTGTGTGTCTGTCTATATCTCTGTCTATTGGTCTATGTGTCTATTTGGTAATCTCTTTGTTAGTGTATCTGTTTGTGGGTCTGTAAGTCTGTTTCTCAATTTGTCTCTTTCTCTGTCTGTTAATATATTTGTCTATCTATCTACTTCACTATTTTCCAGTTTGTATAAATTTTGTCTGTCTGTATATCTATTTTTATGTTTGTATGTCTGTCAATTATATCTCCATTTGTCATTCTCTATATTTGTTTTTTGTTTGTCTGTCTGTCTACCGGTCTATTTGTTAGTTTGTCTGTCTATCTATCTCTCAGTCAGTTTGTCTGTCTCTCAGTCTGTTTGTCTGTCTGTCTGTATGTCTTTTAAATAATCTTTTTTCTGTCTGTTAATCTATTTGTTTGTCTTTCTGTTTAACTATTTTTCTATTTTTATGTATTTTGTATGTCCGTATATCTGCTTTTTTGTATGTATGTCAATTATATCTTTCTTTGTCATTCTCTATATCTATTTTTTGTCTGTCTATTAGTCTATCTGTGTTATATTTTTCTACCATTATGCATGTTTATTTGTATGTGAATCAGTCAGTCTGTTTGTATGTCTATATGTTTATTTGTCTATTTATTTGTGTGTCTATTTGCATGTCTATTTGTGTGTCGAATTGTCTGTTTGTGATTATGTCTTTTTGTGTGTGTCGATTTGTCTGTTTGTCTGTTAGACTATCTATCTGTCTGTCAATCTATCTATCTATCAATCTGTCTTTCAATCTATATGTCTGTCTATTTTTCTCTATGTTTGTGTTTCTGTGTGTTTGTCTGTGTCTACGTATTTGTTTATTAGTCTGTGTGTTTTGTCTATTAGTCTGTTTGTTTGTCGGTCAATATGTGTGTCTGTTTGTCTGATTGTATGTGTGTTTGATTGTGTCTCTATTAGACTGTGTGCTTGTCTAGTTGTGTGTCTGTCTATATCTCTGTCTATTGGTCAATGTGTCTATTTGGTAATCTCTTTGTTACTCTATTTTTTTGTGGGTCTGTCTGTTTTTCAATTTGTCTCTTTCTTTGTGTATTAATATATTTGTCTGTCTATCTATTTCACTATTTTCCTGTTTGTATGAATTTTGTATATCTATATATCTGTTTTTTGTTTGTATGTCTGTCAATTATATCTCTATTTGTCATTCTCTATATTTGTTTTTTGTTTGTCTGTCTGTCAATCTCTCTATTTGTCTGTTTGCCAGTCTTTCTGTCTTTCTATTTTTCTGTCTGTCAGATTGTTTGTTTGTCTGTCAGTCAGTCAATATGTCTTATGTTAGTCAATATGTCAGTTATTTTGTCTGTCTGTCTATCTCTAAATGTGTCTATCTCTCAGTCAGTTTGTCTGTATGTCAGTCTGTTTGTCTGTCTGTCTGTATGTCTTTCAATTAATCTTTTTTTCTGTCTGTTAATCTATTTGTTTGTCTATCCATTTAACTATTTTTTTTTTATTTTTATGTATTTTGTCTGTCTGTCTGTATATCTATTTTTTTGTATGTCTGTCAATTATATCTTTGTTTGTCATTCTCTATATCTATTTTTTTGTCTGTTTATTAGTCTATCTGTCTTATACTTTTCTACCACTATGCCTGTTTATTTGTATGTCAATCAGGCAATCTGTTTGTATGTTTATATGATTATTTGTCTATTTATTTGTGTGTCTATTTGCATGTCTATTCGTGTTTCGAATTGTCTGTTTGTGTATATGTCTTTTTGTGTGTCTGTCGATTTGTTTGTTTGTTTCTTAGTCTATCTATCTGTTTGTCAATCTATCTATCTATCAATCTGTCTTTCAATCTATATGTCTGTCTATTTTTCTCTATGTTTGTGCTTATGTGTGTTTGTCTGTGTCTATGTACTTGTTTATTAGTCTGTGTGTTTTGTCTATTAGTTTGTTTGTTTGTCGGTCAATATGTGTGTCTGTTTGTGTGATTGTATGTGTGTTTGATTGTGTCTCAATCAGACTGTGTGCTTGTCTGGTTGTGTGTCCGTCTATCTCTTTGTCTATTGGTCTATGTGTCTATTTGTTAATCTTTTTGTTAGTCTATCTATTTGTGGGTTCGTCTATCTGTCTGTATATCAATTTTTCTCTTTCTCTGTCTGTAAATATATTTGTTTGTCTATCTTTTTCAATATTTTTCTGTTTGTTTGTATTTTGTCTGTTTATATATATTTGTTTTTTTGTTTGTGTGTCTGTCAATTATATCTCTTTTTGTCATTCTCTATATCTATTTTTTTGTCTGTCTGTCTGTCTATCTCTCTATCTGTCTGTCTACCAGTCTATCTGTCTTTCTGTCTGTCAGTCTGTTTGTTTGTCTGTCATTCAGTCACTATGTCTTATGTCAGTCAATATGTCCGTCAGTCTATCTGTCTATCACTGAGTCAGTCAGTCTGTTTGTCTGTTTGTCTCTCAATTAATCTTTTTCTCTGTCTGTTAATATATTTGTCTATCTATCTATTTAACTATTTTTTTATTTTTATGTATGTTATCTGTCTGTATATCTATTTTTTTTTTGTCTGGCAATTATATTTATGTTTGTCATTCTCTATATCTGTTTTTTTGTCTATCTATTAGTCTATCTGTCTTATATTTTTCAATCAATATGCGTGTTTATTTGTTTGTCAATCAGTCAGTTTGTGTGTATGTTTATTTGTCTGTTTATCTATGTGACTATTTGCATGTGTATTTGTGTATCGAGTTGTCTGTTTCTCTATATGTCTTTTTGTGTGTATGTCAATTTGTCTGTTTGTTTGTAAGTCTATCAGTCTATATGTCAATCTATCTGCCTATCAATCAGTCTTTCAATCTATACGTCTGTCTGTTTTTCTCTATGTTTGTGTTTCTTAGTGTTTGTCTTTGTCTATTTATTTGTTTATTAGTCTGTTTGTTTTCTCTATTAGTTTGTTTGTTTGTCGGTCTATATGTGTGTCTTTTTGTGTGATTGTGTGTGTGTTTGTTTCGGTCTCTATCAGACTGTGTGCTTGTCTGGTTGTGTGTATGTCTATCTCAGTGTCTGATTGTCAATGTGTCTATTCGTTAATCTCTTTGTTAGTCTATTTGTTTGTGGGTCTGTCTGCCTATCTCTCAATTTGTCTCTTTCTCTGTTTGTTAATATATTTGTCTATCTATCTATTTCACTATTTTTCAGTTTGTATGTATTTTGTCTGTCTATATATCTGGTTTTTTGTTTGTATGTCTATCAAATATATCTCTATTTGTCATTCTCTATATCTATTTTTTTGTCTGTCTGTCTGTCTATCTCTCTATCTGTTTGTCTGCCAGTCTATCTGTCTTTCTGTCTGTTAGTCTGTTGTATTGTTTGTTTGTCAGTAAGTATGTCTTATGTCAGTCAATATGTCAGTCAGTCAATTTGTCTGTTTGTCTATCACTCAATTAGTTTGTCTGTCTATTTGTCTCTTAATTAATCTTTTTTTTATGTGTTTTAATCTATTTGTCTGTCTATCTATTTAACTATTTTTCTATTTTTATGTATTTTCTCTGTCTTTCTGTATATCTGTTTTTTTGTTTGTCTGTTAGTCTATCTATCTTATATTTTTCTATCAATATGCTTGTTTATTTGTATGTCAATCAGTAAGTTTGTTTGTATGTCTATATGTTTATTTGTCTGTTTATCCGTGTGTCTATTTGCATGTCTATTTGTGAGTCGAGTTATCTGTTGTCTATATGTCTTTTGTGTGTGTCGATTTGTGTGTTTGTTTGTTAGTCTATCTGTCTGTCTGTCAATCTATATATCTATCAATCTGTCTTTCAATCTATTTGTCTGTCTATTTTTCTATATGTTTGTGTTTATGTGTGTTTGTCTGTGTAAGACCCATAATTTTAAAGTGTACTTTATGTATTTTAGTGTATTTTATGTGTGTTAATCTATTTGTCTGTCTGTATATCTGTTTTTTTTTGTTTGTATGTCTGTCAATTATATCTCTATTTGTCATTCTCTATATCTGTTTTTTTGTTTGTCTATCTATCTATCTGTCTTTCTGCAGTCAATCTGTCTTTCTGTCTGTCAGTCTGTTTGTCTGTCTGTTAGTCAGTCAGCATGTCTTATGTCAGTCAATATGTCAGTCAGTCTGTCTGTATATCTGTTTTTTTTTACTGTCTGTTAGTCTATCTGTGTTATATTTTTCTATCAGTATGCCTTTTTATTTTTATGTCAATCAGTGAGTTTGTTTGTATTTTTATATGTTTATTTGTCTGTTTATCTTTGTGTCTATTTGCATGACTATTTGTGTGTCGAGTTGTTTGTTTATGTATATGTCTTTTTGTGTGTCTGTCGATTTGTCTGTTTGTTTGTTAGTCTATTTATCTGTGTGTCAATCTATCTGTCTTTCAATCTATATGTCTGTCTATATTTCTCTATGTTTGTGTTTCTGTGTGTTTGCCTGTGTCTAAGTATTTGTTTATTAGTCTGTGTGTTTCGTCAATTAGTTTGTTTGTTTATCGGTCTATATGTGTGTTGGTTTGTGTGATTGTATGTGTGTTTGTTTGTGTCTCTATCAGACTGTGTGCTTGTTTGGTTGTGTGTATGTCTATCTCTTTGTCTATTGGTTTATGTGTCTATTGGTTAATTGCTTTGTTAGTCTATCTGTTGGTGGGTCTGCCTGTCTATCTGCATATCAATTTTTCTCTTTCTCTGTGTGTTAATATATTTGTCTTTCTATTTATTTCACTGTTTTTCTGTTTGTATGTATTTTGTCTGTCTGTATATCTATTTTTTGGTTTATATGTCTGTCAATTATATCTCTATTTGTCATTCTCTATATCTATTTTTTGTCTGCCTGTCTATCTCTCTATTTGTCTGACTGCCAGTCTATCTGTCAGTATGTTTGTATGTCTGTCATTCAGTCATGATTTCTTATGTTAGTCAATATGTTAGTCTGTCTGTCTTTTTATCACTAAGTCAGTCTGTCTGTCTATTTGTCTCTCAATTAATCTTTTTTTCTTTCTGTTAATCTATTTGTCTGTCTATCTATTTAACTATTTTTCTATTTTTATGTATTTTGTCTGTCTGTATATCTTTTTTTTTTGTCTGTCAATTATATCTCTGTTTGTCATTCTCTATATCTGTTATTTTGTCTGTCTGTTAGTCTATATGTTTTATATTTTCTATCAGTATGTCTGTTTATTTGTATGTAAATCAGTCAGTCTGTTTGCATGTCTAGATGTTTATTTGTGTGTTTATATGTGTGTCGAGTTGTCTGTTGTCTATATGTCTTTTAATGTGTCTGTCTGTTTGTTTGTTAGTCTATCTGTCTGTCTATCTTTCAATATATATGTCTGTCTATTTTTCTCTATGTTTGTGTTTCTGTGTGTTTGTCAGTGTCTATGTATTTGTTTATTAGTTAGTGTGTTTTGTCTATTAGTCTGTTTGTTTGTCGGTATGTATGTGTGTCTGTTTATGTTATTGTAGGTGTGTTTGTTTGTGTCTGTTTATGTGATTGTAGGTGTGTTTGTTTGTGTCACTATTTTTGCTGTTTGTATGTGTTTTGTTTGTCTGTATATTTATTTTCTTGTTTGTATGTATGTCAATTATATCTCTATTTGTTATTCTCTATATCTATTTTTATGTCTGTTTGTTTGTCTGTCTATCTCTCAATCTGTCTTTCTGCTAGTCTATCTGTCTTTTTGTCTGTCAGTCTGTTAGTCGGTCTGTCATTCAGTTAGTATGTTTTATGTCAAGCAATATGTCAGTTTGTCTGTCTGTCTATTACTCAGTCAGTTAGTCTGTCTGTTTGTCTCTCAATTAATCTTTTTTTTTTTCTGTCTGTTGATCTATTTGTCTGTCTATCTATTTAACTATTTTTTTTTTTATTTTTATGTATTTTGTTTGTCTATATATTTGTTTTTTTGTATGTCTGTCAATTATATCTCTGTTTGTCATTCTCTATATCTAATTTGTTGTCTGCCTGTTTATTTATATGTCAATCTGTCAGTCTGTTTGTATGACTATATGTTACTTGTCTGTTTATCTATGTGTCTATTTGCATGTCTATATGTGTGTCGAGTTGTCTGTTTGTCTATAAGTCTTTTTGTGTGTCTGTCGATTTATCTATTTGTTTGTTAGTCTATCTGCCTATCTGTCAATCTATCTATCTATCAATCTGTCTTTCAATCTATTTGTCTGTCTATTTTTCTCTTTGTTTTTGTTTCTGTGTGTTTGTTTGTGTCTACGTATTTGTTTATTAGTCTGTGTGTTTTGTCTATTAGTGTGTTTGTTTGTCGGTCAATATGTGTATCTGTTTGTGGGTCTGTCAGTCTGTTTCTCAATTTGTCTCTTTCTCTGTCTGTTAATATATTTGTCTATCTATCTACTTCACTATTTTCCAGTTTGTATAAATTTTGTCTGTCTGTATATCTATTTTTATGTTTGTATGTCTGTCAATTATATCTCCATTTGTCATTCTCTATATTTGTTTTTTGTTAGTCTATCTGTCTATCGGTCTATTTGTCAGTTTGTCTGTCTATCTATCTCTCAGTCAGTTTGTCTGTCTCTCAGTCTGTTTGTCTGTCTGTCTGTATGTCTTTTAAATAATCTTTTTTCTGTCTGTTAATCTAATTGTTTGTCTTTCTGTTTAACTATTTTTCTATTTTTATGTATTTTGTATGTCCGCATATCTGCTTTTTTGTATGTATGTCAATTATATCTTTGTTTGTCATTCTCTATATCTATTTTTTGTCTGTCTATTAGTCTATCTGTGTTATATTTTTCTACCACTATGCCTGTTTATTTGTATGTGAATCAGTCAGTCTGTTTGTATGTCTATATGTTTATTTGTCTATTTATCTGTGTGTCTATTTGCATGTCTATTTGTGTGTCAAATTGTCTGTTTGTGATTATGTCTTTTTGTGTGTGTGTCGATTTGTCTGTTTGTCTGTTAGACTATCTATCTGTCTGTCAATCTATCTATCTATCAATCTGTGTTTCAATCTATATGTCTGTCTATTTTTCTCTATGTTTGTGTTTCTGTGTGTTTGTCTGTGTCTACGTATTTGTTTATTAGTCTGTGTGTTTTGTCTATTAGTCTGTTTGTTTGTCGGTCAATATGTGTGTCTGTTTGTCTGATTGTATGTGTGTTTGATTGTGTCTCTATTAGACTGTGTGCTTGTCTAGTTGTGTGTCTGTCTATATCTCTGTCTATTGGTCAATGTGTCTATTTGGTAATCTCTTTGTTACTCTATTTGTTTGTGGGTCTGTCTGTTTTTCAATTTGTCTCTTTCTTTGTGTATTAATATATTTGTCTATCTATCTATTTCACTATTTTCCTGTTTGTATGAATTTTGTATATCTATATATCTGTTTTTTGTTTGTATGTCTGTCAATTATATCTCTATTTGTCATTCTCTATATTTGTTTTTTGTTTGTCTGTCTGTCTATCTCTCTATTTGTCTGTTTGCCAGTCTTTCTGTCTTTCTATTTTTCTGTCTGTCAGATTGTTTGTTTGTCTGTCAGTCAGTCAATATGTCTTATGTTAGTCAATATGTCAGTTATTTTGTCTGTCTGTCTATCTCTAAATGTGTCTATCTCTCAGTCAGTTTGTCTGTATGTCA
>JBBPBR010000001.1:23134945-23146822 GCA_037974775.1 Cicer pinnatifidum | reverse complement strand
ATCTCTCTATTTGTCTGTTTGCCAGTCTTTCTGTCTTTCTATTTTTCTGTCTGTCAGATTGTTTGTTTGTCTGTCAGTCAGTCAATATGTCTTATGTTAGTCAATATGTCAGTTATTTTGTCTGTCTGTCTATCTCTAAATGTGTCTATCTCTCAGTCAGTTTGTCTGTATGTCATTTTGTTTGTCTGTCTGTCTGTATGTCTTTCAATTAATCTTTTTTTCTGTCTGTTAATCTATTTGTTTGTCTATCCATTTAACTATTTTTTTTATTTTTATGTATTTTGTCTGTCTGTCTGTATATCTGTTTTTTTGTATGTCTGTCAATTATATCTTTGTTTGTCATTCTCTATATCTATTTTTTTGTCTGTTTATTAGTCTACCTGTCTTATACTTTTCTACCACTATGCCTGTTTATTTGTATGTCAATCAGTCAATTTGTTTGTATGTTTATATGATTATTTGTCTATTTATTTATGTGTCTATTTGCATGTCTATTTGTGTTTCGAATTGTCTGTTTGTGTATATGTCTTTTTGTGTGTCTGTCGATTTGTTTGTTTGTTTCTTAGTCTATCTATCTGTTTGTCAATCTATCTATCTATCAATCTGTCTTTCAATCTATATGTCTGTCTATTTTTCTCTATGTTTGTGCTTATGTGTGTTTGTCTGTGTCTATGTACTTGTTTATTAGTCTGTGTGTTTTGTCTATTAGTTTGTTTGTTTGTCGGTCAATATGTGTGTCTGTTTGTGTGATTGTATGTGTGTTTGATTGTGTCTCAATCAGACTGTGTGCTTGTCTGGTTGTGTGTCCGTCTATCTCTTTGTCTGTTGGTCTATGTGTCTATTTGTTAATCTTTTTGTTAGTCTATCTATTTGTGGGTCCGTTTATCTGTCTGTATATCAATTTTTCTCTTTCTCTGTCTGTAAATATATTTGTATGTCTATCTTTTTCAATATTTTTCTGTTTGTTTGTATTTTGTCTGTTTATATATATTTGTTTTTTTGTTTGTGTGTCTGTCAATTATATCTCTTTTTGTCATTCTCTATATCTGTTTTTTTGTCTGTCTGTATGTCTATCTCTCTATCTGTCTGTCTGCCAGTCTATCTGTCTTTCTGTCTGTCAGTCTGTTTGTTTGTCTGTCATTCAGTCACTATGTCTTATGTCAGTCAATATGTCCGTCAGTCTATCTGTCTATCACTGAGTCAGTCAGTCTGTTTGTCTGTTTGTCTCTCAATTAATCTTTTTCTCTGTCTGTTAATATATTTGTCTATCTATCTATTTAACTATTTTTTTTATTTTTATGTATGTTATCTGTCTGTATACCTATTTTTTTTGTCTGGCAATTATATTTATGTTTGTCATTCTCTATATCTGTTTTTTGGTCTATCTATTAGTCTATCTGTCTTATATTTTTCAATCAATATGCGTGTTTATTTGTTTGTCAATCAGTCAGTTTGTGTGTATGTTTATTTGTCTGTTTATCTATGTGACTATTTGCATGTGTATTTGTGTATCGAGTTGTCTGTTTCTCTATATGTCTTTTTGTGTGTATGTCAATTTGTCTGTTTGTTTGTAAGTCTATCAGTCTATATGTCAATCTATCTGCCTATCAATCAGTCTTTCAATCTATACGTCTGTCTGTTTTTCTCTATGTTTGTGTTTCTTAGTGTTTGTCTTTGTCTATTTATTTGTTTATTAGTTTGTTTGTTTTCTCTATTAGTTTGTTTGTTTGTCGGTCTATATGTGTGTCTTTTTGTGTGATTGTGTGTGTGTTTGTTTCGGTCTCTATCAGATTGTGTGCTTGTCTGGTTGTGTGTATGTCTATCTCAGTGTCTGATTGTCTATGGGGCTATTTGTTAATATCTTTCTTAGTCTATTTGTTTGTGGGTCTGTCTGCCTATCTCTCAATTTGTCTCTTTCTCTGTCTGTTAATATATTTGTCTATCTATCTATTTCACTATTTTTCAGTTTGTACGTATTTTGTCTGTCTATATATCTGGTTTTTTGTTTGTATGTCTTTCAAATATATCTCTATTTGTCATTCTCTATATCTATTTTTTTGTATGTCTGTCTGTCTATCTCTCTATCGGTTTGTCTGCCAGTCTTTCTGTCTTTCTGTCTGTTAGTCTGTTCATTTGTCTGTCTGTCATTAAGTATGTCTTATGTCAGACAATATGTCAGTCAATCAGTTTGTCTGTTTGTCTATCACTCAGTTAGTTTGTCTGTCTGTTTGTCTCTTAATCTTTTTTTTTTTTTTTTTTTTTTTTTTTTTTTTTTTTTGTTTTTCTTCTGTTTTTTAATCTATTTGTCTGTCTATCTATTTAACTATTTTTCTATTTTTTTGTATTTTCTTTGTCATTCTGTATATCTATTTTTTTGTGTGTTTGTAAATTATATCTATGTTTGTCATTCTTTATATTTGTTTTTTTGTTTGTCTGTTAGTTTATCTGTCTTATATCTTTCTATAAGTATGCTTGTTTATTTGTATGTCAATCAGTAAGTTTGTTTGTATGTCTATATGCTTATTGTTCTGTTTATCTGTGTCTATTTGCATGTCATTTTGTGTGTCGAGTTGTCTGTTTGTCTATATGTCTTTTTGTGTGTCTGTCGATTTGTCTGTTTGTTTGTTGGTCTATCTTTCTGTCAATCTATCTATCTATCTATCTATCAATCTGTCTTTCAATCTATATGTTTGTCTATTTATCTCCATGTTTGTGTTTCTGTATGTTAGTCTGTGTCTATGTATTTGTTTATTAGTTTGTGTGTTTTCTCTATTAGTCTTTTGTTTGTCGGTCTATATGTGTGTCTGTTTGTGTGATTGTATGTGTGTTTTTTTGTGTCTCTATCAGACTGTGTGCTTGTCTGGTTGTGTGTCTGTCTATATCTTTGTCTAATTGTGTATGTGTCTATTTGTTAATCTCTTTTTTAGTCTATTTGTTTGTGGGTCTGTCTGTCTGTATATCCATTTTTCTCTTTCTCTGTCTGTTAATATATTTGTTTGTCAATATATTGCACTATTTTTCTGTTTGTATGTATTTTTTATGTCTGTATATATGTTTTTTTGTTTTATGTCTGTCAATTATATCTCTATTTGTCCTTCTCTATTTGTCTTTTTGTGTGTGTGTCGATTTGTCTGTTTGTCTGTTAGACTATCTATCTGTCTGTCAATCTATCTATCTATCAATCTGTCTTTCAATCTATATGTCTGTCTATTTTTCTCTATGTTTGTGTTTCTGTGTGTTTGTCTGTGTCTACGTATTTGTTTATTAGTCTGTGTGTTTTGTCTATTAGTCTGTTTGTTTGTCGGTCAATATGTGTGTCTGTTTGTCTGATTGTATGTGTGTTTGATTGTGTCTCTATTAGACTGTGTGCTTGTCTAGTTGTGTGTCTGTCTATATCTCTGTCTATTGGTCAATGTGTCTATTTGGTAATCTCTTTGTTACTCTATTTGTTTGTGGGTCTGTCTGTCTTTTTGTTTTTTTTTTTCCGATTTGGTCCTTTATTTTAATATTAAGTGACAATTTGATCTTTTATGTTTTAAAATGTTAACAATGTTATCCTTTTTTTTTTTACAAAAATTCAAAAAATCATCAAAATTTTCAAACAAAACCCATAAATTTAGTTATATTCTTTAATATAAAATAAACTTCCTCAAAATTGTAGCTCAAATCTTCAAATAAATTCATATTTGTCATTCTTTATTTGATGTTGTTAGAGATGAAATTATGAGTTTATTTAAAGATTTAAGTTATGAATTTGATGAAATTGCATTATATTGAGGATGATAATTAATTTTTATGGGTTTTGTTTGAAAATTTTGATGAATTTTTTAAAATTTTGAAAAAATAAGGATAACATTGTTGACATTTTAAAACATAAAAGATCTAATTGTTACTTAAAATTAAAATAAAGGACCAAATCAGGAAAAAAAAAAGATAAAGGACTAAAACGTTAATTCAAATTAAGTTAAGGGACCACGAGTGATATTTAGCCTTTCAATTTTTATGTATTTTGTTTGTCTGTTTGTTTATATGTCTTTTTCTGTGTGTTGATTTGTCTGTTTGTTTGTTAGTCTATATGTCTGTTTGTCAATCTATCTATCTAACAATATGTCTTTCAATCTATATGTCTGTCTGTTTTCTCTATGTTTGTGTTTGTGTCTATGTATTTGTTTATTAGTTTGTTTGTTTGTCGGTCTATATGTGTGTCTGTTTGTGTCTCTATGAGATTTTGTGCTTGTCTGGTTGTGTGTCTATCTATCTCTTTGTTTATTGGTCTATGTGTCTATTTGTTAATCTCTTTCTTAGTCTATCTGTTTGTGGGTCTGTCTGTCTGTCTGTCTGTATATCAATTTTTCTCTTTCTATGTCTATTAATATATTTGTCTGTCTAACTATTTCACTATTTTTCTATTTGTATGTATTTTGTCTGATTGTATTTTTGTTTGTATGTCTGTCAATTATATCTCTATTTGTCATTCTCTATATTTGTTTATTTATTTATCTGTCTGTCTGTCTATCTCTCTATGTGTCTGTCTGCCAGTCTATCTGTCTTTCTGTCTGTTAGACTGTTTGTCTATCTGTTATTCAGACAATATGTCAGTCAGTCTGTCTATCTGTCTATCACCCAGTCAGTCTGTCTGTCTGTTTGTTTGTCTCTCAATTATTCTTTTTTTCTGTCTGTTAATCTATTTGTCTGTCTATCTATTTAACTATTTTTCTATTTTTATGTATTTTGTCTGTTTGTATAATTTTTTTTGTGTTTCTGTCAATTATATCTCTGTTTGTCATTCTCTATATCTATTTTTTTGTTTGTCTATTAGCCTATCTGTCTTATATTTTTCTATCAGTATGCCTGTTTATTTGTATGTCAATCAGTCAGTTTGTTTGTTGTCTATATGTTTATTTATCTGTTTATCTGTGTGTCTATTTGCATGTCTATTTGTGTGTCGAGTTGTCTGTTTGTCTATATGTCTTTTGGTGTGTCTGTCGATTTGTCTGTTTGTTTGTTAGTCTATCTGTTTGTCGGTCAATCTATTTATCTATCAATCTGACTATCAATCTATATGCTTGTCTGTTTTTCTCTATGTTTGTGTTTCTATGTGTTTGTTTGTGTCTATGTATTTGTTTATTAGTATATGTGTTTTGTCTATTAGTTTGTTTGTTTGTCGGTCTATATGTGTGTATGTTTGTATGATTGTATGTGTGTTTGTTTGTGTCTCTATCAGACTGTGTGTTTGTTTGGTTCTGTGTCTGTCTATCTCTCTGTCTATTGGTCTATGTGTCTATTTGTTAATCTCTTTGTTAGTCTATCTGTTTGTGGGTTTGTCTCTTTGTCTGTATATCAATTTTTCTCTTTCTCTACTTGTTAATATATTTGTCTGTTATTTATTGCACTATTTTTTTGTTTGTATGTATTTTATCTGTTTGTATATCTGTTTTTTTGTTTGTATGTCTGTCAAGTATATCTCTATTTGTCATTCTCTATATCTATTTTTTTGTCTATCTATCTATCTCTCTATCTGTCTTTTTGTCTGTCAGTCTGTCTGTCAGTAAATATGTCTTATGTCATTCTGTCCGTATATCTATTTTTTTGTCTGTCTGTCTCTCAATTTGTCTCTTTCTCAGTCTGTTAATATATTTGTCTGTCTATCTATTTCACTATTTTTCTGTTTGTATGTATTTTGTCTGTCTGTATATCTGTTTTTTTATTTTTATGTCTGTCAATTATATCTCTATTTGTCATTCTCTATATCTGTTTTTTTGTCTGTCTGTCTATCTCTCTATCTGTATGTTTGCCAGTCTTTCTGTCTTTCTGTCTGTCAGTCTGTTTGTCTGTCTCTCAGTTTGTCACTATGTCTTATGTAAGTAAATATGTCAGTAAGTCTATCTGTATGTCTGTCTATCACTCAGTCAGTCAGTCTATCTGTCTTTTTGTCTCTCAATTAATCTTTTTTCTGTATGTTAATCTATTTATCTGTCTATCTAATCAACTATTTTTCTATTTTTATATATTTTGTCTGTCTGTATATCTGTTTTTTTGTGTGTCTGTCAATTATGTCTATGTTTGTCATTCTCTATATTTGTTATTTTGTCGGTCTATTAGTCTATCTGTCTTATATTTTTCTATCTGTATGCTTGTTTATATGTATGTCTATCAGTCAATTTTTTTGTATGTTTATATGTTTATTTGTCTATTTATCTGTGTGTCTATTTGCATTTTTATTTGTGTGTTGAGTTCTCTGTTTGTCAATATGTCTTTTTGTGTGTCTGTCGATTTGTTTGTTTGTTTCTTAGTCTATCTGTCTGTTTGTCAATCTATCTATCTATCTGTCTTTCAATCTATATGTCCGTCTGTTTTTCTCTATGTTTGTGTTTCTGTGTGTTTGTCTGTGTCTATGTATTTGAAAAAATAAGGATAACATTGTTGACATTTTAAAACATAAAAGATCTAATTGTTACTTAAAATTAAAATAAAGGACCAAATCAGGAAAAAAAAAAGATAAAGGACTAAAACGTTAATTCAAATTAAGTTAAGGGACCACGAGTGATATTTAGCCTTTCAATTTTTATGTATTTTGTTTGTCTGTTTGTTTATATGTCTTTTTCTGTGTGTCGATTTGTCTGTATGTTTGTTAGTCTATATGTCTGTTTGTCAATCTATCTATCTAACAATCTGTCTTTCAATCTATATGTCTGTCTGTTTTCTCTATGTTTGTGTTTGTGTCTATGTATTTGTTTATTAGTTTGTTTGTTTGTCGGTCTATATGTGTGTCTGTTTGTGTCTCTATGAGATTTTGTGCTTGTTTGGTTGTGTGTCTATCTATCTCTTTGTTTATTGGTCTATGTGTCTATTTGTTAATCTCTTTCTTAGTCTATCTGTTTGTGGGTCTGTCTGTCTGTCTGTCTGTATATCAATTTTTCTCTTTCTATGTCTGTTAATATATTTGTCTGTCTAACTATTTCACTATTTTTCTATTTGTATGTATTTTGTCTGATTGTATTTTTGTTTGTATGTCTGTCAATTATATCTCTATTTGTCATTCTCTATATTTGTTTATTTATTTATCTGTCTGTCTGTCTATCTCTCTATGTGTCTGACTGCCAGTCTATCTGTCTTTCTGTCTGTTAGATTGTTTGTCTATCTGTTATTCAGACAATATGTCAGTCAGTCTGTCTATCTGTCTATCACCCAGTCAGTCTGTCTGTCTGTTTGTTTGTCTCTCAATTATTCTTTTTTTCTGTCTGTTAATCTATTTGTCTGTCTATCTATTTAACTATTTTTCTATTTTTATGTATTTTGTCTGTTTGTATAATTTTTTTTGTGTTTCTGTCAATTATATCTCTGTTTGTCATTCTCTATATCTATTTTTTTGTTTGTCTATTAGCCTATCTGTCTTATATTTTTCTATCAGTATGCCTGTTTATTTGTATGTCAATCAGTCAGTTTGTTTGTTGTCTATATGTTTATTTATCTGTTTATCTGTGTGTCTATTTGCATGTCTATTTGTGTGTCGAGTTGTCTGTTTGTCTATATGTCTTTTGGTGTGTCTGTCGATTTGTCTGTTTGTTTGTTAGTCTATCTGTTTGTCGGTCAATCTATTTATCTATCAATCTGACTATCAATCTATATGCTTGTCTGTTTTTCTCTATGTTTGTGTTTCTATGTGTTTGTTTGTGTCTATGTATTTGTTTATTAGTATATGTGTTTTGTCTATTAGTTTGTTTGTTTGTCGGTCTATATGTGT
This sequence comes from Cicer pinnatifidum, assembly GCA_037974775.1. Lineage (NCBI taxonomy): Eukaryota > Viridiplantae > Streptophyta > Magnoliopsida > Fabales > Fabaceae > Cicer > Cicer pinnatifidum. The sequence continues at coordinate 23,139,078 of JBBPBR010000001.1, read as the reverse complement.
GTATGTTTGTATGATTGTATGTGTGTTTGTTTGTGTCTCTATCAGACTGTGTGTTTGTTTGGTTCTGTGTCTGTCTATCTCTCTGTCTATTGGTCTATGTGTCTATTTGTTAATCTCTTTGTTAGTCTATCTGTTTGTGGGTTTGTCTCTTTGTCTGTATATCAATTTTTCTCTTTCTCTACTTGGTTAATATATTTGTCTGTTATTTATTGCACTATTTTTTTGTTTGTATGTATTTTATCTGTTTGTATATCTGTTTTTTTGTTTGTATGTCTGTCAAGTATATCTCTATTTGTCATTCTCTATATCTATTTTTTTGTCTATCTATCTATCTCTCTATCTGTCTTTTTGTCTGTCAGTCTGTCTGTCAGTAAATATGTCTTATGTCATTCTGTCCGTATATCTATTTTTTTGTCTGTCTGTCTCTCAATTTGTCTCTTTCTCAGTCTGTTAATATATTTGTCTGTCTATCTATTTCACTATTTTTCTGTTTGTATGTATTTTGTCTGTCTGTATATCTGTTTTTTTATTTTTATGTCTGTCAATTATATCTCTATTTGTCATTCTCTATATCTGTTTTTTTGTCTGTCTGTCTATCTCTCTATCTGTATGTTTGCCAGTCTTTCTGTCTTTCTGTCTGTCAGTCTGTTTGTCTGTCTCTCAGTTTGTCACTATGTCTTATGTAAGTAAATATGTCAGTAAGTCTATCTGTATGTCTGTCTATCACTCAGTCAGTCAGTCTATCTGTCTTTTTGTCTCTCAATTAATCTTTTTTCTGTATGTTAATCTATTTATCTGTCTATCTAATCAACTATTTTTCTATTTTTATATATTTTGTCTGTCTGTATATCTGTTTTTTTGTGTGTCTGTCAATTATGTCTATGTTTGTCATTCTCTATATTTGTTATTTTGTCGGTCTATTAGTCTATCTGTCTTATATTTTTCTATCTGTATGCTTGTTTATATGTATGTCTATCAGTCAATTTTTTTGTATGTTTATATGTTTATTTGTCTATTTATCTGTGTGTCTATTTGCATTTTTATTTGTGTGTTGAGTTCTCTGTTTGTCAATATGTCTTTTTGTGTGTCTGTCGATTTGTTTGTTTGTTTCTTAGTCTATCTGTCTGTTTGTCAATCTATCTATCTATCTGTCTTTCAATCTATATGTCCGTCTGTTTTTCTCTATGTTTGTGTTTCTGTGTGTTTGTCTGTGTCTATGTATTTGAAAAAATAAGGATAACATTGTTGACATTTTAAAACATAAAAGATCTAATTGTTACTTAAAATTAAAATAAAGGACCAAATCAGGAAAAAAAAAAGATAAAGGACTAAAACGTTAATTCAAATTAAGTTAAGGGACCACGAGTGATATTTAGCCTTTCAATTTTTATGTATTTTGTTTGTCTGTTTGTTTATATGTCTTTTTCTGTGTGTCGATTTGTCTGTTTGTTTGTTAGTCTATATGTCTGTTTGTCAATCTATCTATCTAACAATATGTCTTTCAATCTATATGTCTGTCTGTTTTCTCTATGTTTGTGTTTGTGTCTATGTATTTGTTTATTAGTTTGTTTGTTTGTCGGTCTATATGTGTGTCTGTTTGTGTCTCTATGAGATTTTGTGCTTGTTTGGTTGTGTGTCTATCTATCTCTTTGTTTATTGGTCTATGTGTCTATTTGTTAATCTCTTTCTTAGTCTATCTGTTTGTGGGTCTGTCTGTCTGTCTGTCTGTATATCAATTTTTCTCTTTCTATGTCTGTTAATATATTTGTCTGTCTAACTATTTCACTATTTTTCTATTTGTATGTATTTTGTCTGATTGTATTTTTGTTTGTATGTCTGTCAATTATATCTCTATTTGTCATTCTCTATATTTGTTTATTTATTTATCTGTCTGTCTGTCTATCTCTCTATGTGTCTGTCTGCCAGTCTATCTGTCTTTCTGTCTGTTAGACTGTTTGTCTATCTGTTATTCGGACAATATGTCAGTCAGTCTGTCTATCTGTCTATCACCCAGTCAGTCTGTCTGTCTGTTTGTTTGTCTCTCAATTATTCTTTTTTTCTATCTGTTAATCTATTTGTCTGTCTATCTATTTAACTATTTTTCTATTTTTATGTATTTTGTCTGTTTGTATAATTTTTTTTGTGTTTCTGTCAATTATATCTCTGTTTGTCATTCTCTATATCTATTTTTTTGTTTGTCTATTAGCCTATCTGTCTTATATTTTTCTATCAGTATGCCTGTTTATTTGTATGTCAATCAGTCAGTTTGTTTGTTGTCTATATGTTTATTTATCTGTTTATCTGTGTGTCTATTTGCATGTCTATTTGTGTGTCGAGTTGTCTATTTGTCTATATGTCTTTTGGTGTGTCTGTCGATTTGTCTGTTTGTTTGTTAGTCTATCTGTTTGTCGGTCAATCTATTTATCTATCAATCTGACTATCAATCTATATGCTTGTCTGTTTTTCTCTATGTTTGTGTTTCTATGTGTTTGTTTGTGTCTATGTATTTGTTTATTAGTATATGTGTTTTGTCTATTAGTTTGTTTGTTTGTCGGTCTATATGTGTGTATGTTTGTATGATTGTATGTGTGTTTGTTTGTGTCTCTATCAGACTGTGTGTTTGTTTGGTTCTGTGTCTGTCTATCTCTCTGTCTATTGGTCTATGTGTCTATTTGTTAATCTCTTTGTTAGTCTATCTGTTTGTGGGTTTGTCTCTTTGTCTGTATATCAATTTTTCTCTTTCTCTACTTGTTAATATATTTGTCTGTTATTTATTGCACTATTTTTTTGTTTGTATGTATTTTATCTGTTTGTATATCTGTTTTTTTGTTTGTATGTCTGTCAAGTATATCTCTATTTGTCATTCTCTATATCTATTTTTTTGTCTATCTATCTATCTCTCTATCTGTCTTTTTGTCTGTCAGTCTGTCTGTCAGTAAATATGTCTTATGTCATTCTGTCCGTATATCTATTTTTTTGTCTGTCTGTCTCTCAATTTGTCTCTTTCTCAGTCTGTTAATATATTTGTCTGTCTATCTATTTCACTATTTTTCTGTTTGTATGTATTTTGTCTGTCTGTATATCTGTTTTTTTATTTTTATGTCTGTCAATTATATCTCTATTTGTCATTCTCTATATCTGTTTTTTTGTCTGTCTGTCTATCTCTCTATCTGTATGTTTGCCAGTCTTTCTGTCTTTCTGTCTGTCAGTCTGTTTGTCTGTCTCTCAGTTTGTCACTATGTCTTATGTAAGTAAATATGTCAGTAAGTCTATCTGTATGTCTGTCTATCACTCAGTCAGTCAGTCTATCTGTCTTTTTGTCTCTCAATTAATCTTTTTTCTGTATGTTAATCTATTTATCTGTCTATCTAATCAACTATTTTTCTATTTTTATATATTTTGTCTGTCTGTATATCTGTTTTTTTGTGTGTCTGTCAATTATGTCTATGTTTGTCATTCTCTATATTTGTTATTTTGTCGGTCTATTAGTCTATCTGTCTTATATTTTTCTATCTGTATGCTTGTTTATATGTATGTCTATCAGTCAATTTTTTTGTATGTTTATATGTTTATTTGTCTATTTATCTGTGTGTCTATTTGCATTTTTATTTGTGTGTTGAGTTCTCTGTTTGTCAATATGTCTTTTTGTGTGTCTGTCAATTTGTTTGTTTGTTTCTTAGTCTATCTGTCTGTTTGTCAATCTATTTATCTATCTGTCTTTCAATCTATATGTCCGTCTGTTTTTCTCTATGTTTGTGTTTCTGTGTGTTTGTTTGTGTCTATGTATTTGTTTATTAGAGTGTGTGTTTTCTCTATTAGTTTGTTTGTTTGTCAGGCTATATGTGTGTCTGTTTGTGTGATTGTATGTGTGTTTGTTTGTGTCTCTATCAGATTGTGTGCTTGTCTTGTTGTGTGTCTGTCTATCTCTCTGTCTATTGGTCTATGTGTCTATGTGTCTATTTGTTAATCTCTTTGTTAATCTATCTATTTGTGGGTCTATCTATCTGACTGTTAATATATTTTTATGTCTATCTATTTCACTATTTTTCTGTTTGTATGTATATTGTATGTCTGTATATAAGTTTTTTTTGTATGTCTGTCAATTATATCTCTATTTGTCATTCTCTTTATCT
>JBBPBR010000001.1:23122243-23134935 GCA_037974775.1 Cicer pinnatifidum | reverse complement strand
TGTCTTTCAATCTATATGTCTGTCTGTTTTCTCTATGTTTGTGTTTGTGTCTATGTATTTGTTTATTAGTTTGTTTGTTTGTCGGTCTATATGTGTGTCTGTTTGTGTCTCTATGAGATTTTGTGCTTGTTTGGTTGTGTGTCTATCTATCTCTTTGTTTATTGGTCTATGTGTCTATTTGTTAATCTCTTTCTTAGTCTATCTGTTTGTGGGTCTGTCTGTCTGTCTGTCTGTATATCAATTTTTCTCTTTCTATGTCTGTTAATATATTTGTCTGTCTAACTATTTCACTATTTTTCTATTTGTATGTATTTTGTCTGATTGTATTTTTGTTTGTATGTCTGTCAATTATATCTCTATTTGTCATTCTCTATATTTGTTTATTTATTTATCTGTCTGTCTGTCTATCTCTCTATGTGTCTGTCTGCCAGTCTATCTGTCTTTCTGTCTGTTAGACTGTTTGTCTATCTGTTATTCGGACAATATGTCAGTCAGTCTGTCTATCTGTCTATCACCCAGTCAGTCTGTCTGTCTGTTTGTTTGTCTCTCAATTATTCTTTTTTTCTATCTGTTAATCTATTTGTCTGTCTATCTATTTAACTATTTTTCTATTTTTATGTATTTTGTCTGTTTGTATAATTTTTTTTGTGTTTCTGTCAATTATATCTCTGTTTGTCATTCTCTATATCTATTTTTTTGTTTGTCTATTAGCCTATCTGTCTTATATTTTTCTATCAGTATGCCTGTTTATTTGTATGTCAATCAGTCAGTTTGTTTGTTGTCTATATGTTTATTTATCTGTTTATCTGTGTGTCTATTTGCATGTCTATTTGTGTGTCGAGTTGTCTGTTTGTCTATATGTCTTTTGGTGTGTCTGTCGATTTGTCTGTTTGTTTGTTAGTCTATCTGTTTGTCGGTCAATCTATTTATCTATCAATCTGACTATCAATCTATATGCTTGTCTGTTTTTCTCTATGTTTGTGTTTCTATGTGTTTGTTTGTGTCTATGTATTTGTTTATTAGTATATGTGTTTTGTCTATTAGTTTGTTTGTTTGTCGGTCTATATGTGTGTATGTTTGTATGATTGTATGTGTGTTTGTTTGTGTCTCTATCAGACTGTGTGTTTGTTTGGTTCTGTGTCTGTCTATCTCTCTGTCTATTGGTCTATGTGTCTATTTGTTAATCTCTTTGTTAGTCTATCTGTTTGTGGGTTTGTCTCTTTGTCTGTATATCAATTTTTCTCTTTCTCTACTTGGTTAATATATTTGTCTGTTATTTATTGCACTATTTTTTTGTTTGTATGTATTTTATCTGTTTGTATATCTGTTTTTTTGTTTGTATGTCTGTCAAGTATATCTCTATTTGTCATTCTCTATATCTATTTTTTTGTCTATCTATCTATCTCTCTATCTGTCTTTTTGTCTGTCAGTCTGTCTGTCAGTAAATATGTCTTATGTCATTCTGTCCGTATATCTATTTTTTTGTCTGTCTGTCTCTCAATTTGTCTCTTTCTCAGTCTGTTAATATATTTGTCTGTCTATCTATTTCACTATTTTTCTGTTTGTATGTATTTTGTCTGTCTGTATATCTGTTTTTTTATTTTTATGTCTGTCAATTATATCTCTATTTGTCATTCTCTATATCTGTTTTTTTGTCTGTCTGTCTATCTCTCTATCTGTATGTTTGCCAGTCTTTCTGTCTTTCTGTCTGTCAGTCTGTTTGTCTGTCTCTCAGTTTGTCACTATGTCTTATGTAAGTAAATATGTCAGTAAGTCTATCTGTATGTCTGTCTATCACTCAGTCAGTCAGTCTATCTGTCTTTTTGTCTCTCAATTAATCTTTTTTCTGTATGTTAATCTATTTATCTGTCTATCTAATCAACTATTTTTCTATTTTTATATATTTTGTCTGTCTGTATATCTGTTTTTTTGTGTGTCTGTCAATTATGTCTATGTTTGTCATTCTCTATATTTGTTATTTTGTCGGTCTATTAGTCTATCTGTCTTATATTTTTCTATCTGTATGCTTGTTTATATGTATGTCTATCAGTCAATTTTTTTGTATGTTTATATGTTTATTTGTCTATTTATCTGTGTGTCTATTTGCATTTTTATTTGTGTGTTGAGTTCTCTGTTTGTCAATATGTCTTTTTGTGTGTCTGTCAATTTGTTTGTTTGTTTCTTAGTCTATCTGTCTGTTTGTCAATCTATTTATCTATCTGTCTTTCAATCTATATGTCCGTCTGTTTTTCTCTATGTTTGTGTTTCTGTGTGTTTGTTTGTGTCTATGTATTTGTTTATTAGAGTGTGTGTTTTCTCTATTAGTTTGTTTGTTTGTCAGGCTATATGTGTGTCTGTTTGTGTGATTGTATGTGTGTTTGTTTGTGTCTCTATCAGATTGTGTGCTTGTCTTGTTGTGTGTCTGTCTATCTCTCTGTCTATTGGTCTATGTGTCTATGTGTCTATTTGTTAATCTCTTTGTTAATCTATCTATTTGTGGGTCTGTCTATCTGACTGTTAATATATTTTTATGTCTATCTATTTCACTATTTTTCTGTTTGTATGTATATTGTATGTCTGTATATAAGTTTTTTTTGTATGTCTGTCAATTATATCTCTATTTGTCATTCTCTTTATCTGTTTTTTTGTGTGTCAATCTATCTCTCTATCTGTCTGTCTACCAGTCTATCTGACTTTCTGTCTATCTGTCTGTTTGTCTGTTTGTCTGTCAGTATGTCTTATGTCAGGTAACATGTCAGTCAGTCTATCTGTCTATCACTCAGTCAGTCTATCTTTCTGTCTGTTTGTTTCATAATTAATCTTCTTTTTTCTACTTGTTAATCTATTTGTGTGTCTATCTATTTAACTATATTTCTATTTTTATCTATGTTGTCTGTCTGTATATCTTTTTTTTGTATGTCTGTAAATCATGTCTATGTTTGTCATTCTCTATCTCGGTTTTTTGTCTGTCTGTTAGTCTATCTGTCTTATATTTTTTTATCAGTATGCATGTTTATTTGTATGTCAATCAGTCAGTCTGTTTGTTTGTCTATATGTTTATTTGTCTGTTTATCCGTGTGTCTATTTGCATGTCTATTTGTGTGTCGAGTTGTATGTTTGTCTACATGTCTTTTTTTTTGTCTGTCGATTTGTCTGTTTGTTTCTTAGTCTATCTGTCTGTCTGTCAATCTATCTATCTATCTATTAATCTATCTTTCAATCTATATGTCTGTTTGTTTTTCTCTATGTTTGTGTTTCTGTGTGTTTGTTTGTCTCTATGTATTTGTTTATTAGTCTGTGTGTTTTCTCTATTAGTCAGTTTGTTTGTCAAGTAATATGTGTGTCTGTTTGTGTGATTGTATGTGTGTTTGTTTGTGTCTCTATCAGACTGTGTGCTTGTCTGGTTGTGTGTGTGTCTATCTCTTTGTCTATTGGTCTATGTGTTTATTTGTTAATCTCTTTGTATTTGTCTGTTTGTCTGTCTGTTAATATATTTGTTAGTCTATCTGTCTTATCTTTTTCTATCAGTATGCCTGTTTATTTGTATGTCAATTAGTCAGTCTGTTTGTATGTCTATATGTTTATTTGTCGGTTTATTTGTGTGTCTATTTGCATGACTATTAATGTGTCGAGTTGTCTGTTTGTCTATGTGTATTTTTGTGTGTATGTCAATTTATCTGTTTATCACTAATTCAGTCTGTCTGTCTGTTTGTCTCACAATTAATTTTTTTTCTGTCTGTTAATCTATTTTGTCTGTCTATGTATTTAACAAGTTTTTCTATTTTTATGTATTTTGTCTGTCTATATATCTTTTTTTTTTTTATATATGTCAATTATGTCTTTGTTTTTTCATTCTCTATATATGTTATTTTGTCTGTGTGTTAGTCTATCTTTCTTATATTTTTCTATCACTATGCCTGTTTATTTGTATGTCAATAAGTCAGTCTGTTTGTATGTCTATATGTTTATTTGTCTATTTATCTTTGTGTCTATTTGCATGTCTATTTGTGTGTCGAGTTGTCAGTTTGTCTATATGTCTTTTTGTGTGTTTGTCGATTTGTCTGTTTATTTCTTAGTCTATTTCTCTGTCTTTTTTTCTCTATGTTTGTGTTTCTGTGTGTTTGTATGTGCCTATGTATTTGTTTCTTAGTCTGTGTGTTTTCTCTAATAGTCTGTTTGTTTGTCTGGTTATATGTGTGTCTGTTTGTGTGATTGTATGTGTTTTTGTTTGTGTCTCTATCAGACTATGTGCTTGTCTTGTTGTGTGTTTCTCTATCTCTCTGTCTATTGGTCTATGTGTCTATTTGTTAATCTTTTTGTTAGTCTATCTATTTGTGGGTCTGTCTATCTGTCTATATATCAATTTTTCTCTTTCTCTATCTGTTAATATATTTTTTTGTCTATCTTTTTCACTATTTTTCTATTTGTATGTATTTTGTCTGTGTGTATATCTGTTTTTTTTTATGTATGTCAATTATATCTCTTTTTGTCATTCTCTATATCTGTTTTTTTGTTTGTCTGTCTGTTTATCTCTCTATCTATCTGTCTGCCAGTCTATCTTTCTTTCTGTCTGTCAGTCCGTTTGTCTGTCTGTCATTCAGTCACTATGTCTTATGTCAGTCAATATGTCAGTCAATCTATCTGTCTATCACTCAGTCAGTCAGTTTGTCTGTCTATCACTCAGTCAGTCAGTCTGTCTGTCACTCAGTCAGTCAGTCTGTCTGTTTGTTTGTCTCTCAATCAATCTTTTTCTCTGTCTGTTAATATATTTGTTTGTCTATCTATTTAACTATTTTTTTATTTTTATGTATGTTGTCTGTCTGTATATCTATTTTTTTTTTGGCAATTATATTTATGTTTGTCATTCTCTATATCTTTTTTTTTGTCTATCTGTTAGTCTATCTATCTTATATTTTTCTATCAATATGCGTGTTTATTTGTATGTCAATCAGTCAGTTTGTTTGTATGTCTATATGTTTATTTGTCTGTTAATCTATGTGACTATTTGCATGTCTATTTGTGTGTCGAGTTGATATTTTGTCTATATGTCTTTTTGTGTGTCTGTCGATTTGTCTGTTTGTTTGTTAGTCTATCTGTCTATATGTCAATCTATCTGTCTATCAATTAGTCTTTCAATCTATACGTCTGTCTGTTTTTCTCTATGTTTGTGTTTCTGAGTGTTTGTCTTTGTCTATGTATTTGTTTATTAGTTTGTTTGTTTTCTATATTAGTTTGTTTGTTTGTCAGTCTATATGTGTGTCTTTTTGTGTGATTGTATGTGTGTTTGTTTGGGTCTCTATCAGACTGTGTGCTTGTCTGGTTGTGTGTATGTCTATCTCAGTGTCTGATTGTCAATGTGTCTATTCGTTAATCTCTTTGTTAGTCTATTTGTTTGTGGGTCTGTCTGCCTATCTCTCAATTTGTCTCTTTCTCTGTTTGTTAATATATTTGTCTATCTATCTATTTCACTATTTTTCAGTTTGTATGTATTTTGTCTGGCTATATATCTGGTTTTTTGTTTGTATGTCTATCAAATATATCTCTATTTGTCATTCTCTATATCTATTTTTTTGTTTGTCCGTCTGTCTATCTCTCTATCTGTTTGTCTGCCAGTCTATCTGTCTTTCTGTCTGTTAGTCTGTTGTATTGTTTGTCTGTCAGTAAGTATGTCTTATGTCAGTCAATATGTCAGTCAGTCAGTTTGTCTGTTTGTCTATCACTCAATTAGTTTGTCTGTCTATTTGTCTCTTAATTAATCTTTTTTTTTTTTATGTGTTTTAATCTATTTGTCTGTCTATCTATTTAACTATTTTTCTATTTTTATGTATTTTCTCAGTCTTTCTGTATATCTGTTTTTTTGTGTGTCTGTCAATTATATTTATGTTTGTCATTCTCGATATCTGTTTTTTTGTTTGTCTGTTAGTCTATCTATCTTATATTTTTCTATCAATATGCTTGTTTATTTGTATGTCAATCAGTAAGTTTGTTTGTATGTCTATATGTTTATTTGTCTGTTTATCCGTGTGTCTATTTGCATGTCTATTTGTGAGTCGAGTTATCTGTTGTCTATATGTCTTTTGTGTGTGTCGATTTGTGTGTTTGTTTGTTAGTCTATCTGTCTGTCTGTCAATCTATATATCTATCAATCTGTCTTTCAATCTATTTGTCTGTGTATTTTTCTCTATGTTTGTGTTTATGTGTGTTTGTCTGTGTAAGACCCATAATTTTAAAGTGTACTTTATGTATTTTAGTGTATTTTAGTGTATTTTATGTGTGTTAATCTATTTGTCTGTCTCTATATCTGTTTTTTTTGTTTGTATGTCTGTCAATTATATCTCTATTTGTCATTCTCTATATCTGTTTTTTTGTTTGTCTATCTATCTATCTGTCTTTCTGCAGTCAATCTGTCTTTCTGTCTGTCAGTCTGTTTGTATGTCTGTCAGTCAGTCAGCATGTCTTATGTCAGTCAATATGTCAGTCAGTCTGTCTGTATATCTGTTTTTTTTACTGTCTGTTAGTCTATCTGTGTTATATTTTTCTATCAGTATGCCTTTTTATTTGTATGTCAATCAGTGAGTCTGTTTGTATTTTTATATGTTTATTTGTCTGTTTATCTTTGTGTCTATTTGCATGACTATTTGTGTGTCGAGTTGTTTGTTTATGTATATGTCTTTTTGTGTGTCTGTCGATTTGTCTGTTTGTTTGTTAGTCTATTTATCTGTGTGTCAATCTATCTGTCTTTCAATCTATATGTGTGTCTATATTTCTCTATGTTTGTGTTTCTGTGTGTTTGTCTGTGTCTAAGTATTTGTTTATTAGTCTGTGTGTTTCGTCAATTAGTTTGTTTGTTTATCGGTCTATATGTGTGTTTGTTTGTGTGATTGTATGTGTGTTTGTTTGTGTCTCTATCAGACTGTGTGCTTGTTTGGTTGTGTGTATGTCTATCTCTTTGTCTATTGGTTTATGTGTCTATTGGTTAGTTGCTTTGTTAGTCTATCTGTTGGTGGGTCTGCCTGTCTATCTGCATATCAATTTTTCTCTTTCTCTGTGTGTTAATATATTTGTCTTTCTATTTATTTCACTGTTTTTCTGTTTGTATGTATTTTGTCTGTCTGTATATCTATTTTTTGGTTTATATGTCTGTCAATTATATCTCTATTTGTCATTCTCTATATCTATTTTTTGTCTGCCTGTCTATCTCTCTATTTGTCTGACTGCCAGTCTATCTGTCAGTATGTTTGTATGTCTGTCATTCAGTCATGATTTCTTATGTTAGTCAATATGTTAGTCTGTCTGTCTTTTTATCACTAAGTCAGTCTGTCTGTCTATTTGTCTCTCAATTAATCTTTTTTTCTTTCTGTTAATCTATTTGTCTGTCTATCTATTTAACTATTTTTCTATTTTTATGTATTTTGTCTGTCTGTATATCTTTTTTTTTTGTCTATCAATTATATCTCTGTTTGTCATTCTCTATATCTGTTATTTTGTCTGTCTGTTAGTCTATATGTTTTATATTTTCTATCAGTATGTCTGTTTATTTGTATGTAAATCAGTCAGTCTGTTTGCATGTCTATATGTTTATTTGTGTGTTTATATGTGTGTCGAGTTGTCTGTTGTCTATATGTCTTTTAATGTGTCTGTCTGTATGTTTGTTAGTCTATCTGTCTGTCTATCTTTCAATATATATGTCTGTCTATTTTTCTCTATGTTTGTGTTTCTGTGTGTTTGTCAGTGTCTATGTATTTGTTTATTAGTTAGTGTGTTTTGTCTATTAGTCTGTTTGTTTGTCGGTCTGTATGTGTGTCTGTTTATGTTATTGTAGGTGTGTTTGTTTGTGTCTGTTTATGTGATTGTAGGTGTGTTTGTTTGTGTCACTATTTTTGCTGTTTGTATGTGTTTTGTTTGTCTGTATATTTATTTTCTTGTTTGTATGTATGTCAATTATATCTCTATTTGTTATTCTCTATATCTATTTTTATGTCTGTTTGTTTGTCTGTCTATCTCTCAATCTGTCTTTATGCTAGTCTATCTGTCTTTTTGTCTGTCAGTCTGCTAGTCGGTCTGTCATTCAGTTAGTATGTTTTATGTCAAGCAATATGTTAGTCTGTCTGTCTGTCTATTACTCAGTCAGTTAGTCTGTCTGTTTGTCTCTCAATTAATCTTTTTTTTTTTTCTGTCTGTTGATCTATTTGTCTGTCTATCTATTTAACTATTTTTTATTTTTTTTATTTTTATGTATTTTGTTTGTCTATATATTTGTTTTTTTGTATGTCTGTCAATTATATCTCTGTTTGTCATTCTCTATATCTAATTTGTTGTCTGCCTGTTTATTTATATGTCAATCTGTCAGTCTGTTTGTATGTCTATATGTTACTTGTCTGTTTATCTGTGTGTCTATTTGCATGTCTATATGTGTATTTGTTTGTTAGTTTATCTGCCTATCTGTCAATCTATCTATCTATCAATCTGTCTTTCAATCTATATGTCTGTCTATTTTTCTCTATGTTTTTGTTTCTGTGTGTTTGTTTGTGTCTACGTATTTGTTTATTAGTCTGTGTGTTTTGTCTATTAGTGTGTTTGTTTGTCGGTCAATATGTGTGTCTGTTTGTGTGATTGTATGTGTGTTTGATTGTGTCTCTATTAGACTGTGTGCTTGTCTAGTTGTGTGTCTGTCTATATCTCTGTCTATTGGTCAATGTGTCTATTTGGTAATCTCTTTGTTACTCTATTTTTTTGTGGGTCTGTCTGTTTTTCAATTTGTCTCTTTCTTTGTGTATTAATATATTTGTCTGTCTATCTATTTCACTAATTTCCTGTTTGTATGAATTTTGTATATCTATATATCTGTTTTTTGTTTGTATGTCTGTCAATTATATCTCTATTTGTCATTCTCTATATTTGTTTTTTGTTTGTCTGTCTGTCTATCTCTCTATTTGTGTGTTTGCCAGTCTTTCTGTCTATCTATTTTTCTGTCTGTCAGATTGTTTGTTTGTCTGTCAGTCAGTCAATATGTCTTATGTTAGTCAATATGTCAGTTATTTTGTCTGTCTGTCTATCTCTAAATGTGTCTATCTCTCAGTCAGTTTGTCTGTATGTCAGTCTGTTTGTCTGTCTGTCTGTATATCTTTCAATTAATCTTTTTTTCTGTCTGTTAATCTATTTGTTTGTCTATCCATTTAACAATTTTTTTTTATTTTTATGTATTTTGCCTGTCTGTCTGTATATCTATTTTTTTGTATGTCTGTCAATTATATCTTTGTTTGTCATTCTCTATATCTATTTTTTTGTCTGTTTATTAGTCTATCAGTCTTATACTTTTCTACCACTATGCCTGTTTATTTGTATGTCAATCAGTCAATCTGTTTGTATGTTTATATGATTATTTGTCTATTTATTTGTGTGTCTATTTGCATGTCTATTCGTGTTTCGAATTGTCTGTTTGTGTATATGTCTTTTTGTGTGTCTGTCGATTTGTTTGTTTGTTTCTTAGTCTATCTATCTGTTTGTCAATCTATCTATCTATCAATCTGTCTTTCAATCTATATGTCTGTCTATTTTTCTCTATGTTTGTGCTTATGTGTGTTTGTCTGTGTCTATGTACTTGTTTATTAGTCTGTGTGTTTTGTCTATTAGTTTGTTTGTTTGTCGGTCAATATGTGTGTCTGTTTGTGTGATTGTATGTGTGTTTGATTGTGTCTCAATCAGACTGTGTGCTTGTCTGGTTGTGTGTCCGTCTATCTCTTTGTCTATTGGTCTATGTGTCTATTTGTTAATCTTTTTGTTAGTCTATCTATTTGTGGGTCCGTCTATCTGTCTGTATATCAATTTTTCTCTTTCTCTGTCTGTAAATATATTTGTTTGTCTATCTTTTTCAATATTTTTCTGTTTGTTTGTATTTTGTCTATTTATATATATTTGTTTTTTTGTTTGTGTGTCTGTCATTTATATCTCTTTTTGTCATTCTCTATATCTGTTTTTTTGTTTGTCTGTCTGTCTATCTCTCTATCTGTCTGTCTGCCAGTCTATCTGTCTTTCTGTTTGTCAGTCTGTTTGTTTGTCTGTCATCCAGTCACTATGTCTTATGTCAGTCAATATGTCCGTCAGTCTATCTGTCTATCACTGAGTCAGTCAGTCTGTTTGTCTGTTTGTCTCTCAATTAATCTTTTTCTCTGTCTGTTAATATATTTGTCTATCTATCTATTTAACTATTTTTTTATTTTTATGTATGTTATCTGTCTGTATATCTATTTTTTTTTTGTCTGGCAATTATATTTATGTTTGTCATTCTCTATATCTGTTTTTTTGTCTATCTATTAGTCTATCTGTCTTATATTTTTCAATCAATATGCGTGTTTATTTGTTTGTCAATCAGTCAGTTTGTGTGTATGTTTATTTGTCTGTTTATCTATGTGACTATTTGCATGTGTATTTGTGTATCGAGTTGTCTGTTTCTCTATATGTCTTTTTGTGTGTATGTCAATTTGTCTGTTTGTTTGTAAGTCTATCAGTCTATATGTCAATCTATCTGCCTATCAATCAGTCTTTCAATCTATACGTCTGTCTGTTTTTCTCTATGTTTGTGTTTCTTAGTGTTTGTCTTTGTCTATTTATTTGTTTATTAGTCTGTTTGTTTTCTCTATTAGTTTGTTTGTTTGTCGGTCTATATGTGTGTCTTTTTGTGTGATTGTGCGTGTGTTTGTTTCGGTCTCTATCAGACTGTGTGCTTGTCTGGTTGTGTGTATGTCTATCTCAGTGTCTGATTGTCAATGTGTCTATTCGTTAATCTCTTTGTTAGTCTATTTGTTTGTGGGTCTGTCTGCCTATCTCTCAATTTGTCTCTTTCTCTGTTTGTTAATATATTTGTCTATCTATCTATTTCACTATTTTTCAGTTTGTATGTATTTTGTCTGTCTATATATCTGGTTTTTTTGTTTGTATGTCTATCAAATATATCTCTATTTGTCATTCTATATATCTATTTTTTTGTCTGTCTGTCTGTCTATCTCTCTATCTGTTTGTCAGCCAGTCTATCTGTCTTTCTGTCTGTTAGTCTGTTGTATTGTTTGTTTGTCAGTAAGTATGTCTTATGTCAGTCAATATGTCAGTCAGTCAGTTTGTCTGTTTGTCTATCACTCAATTAGTTTGTCTGTCTATTTGTCTCTTAATTAATCTTTTTTTTTATGTGTTTTAATCTATTTGTCTGTCTATCTATTTAACTATTTTTCTATTTTTATGTATTTTCTCTGTCTTTCTGTATATCTGTTTTTTTGTTTGTCTGTTAGTCTATCTATCTTATATTTTTCTATCAATATGCTTGTTTATTTGTATGTCAATCAGTAAGTTTGTTTGTATGTCTATATGTTTATTTGTCTGTTTATCCGTGTGTCTATTTGCATGTCTATTTGTGAGTCGAGTTATCTGTTGTCTATATGTCTTTTGTGTGTGTCGATTTGTGTGTTTGTTTGTTAGTCTATCTGTCTGTCTGTCAATCTATATATCTATCAATCTGTCTTTCAATCTATTTGTCTGTCTATTTTTCTCTATGTTTGTGTTTATGTGTGTTTGTCTGTGTAAGACCCATAATTTTAAAGTGTACTTTATGTATTTTAGTGTATTTTATGCGTGTTAATCTATTTGTCTGTCTGTATATCTGTTTTTTTTGTTTGTATGTCTGTCAATTATATCTCTATTTGTCATTCTCTATATCTGTTTTTTTGTTTGTCTATCTATCTATCTGTCTTTCTGCAGTCAATCTGTCTTTTTGTCTGTCAGTCTGTTTGTCTGTCTGTCAGTCAGTCAGCATGTCTTATGTCAGTCAATATGTCAGTCAGTCTGTCTGTATATCTGTTTTTTTTTACTGTCTGTTAGTCTATCTGTGTTATATTTTTCTATCAGTATGCCTTTTTATTTTTATGTCAATCAGTGAGTTTGTTTGTATTTTTATATGTTTATTTGTCTGTTTATCTTTGTGTCTATTTGCATGACTATTTGTGTGTCGAGTTGTTTGTTTATGTATATGTCTTTTTGTGTGTCTGTCGATTTGTCTGTTTGTTTGTTAGTCTATTTATCTGTGTGTCAATCTATCTGTCTTTCAATCTATATGTCTGTCTATATTTCTCTATGTTTGTGTTTCTGTGTGTTTGCCTGTGTCTAAGTATTTGTTTATTAGTCTGTGTGTTTCGTCAATTAGTTTGTTTGTTTATCGGTCTATATGTGTGTTGGTTTGTGTGATTGTATGTGTGTTTGTTTGTGTCTCTATCAGACTGTGTGCTTGTTTGGTTGTGTGTATGTCTATCTCTTTGTCTATTGGTTTATGTGTCTATTGGTTAATTGCTTTGTTAGTCTATCTGTTGGTGGGTCTGCCTGTCTATCTGCATATCAATTTTTCTCTTTCTCTGTGTGTTAATATATTTGTCTTTCTATTTATTTCACTGTTTTTCTGTTTGTATGTATTTTGTCTGTCTGTATATCTATTTTTTGGTTTATATGTCTGTCAATTATATCTCTATTTGTCATTCTCTATATCTATTTTTTGTCTGCCTGTCTATCTCTCTATTTGTCTGACTGCCAGTCTATCTGTCAGTATGTTTGTATGTCTGTCATTCAGTCATGATTTCTTATGTTAGTCAATATGTTAGTCTGTCTGTCTTTTTATCACTAAGTCAGTCTGTCTGTCTATTTGTCTCTCAATT
>JBBPBR010000001.1:23075847-23122233 GCA_037974775.1 Cicer pinnatifidum | reverse complement strand
CAGTCACTATGTCTTATGTCAGTCAATATGTCCGTCAGTCTATCTGTCTATCACTGAGTCAGTCAGTCTGTTTGTCTGTTTGTCTCTCAATTAATCTTTTTCTCTGTCTGTTAATATATTTGTCTATCTATCTATTTAACTATTTTTTTATTTTTATGTATGTTATCTGTCTGTATATCTATTTTTTTTTTGTCTGGCAATTATATTTATGTTTGTCATTCTCTATATCTGTTTTTTTGTCTATCTATTAGTCTATCTGTCTTATATTTTTCAATCAATATGCGTGTTTATTTGTTTGTCAATCAGTCAGTTTGTGTGTATGTTTATTTGTCTGTTTATCTATGTGACTATTTGCATGTGTATTTGTGTATCGAGTTGTCTGTTTCTCTATATGTCTTTTTGTGTGTATGTCAATTTGTCTGTTTGTTTGTAAGTCTATCAGTCTATATGTCAATCTATCTGCCTATCAATCAGTCTTTCAATCTATACGTCTGTCTGTTTTTCTCTATGTTTGTGTTTCTTAGTGTTTGTCTTTGTCTATTTATTTGTTTATTAGTCTGTTTGTTTTCTCTATTAGTTTGTTTGTTTGTCGGTCTATATGTGTGTCTTTTTGTGTGATTGTGCGTGTGTTTGTTTCGGTCTCTATCAGACTGTGTGCTTGTCTGGTTGTGTGTATGTCTATCTCAGTGTCTGATTGTCAATGTGTCTATTCGTTAATCTCTTTGTTAGTCTATTTGTTTGTGGGTCTGTCTGCCTATCTCTCAATTTGTCTCTTTCTCTGTTTGTTAATATATTTGTCTATCTATCTATTTCACTATTTTTCAGTTTGTATGTATTTTGTCTGTCTATATATCTGGTTTTTTTGTTTGTATGTCTATCAAATATATCTCTATTTGTCATTCTATATATCTATTTTTTTGTCTGTCTGTCTGTCTATCTCTCTATCTGTTTGTCAGCCAGTCTATCTGTCTTTCTGTCTGTTAGTCTGTTGTATTGTTTGTTTGTCAGTAAGTATGTCTTATGTCAGTCAATATGTCAGTCAGTCAGTTTGTCTGTTTGTCTATCACTCAATTAGTTTGTCTGTCTATTTGTCTCTTAATTAATCTTTTTTTTTATGTGTTTTAATCTATTTGTCTGTCTATCTATTTAACTATTTTTCTATTTTTATGTATTTTCTCTGTCTTTCTGTATATCTGTTTTTTTGTTTGTCTGTTAGTCTATCTATCTTATATTTTTCTATCAATATGCTTGTTTATTTGTATGTCAATCAGTAAGTTTGTTTGTATGTCTATATGTTTATTTGTCTGTTTATCCGTGTGTCTATTTGCATGTCTATTTGTGAGTCGAGTTATCTGTTGTCTATATGTCTTTTGTGTGTGTCGATTTGTGTGTTTGTTTGTTAGTCTATCTGTCTGTCTGTCAATCTATATATCTATCAATCTGTCTTTCAATCTATTTGTCTGTCTATTTTTCTCTATGTTTGTGTTTATGTGTGTTTGTCTGTGTAAGACCCATAATTTTAAAGTGTACTTTATGTATTTTAGTGTATTTTATGCGTGTTAATCTATTTGTCTGTCTGTATATCTGTTTTTTTTGTTTGTATGTCTGTCAATTATATCTCTATTTGTCATTCTCTATATCTGTTTTTTTGTTTGTCTATCTATCTATCTGTCTTTCTGCAGTCAATCTGTCTTTTTGTCTGTCAGTCTGTTTGTCTGTCTGTCAGTCAGTCAGCATGTCTTATGTCAGTCAATATGTCAGTCAGTCTGTCTGTATATCTGTTTTTTTTTACTGTCTGTTAGTCTATCTGTGTTATATTTTTCTATCAGTATGCCTTTTTATTTTTATGTCAATCAGTGAGTTTGTTTGTATTTTTATATGTTTATTTGTCTGTTTATCTTTGTGTCTATTTGCATGACTATTTGTGTGTCGAGTTGTTTGTTTATGTATATGTCTTTTTGTGTGTCTGTCGATTTGTCTGTTTGTTTGTTAGTCTATTTATCTGTGTGTCAATCTATCTGTCTTTCAATCTATATGTCTGTCTATATTTCTCTATGTTTGTGTTTCTGTGTGTTTGCCTGTGTCTAAGTATTTGTTTATTAGTCTGTGTGTTTCGTCAATTAGTTTGTTTGTTTATCGGTCTATATGTGTGTTGGTTTGTGTGATTGTATGTGTGTTTGTTTGTGTCTCTATCAGACTGTGTGCTTGTTTGGTTGTGTGTATGTCTATCTCTTTGTCTATTGGTTTATGTGTCTATTGGTTAATTGCTTTGTTAGTCTATCTGTTGGTGGGTCTGCCTGTCTATCTGCATATCAATTTTTCTCTTTCTCTGTGTGTTAATATATTTGTCTTTCTATTTATTTCACTGTTTTTCTGTTTGTATGTATTTTGTCTGTCTGTATATCTATTTTTTGGTTTATATGTCTGTCAATTATATCTCTATTTGTCATTCTCTATATCTATTTTTTGTCTGCCTGTCTATCTCTCTATTTGTCTGACTGCCAGTCTATCTGTCAGTATGTTTGTATGTCTGTCATTCAGTCATGATTTCTTATGTTAGTCAATATGTTAGTCTGTCTGTCTTTTTATCACTAAGTCAGTCTGTCTGTCTATTTGTCTCTCAATTTATCTTTTTTTCTTTCTGTTAATCTATTTGTCTGTCTATCTATTTAACTATTTTTCTATTTTTATGTATTTTGTCTGTCTGTATATCTTTTTTTTTGTCTGTCAATTATATCTCTGTTTGTCATTCTCTATATCTGTTATTTTGTCTGTCTGTTAGTCTATATGTTTTATATTTTCTATCAGTATGTCTGTTTATTTGTATGTAAATCAGTCAGTCTGTTTGCATGTCTATATGTTTATTTGTGTGTTTATATGTGTGTCGAGTTGTCTGTTGTCTATATGTCTTTTAATGTGTCTGTCTGTTTGTTTGTTAGTCTATCTGTCTGTCTATCTTTCAATATATATGTCTGTCTATTTTTCTCTATGTTTGTGTTTCTGTGTGTTTGTCAGTGTCTATGTATTTGTTTATTAGTTAGTGTGTTTTGTCTATTAGTCTGTTTGTTTGTCGGTCTGTATGTGTGTCTGTTTATGTTATTGTAGGTGTGTTTGTTTGTGTCTGTTTATGTGATTGTAGGTGTGTTTGTTTGTGTCACTATTTTTGCTGTTTGTATGTGTTTTGTTTGTCTGTATATTTATTTTCTTGTTTGTATGTATGTCAATTATATCTCTATTTGTTATTCTCTATATCTATTTTTATGTCTGTTTGTTTGTCTGTCTATCTCTCAATCTGTCTTTATGCTAGTCTATCTGTCTTTTTGTCTGTCAGTCTGCTAGTCGGTCTGTCATTCAGTTAGTATGTTTTATGTCAAGCAATATGTCAGTCTGTCTGTCTGTCTATTACTCAGTCAGTTAGTCTGTCTGTTTGTCTCTCAATTAATCTTTTTTTTTTCTGTCTGTTGATCTATTTGTCTGTCTATCTATTTAACTATTTTTTTTTTATTTTTATGTATTTTGTTTGTCTATCACTGAGTCAGTCAGTCTGTTTGTCTGTTTGTCTCTCAATTAATCTTTTTCTCTGTCTGTTAATATATTTGTCTATCTATCTATTTAACTATTTTTTATTTTTATGTATGTTATCTGTTTGTATACCTATTTTTTTTTGTCTGGCAATTATATTTATGTTTGTCATTCTCTATATCTGTTTTTTGGTCTATCTATTAGTCTATCTGTCTTATATTTTTCAATCAATATGCGTGTTTATTTGTTTGTCAATCAGTCAGTTTGTGTGTATGTTTATTTGTCTGTTTATCTATGTGACTATTTGCATGTGTATTTGTGTATCGAGTTGTCTGTTTCTCTATATGTCTTTTTGTGTGTATGTCAATTTGTCTGTTTGTTTGTAAGTCTATCAGTCTATATGTCAATCTATCTGCCTATCAATCAGTCTTTCAATCTATACGTCTGTCTGTTTTTCTCTATGTTTGTGTTTCTTAGTGTTTGTCTTTGTCTATTTATTTGTTTATTAGTCTGTTTGTTTTCTCTATTAGTTTGTTTGTTTGTCGGTCTATATGTGTGTCTTTTTGTGTGATTGTGTGTGTGTTTGTTTCGGTCTCTATCAGACTGTGTGCTTGTCTGGTTGTGTGTATGTCTATCTCAGTGTCTGATTGTCAATGTGTCTATTCGTTAATCTCTTTGTTAGTCTATTTGTTTGTGGGTCTGTCTGCCTATCTCTCAATTTGTCTCTTTCTCTGTTTGTTAATATATTTGTCTATCTATCTATTTCACTATTTTTCAGTTTGTATGTATTTTGTCTGTCTATATATCTGGTTTTTTGTTTGTATGTCTATCAAATATATCTCTATTTGTCATTCTCTATATCTATTTTTTTGTCTGTCTGTCTGTCTATCTCTCTATCTGTTTGTCTGCCAGTCTATCTGTCTTTCTGTCTGTTAGTCTGTTGTATTGTTTGTTTGTCAGTAAGTATGTCTTATGTCAGTCAATATGTCAGTCAGTCAATTTGTCTGTTTGTCTATCACTCAATTAGTTTGTCTGTCTATTTGTCTCTTAATTAATCTTTTTTTTATGTGTTTTAATCTATTTGTCTGTCTATCTATTTAACTATTTTTCTATTTTTATGTATTTTCTCTGTCTTTCTGTATATCTGTTTTTTTGTTTGTCTGTTAGTCTATCTATCTTATATTTTTCTATCAATATGCTTGTTTATTTGTATGTCAATCAGTAAGTTTGTTTGTATGTCTATATGTTTATTTGTCTGTTTATCCGTGTGTCTATTTGCATGTCTATTTGTGAGTCGAGTTATCTGTTGTCTATATGTCTTTTGTGTGTGTCGATTTGTGTGTTTGTTTGTTAGTCTATCTGTCTGTCTGTCAATCTATATATCTATCAATCTGTCTTTCAATCTATTTGTCTGTCTATTTTTCTCTATGTTTGTGTTTATGTGTGTTTGTCTGTGTAAGACCCATAATTTTAAAGTGTACTTTATGTATTTTAGTGTATTTTATGCGTGTTAATCTATTTGTCTGTCTGTATATCTGTTTTTTTTGTTTGTATGTCTGTCAATTATATCTCTATTTGTCATTCTCTATATCTGTTTTTTTGTTTGTCTATCTATCTATCTGTCTTTCTGCAGTCAATCTGTCTTTTTGTCTGTCAGTCTGTTTGTCTGTCTGTCAGTCAGTCAGCATGTCTTATGTCAGTCAATATGTCAGTCAGTCTGTCTGTATATCTGTTTTTTTTTACTGTCTGTTAGTCTATCTGTGTTATATTTTTCTATCAGTATGCCTTTTTATTTTTATGTCAATCAGTGAGTCTGTTTGTATTTTTATATGTTTATTTGTCTGTTTATCTTTGTGTCTATTTGCATGACTATTTGTGTGTCGAGTTGTTTGTTTATGTATATGTCTTTTTGTGTGTCTGTCGATTTGTCTGTTTGTTTGTTAGTCTATTTATCTGTGTGTCAATCTATCTGTCTTTCAATCTATATGTCTGTCTATATTTCTCTATGTTTGTGTTTCTGTGTGTTTGCCTGTGTCTAAGTATTTGTTTATTAGTCTGTGTGTTTCGTCAATTAGTTTGTTTGTTTATCGGTCTATATGTGTGTTGGTTTGTGTGATTGTATGTGTGTTTGTTTGTGTCTCTATCAGACTGTGTGCTTGTTTGGTTGTGTGTATGTCTATCTCTTTGTCTATTGGTTTATGTGTCTATTGGTTAATTGCTTTGTTAGTCTATCTGTTGGTGGGTCTGCCTGTCTATCTGCATATCAATTTTTCTCTTTCTCTGTGTGTTAATATATTTGTCTTTCTATTTATTTCACTGTTTTTCTGTTTGTATGTATTTTGTCTGTCTGTATATCTATTTTTTGGTTTATATGTCTGTCAATTATATCTCTATTTGTCATTCTCTATATCTATTTTTTGTCTGCCTGTCTATCTCTCTATTTGTCTGACTGCCAGTCTATCTGTCAGTATGTTTGTATGTCTGTCATTCAGTCATGATTTCTTATGTTAGTCAATATGTTAGTCTGTCTGTCTTTTTATCACTAAGTCAGTCTGTCTGTCTATTTGTCTCTCAATTTATCTTTTTTTCTTTCTGTTAATCTATTTGTCTGTCTATCTATTTAACTATTTTTCTATTTTTATGTATTTTGTCTGTCTGTATATCTTTTTTTTTGTCTGTCAATTATATCTCTGTTTGTCATTCTCTATATCTGTTATTTTGTCTGTCTGTTAGTCTATATGTTTTATATTTTCTATCAGTATGTCTGTTTATTTGTATGTAAATCAGTCAGTCTGTTTGCATGTCTATATGTTTATTTGTGTGTTTATATGTGTGTCGAGTTGTCTGTTGTCTATATGTCTTTTAATGTGTCTGTCTGTTTGTTTGTTAGTCTATCTGTCTGTCTATCTTTCAATATATATGTCTGTCTATTTTTCTCTATGTTTGTGTTTCTGTGTGTTTGTCAGTGTCTATGTATTTGTTTATTAGTTAGTGTGTTTTGTCTATTAGTCTGTTTGTTTGTCGGTCTGTATGTGTGTCTGTTTATGTTATTGTAGGTGTGTTTGTTTGTGTCTGTTTATGTGATTGTAGGTGTGTTTGTTTGTGTCACTATTTTTGCTGTTTGTATGTGTTTTGTTTGTCTGTATATTTATTTTCTTGTTTGTATGTATGTCAATTATATCTCTATTTGTTATTCTCTATATCTATTTTTATGTCTGTTTGTTTGTCTGTCTATCTCTCAATCTGTCTTTCTGCTAGTCTATCTGTCTTTTTGTCTGTCAGTCTGTTAGTCGGTCTGTCATTCAGTTAGTATGTTTTATGTCAAGCAATATGTCAGTTTGTCTGTCTGTCTATTACTCAGTCAGTTAGTCTGTCTGTTTGTCTCTCAATTAATCTTTTTTTTTTCTGTCTGTTGATCTATTTGTCTGTCTATCTATTTAACTATTTTTTTTTTATTTTTATGTATTTTGTTTGTCTATCACTGAGTCAGTCAGTCTGTTTGTCTGTTTGTCTCTCAATTAATCTTTTTCTCTGTCTGTTAATATATTTGTCTATCTATCTATTTAACTATTTTTTATTTTTATGTATGTTATCTGTTTGTATACCTATTTTTTTTTGTCTGGCAATTATATTTATGTTTGTCATTCTCTATATCTGTTTTTTGGTCTATCTATTAGTCTATCTGTCTTATATTTTTCAATCAATATGCGTGTTTATTTGTTTGTCAATCAGTCAGTTTGTGTGTATGTTTATTTGTCTGTTTATCTATGTGACTATTTGCATGTGTATTTGTGTATCGACTTGTCTGTTTCTCTATATGTCTTTTTGTGTGTATGTCAATTTGTCTGTTTGTTTGTAAGTCTATCAGTCTATATGTCAATCTATCTGCCTATCAATCAGTCTTTCAATCTATACGTCTGTCTGTTTTTCTCTATGTTTGTGTTTCTTAGTGTTTGTCTTTGTCTATTTATTTGTTTATTAGTCTGTTTGTTTTCTCTATTAGTTTGTTTGTTTGTCGGTCTATATGTGTGTCTTTTTGTGTGATTGTGTGTGTGTTTGTTTCGGTCTCTATCAGATTGTGTGCTTGTCTGGTTGTGTGTATGTCTATCTCAGTGTCTGATTGTCTATGGGTCTATTTGTTAATATCTTTCTTAGTCTATTTGTTTGTGGGTCTGTCTGCCTATCTCTCAATTTGTCTCTTTCTCTGTCTGTTAATATATTTGTCTATCTATCTATTTCACTATTTTTCAGTTTGTACGTATTTTGTCTGTCTATATATCTGGTTTTTTGTTTGTATGTCTGTCAAATATATCTCTATTTGTCATTCTCTATATCTATTTTTTTGTCTGTCTGTCTGTCTATCTCTCTATCGGTTTGTCTGCCAGTCTTTCTGTCTTTCTGTCTGTTAGTCTGTTCATTTGTCTGTCTGTCATTAAGTATGTCTTATGTCAGACAATATGTCAGTCAATCAGTTTGTCTGTTTGTCTATCACTCAATATATCTATGTTTGTCATTCTCTATATTTGTTTTTTTGTTTGTCTGTTAGTCTATCTGTCTTATATCTTTCTATAAGTATGCTTGTTTATTTGTATGTCAATCAGTAAGTTTGTTTGTATGTCTATATGCTTATTGTTCTGTTTATCTGTGTCTATTTGCATGTCAATTTGTGTGTCGAGTTGTCTATTTGTCTATATGTCTTTTTGTGTGTCTGTCGATTTGTCTGTTTGTTTGTTGGTCTATCTTTCTGTCAATCTATCTATCTATCTATCTATCAATCTGTCTTTCAATCTATATGTCTGTCTATTTATCTCTATGTTTGTGTTTCTGTATGTTAGTCTGTGTCTATGTATTTGTTTATTAGTTTGTGTGTTTTCTCTATTAGTCTTTTGTTTGTCGGTCTATATGTGTGTCTGTTTGTGTGATTGTATGTGTGTTTTTTTGTGTCTCTATCAGACTGTGTGCTTGTCTGGTTGTGTGTCTGTCTATATCTTTGTCTAATTGTGTATGTGTCTATTTGTTAATCTCTTTTTTAGTCTATTTGTTTGTGGGTCTGTCTGTCTGTATATCCATTTTTCTCTTTCTCTGTCTGTTAATATATTTGTTTGTCAATATATTGCACTATTTTTCTGTTTGTATGTATTTTTTATGTCTGTATATATGTTTTTTTGTTTTATGTCTGTCAATTATATCTCTATTTGTCCTTCTCTATATCTGTTATTTTGTCTGTATATCTATCTCTCTATCTGTCTGTCTGTAGTCTATCTGTCTGTATATCTGTTAGTCTGTTTGTATATCTGTTTTTTTTTCTGTCTATTAGTCTATCTGTCTTATATTTTTCTATCAGTATGCCTGTTTATATGTATCTCAATCAGTCAGTCTGTTTGTATGTCTATATGTTTATTTGTCTGTTTATCTGTGTGTCTATTTGCATGTCTATTTGGGTGTGGAGTTGTCTGTTTGTTTATATGTCTTTTTGTGTGTCTGTCGATTTGTCTGTTTGTTTGTTACTCTATATGTCTGTCTGTCAATCTATCTATTTATCAATCTGTCTTTCAATCTATATGTTTGTCTATTTTTCTCTATGATTGTGTTTCTGTGTGTTTGTCCGTGTCTATGTATTTGTTTATTAGTCTGTGTGTTTTCTCTATTAGTCTGTTTGTTTGTCGGTCTATATGTGTGTCTGTTTGTGTGATTGTATGTGTGTTTGTTTGTGTCTCTATCAGACTGTGTGCTTGTCTGTTTGTGTGTCTGTCTATATCTTTGTCTAATTGTGTATGTGTATATTTGTTAATCTCTTTTTTAGTCTATCTGTTTGTAGGTCTGTGTATCTGTCTGTATATCAATTTTTCTCTTTCTCTGTCTATTAATATATTTGTTTGTCTATCTTTTGCACTATTTTTTTGTTTGTATGTATTTTGTCTGTCTGTATATCTGTTTTATTGTTTGTATGTCTGTCAATTATATCTCTATTTGTCATTCTCTATATCTGTTTGTGCCTTTCTGCAGTCTATTTGTCTTTCTGTCTGTCAGTCTATTTGTTTGTCTATCAGTCAGTCAGCATGTCTTATGTTAGTCAATATGTCAGTTAGTCTGTCTGTATATCTATTTTTTTGTCTGTCTGTTAGTCTATCTGTCTTATATTTTTCTATCAGTATGGCTTTTTATTTGTATGTCAATCAGTCAGTCTGTTTGTATTTTTATATGTTTATTTGTCTGTTTATCTTTGTATCTATTTGCATGTCTATTTGTGTGTCGAGTAGTTTGTTTATCCTTATGTCTTTTTGTGTGTTTGTCGATTTTTCTGTTTGTTTGTTAGTCTATTTATCTGTCAGTCAATCTATCTGTCTTTCAATCTATATGTCTGTCTATATTTCTCTATGTTTGTGTTTCTGTGTGTTTGCCTGTGGCTATGTATTTGTTGATTTGTCGGTGTGTTTTGTCTATTAGTTTGTTTGTTTATCGGTCTATATGTGTGTCTGTTTGTGTGATTGTATGTGTGTTTGTTTGTGTCTCTATTAGACTGTGTGCTTGTCTGGTTGTGTGTATGTCTATCTCTCTGTCTATTGGTTTATGTGTCTATTGGTTAATCTCTTTGTTAGTCTATCTGTTGGTGGGTCTGCCTGTCTTTTTGTATATCAATTTTTCTCTTTCTCTGTCTGTTAATATATTTGTCTTTCTATCTATTTCACTAATTTTCTGTTTGTGTGTATTTTGTCTTTTTGTATATTTGTTTTTTGGTTTGTATGTTTGTCAATTATATCTTTATTTGTCATTCTCTATATCTGTTTTTTTGTTTGTCTATCTATCTCTCTATCTGTCTGTCTACCAGTCTATCTGTCTTTCTGTCTGTATGTCTGTCATTCAGTCATTAATTCTTATGTTAGTCAATATGTCAGTCTGTCTGTCTGTTTATCACTAAGTCAGTATGTCTGTTTGTCTCTCAATTAATCTTTTTTTTATGTATGTTAATCTATTTGTCTGTCTATCTATTTAACTATTTTTCTATTTTTATGTATTTTGTCCGTGTGTATATCTTTTTTTTTTGTGTCTGTCAATTATATCTCTGTTTGTCATTCTCTATATCTAATTTTTTGTCTTTCAGTTAGTCTATTTGTCTTTTATTTTTCTATCAATATGCCTGTTTATTTATATGTCAATCTGTCAGTCTGTTTGTATGTTTATATGTTACCTGTCTGTTTATCTGTGTGTCTATTTGCATGTCTATATGTGTGTCGAGTTGTCTATTTGTGTATATGTCTTTTTGTGTGTCTATCGATTTGTCTGTTTGTTTGTTAGTCTATCTGTCAGTCTGTCTTTCAATCTATATGTCTGTCTATTTTTCTCTATGTTTGTGTTTCTGTGTGTTTGTCAGTGTCTATGTATTTGTTTATTAGTTTGTGTGTTTTGTCTATTAGTCTGTTTGTTTGTCGGTCTGTATGTGTGTCTGTTTGTGTGATTGTATGTGTGTTTGTTTGTGTCTCTATCAGATTGTGTGCTTGTCTGGTTGTGTGTCTTTCTATCTCTTTGTCTATTGGTTTATGTGTCTTTTGGTTAATCTCTTTGTTAGTCTATCTGTTTGTGGGTCTGCCTGTCTGTTTGTATATCAATTTTTCTCTTTCTCTGTCTGTTAATATATTTGTTTGTCTATCTATTTCACTATTTTTCTGTTTGTATGTATTTTGTCTATTTGTATATTTGTTTTTTTGTTTGTATGTCTGTCAATTATATCTCTATTGGTCATTTTCTATATCTATTTTTTTGTTTGTCGGTCTATCTCTCTATCTGTCTGTCTATCTCTCTATCTGTCCGTCTGCCAGTCTATTTGTCTTTCTATATGTCAGTCTGTTTGTTTGTCTGTCATGCAGTCAGTATTTCTTATGTTAGTCAATATGTATGTCTGTCTGTCTGTTTATCACTAAGTATGTGTTTGTCTGTCTGTTTGTTTATGTCACTATTTTTCTGTTTGTATGTATTTTGTCTGTCTGTATATTTGTTTTCTTGTTTGTATGTATGTCAATTATATCTCTATTTGTTATTCTCTATATCTATTTTTATGTGTGTTTGTTTGTCTGTCTATCTCTCTATCTGTCTTTTTGACTCTCAATTAATCTTTTTTTTCTGTCTGTTAATCTATTTGTCTGTCTATCTATTTAACTATTTTTTTATTTTTATGTATTTTGTTTGTCTATATATTTGTTTTTTTTTGTATGTCTGTCAATTATATCTGTGTTTGTCATTCTCTATATCTGATTTTTTGTCTGTCTGTTAGTATATTTGTATGTCTATATGTTACTTGTCTGTTTATCTATGTGTCTATTTGCATGTCTATATGTGTGTTGAGTTGTCTGTTTGTCTATATGTCTTTTTGTGTGTCTGTCGATTTATCTATTTGTTTGTTAGTGTATCTGTCAATCTATCTATCTATCAATCTGTCTTTCAATCAATATGTCTGTCTGTTTTTCTCTATGTTTGTGTTTCTGTTTATTTGTTTGTGTCTACGTATTTGTTTATTAGTCTGTGTGTTTTGTCTATTAGTCTGTTTGTTTGTCCGTCAATATGTGTGTCTGTTTGTGTGATTGTATGTGTGTTTGATTGTGTCTCTATTAGATTGTGTGCATGTCTTTTTGTGTGTCTGTCTATATCTTTGTCTATTGGTCAATGTGTCTATTTGGTAATCTCTTTGTTTGTCTATATGTTTGTGGGTCTGTCTATCTGTTTCTCATTTTGTCTCTTTCTCTATCTGTTAATATATTTGTCTATCTATCTATTTCACTATTTTCCTGTCTGTATGAATTTTGTCTGTCTGTATATCTGTTTTTTGTTTGTCTGTCTGTCTGTCTATCTCTCTATCTGTCTGTCTGCTAGTCTATCTGTCTTTCTATCTTTCTGTCAATCAGTCTGTTTGTCTGTCTGTCAGTCAATCAGTATATCTTATGTTAGTCAATATGTCAGTCAATTTGTCTGTCTGTCTATCTCTCGGTCAGTTTGTCTGTCTGTCAGTCTGTTTGTTTGTTTGTCTGTATGTCTTTCAAATAATCTTTTTTTCTTTCTGTTAATCTATATGTTTGTCTATCTATTAAACTATTTTTCTATTTTTATGTATTTTGTTTGTCCGTATATCTGTTTTTTTGTATGTCTATCAATTATATCTTTGTTTGTCATTCTATTAGTCTATATGTGTTATATTTTTCTACCACTATGCCTGTTTATTTGTATGTCAATCAGTCGATCTGTTTGTATGTGTATATGTTTATTTGTCTATTTATCTGTGTGTCTATTTGCATGTCTATTTGTGTGTCGAATTGTCTGTTTGTGTGTATGTCTTTTTGTGTGTTTTTCGATTTGTCTGTTTGTCTGTTAGTCTATCTATCTGCCTGTCAATCTATCTATATGTCTGTCTATTTTTCTCTATGTTTGTGTTTCTGTGTGTTTGTCTTTGTCTACGTATTTGTTTATTAGTCTGTGTGTTTTGTCTATTAGTCTGTTTGTTTGTCGGTTTATATGTGTGTCTGTTTGTGTTATTGTATGTGTGTTTGATTGTGTCTCTATCAGACTGTGTGCTTGTCTGGTTGTGTGTCTGTCTATATCTCTGTCTATTGGTCTATGTGTCTATTTGGTAATCTCTTTGTTACTCTATCTGTTTGTGGGTCTGTATGTTTCTAAATTTGTCTCTTTCTTTGTCTGTCTATCTATTTCACTATTTTCCTGTTTGTATGAATTTTGTATACTTGTATATCTGTTTTTTGTTTGTATGTCTGTCAATTATATCTCTATTTGTCATTCTCTATATTTGTTTTTTGTTTGTCTGTCTATCTGTCTATCTCTCTATTTGTTTGTCTGCCAGTCTATCTGTCTTTCTGTTTGTCAATCTGTTTGTTTGTGTGTCAGTCAGTCAGTATGTCTTATGTTAGTCAATATGTCAGTTATTTTTTCTGTCTGTCTATCTCTCAGTATGTTTGTCTGTCTGTCAGTCTGTTTGTCTGTCTGTATGTCTGTATGTCTCTCAATTAATATTTTTTTCTGTCTGTTAATCTATTTGTTTGTCTATCTATTTAACTATTTTTCTATTTTTATATACTTTGTCTGTCTGTCTGTATATCTGTTTTTTGTATGTCTGTCAATTATATCTTTGTTTGTCATTCTCTATATCTATTTTTTTGTCTGTCTATTAGTCTATCTGTCTTATATTTTTCTACCACTATGCCTGTTTATTTGTATGTCAATCAGTCAATCTGTTTGTATGTCTATATGTTTATTTGTCTATATAACTGTGTGTCTATTTGCATGTCTATTTGTGTGTCGAATTATCTGTTTGTGTATATGTCTTTTTGTGTGTCTGTCAATTTGTCTGTTTGTTTCTTAGTCTATCTATCTGTTTGTCAATCTATCTATCTATCAATTTGTCTTTCAATCTATATGTCTGTCTATTTTTCTCTATGTTTGTGTTTCTGTGTGTTTGTCTGTGTCTATGTATTTGTTTATTAGTCTGTGTGTTTTGTCTATAAGTCTGTTTGTTTGTCGGTCTATATTTGTGTCTGTTTGTGTGATTGTATGTGTGT
Organism: Cicer pinnatifidum; assembly: GCA_037974775.1. Lineage (NCBI taxonomy): Eukaryota > Viridiplantae > Streptophyta > Magnoliopsida > Fabales > Fabaceae > Cicer > Cicer pinnatifidum. The sequence goes on along the minus strand of JBBPBR010000001.1, from coordinate 23,108,152 downwards.
TTGTTTGTGTCTCTATCAGATTGTGTGCTTGTCTGGTTGTGTGTCTGTCTATCTCTTTGTCTATTGGTTTATGTGTCTGTTGGTTAATCTCTTTATTAGTCTATCTGTTTGTGGGTCTGCCTGTCTGTTTGTATATCAATTTTTCTCTTTCTCTGTCTGTTAATATATTTGTTTGTCTATCTATTTCACTATTTTTCTGTTTGTATGTATTTTGTCTGTTTGTATATTTGTTTTTTTGTTTGTATGTCTGTCAATTATATCTCTATTGGTCATTCTCTATATCTGTTTTTTTGTTTGTTTGTCTATCTCTCTATTTGTCTGTCTACCAGTCTATCTGTCTTTCTATCTGTCAGTTTGTTTGTTTGTCTGTCATGTAGTCAATATTTCTTATGTTAGTCAATATGTATGTCTGTCTGTCTGTTTATCACTAAGTCAGTCAGTCTGTCTGTTTTCTCTCAATTAATCTTTTTTTCTGTCTGTTAATCTATGTGTTTGTCTATCTATTTAACCATTTTTCTATTTTTATGTATTTTGTCTGTCTGCATATCGATTTTTTTGTCTCTCTGTTAGTCTATTTGTCTTATATTTTTCTACCACTATGCCTTTTTATTTGTATGTTAATCAGCCAGTCTGTTTGTATGTCTATATGTTTAGTTGTGTGTTTATTTATGTGTCTATTTGCATGTCTATTTGTGAGTCGAGTTGTCTGTTGTCTATATGTCTTTTGTGTGTCTGTCGATTTGTGTGTTTGTTTGTTAGTCTATCTGTCTGTCTGTCAATCTATATATCTATCAATCTGTCTTTCAATCTATTTGTCTGTCTATTTTTCTCTATGTTTGTGTTTATGTGTGTTTGTCTGTGTAAGACCCATAATTTTAAAGTGTACTTTATGTATTTTAGTGTATTTTTGGTATTGAACTCGGAGGCTTTTTAGCCAAAGTTATTAATATTTTGGAGTTTATATGACCAAGATGATAATTTGATGCCGATTAGAATTACTCGTCGATAAATAAATTAAATTAACTGCGGTGGACCTTTTACGAAGAGTTTGATGCGTTATGGGTGAAAGGGTAATTTAATAAATATCTAAAATTTTGAGATGTTTGTTAATTATAATTAATATATATATGTTTATATATATAAAGAAAAGGAAGGGAAGGAAATAGAAAGAAAAGAAATAGAAAGGAAAGAAAAAGAAAGAAAGGAAAAGAGAAGGAAAGAAAGAAAAACATTTCCCTTCTTCTTCCTCTGCCCGCGCTCAACCCTTATTCTCCCTTCCTCCATTGTTTGTCGTTTTTTCTTTCTTTTCTTTCCTTTAAGTTCGAAAATTGATAGTGGGTGATAGGACAAGGATTTCTCAACTTCACTCTTCCTCTTTGATTCGAAAACGGAGAAAAACGGTATTAGGGATTCAAACACAAACCTCCCTGTTTCACCTAGATCTAAGCTTCGTTTCAAGAAGTGATAGAAGGGAAGGTTGCTCACCTCCGTGCTACGGTGCTAGTGGACCAACTTTGGAAGCGGCGTTGCGAGAGGAAAATTTACCGGATTTATTCGCGGTACCGTAATCGAACGTTAAAGTTAACGTGAAGGTAAGGGCTCCTTCCAAACTTTTAGTTTGCATTTAGGGCCTTATCTGTGGTTGTGTGTAAAAGAATTTTGTTAGGGGTTGAGTACGGATTTGGGAAAATGTATCTAAGGCTTTATGGGTAAAATCTTAGAGTTAGGTTTTGGTTATATTGATGAATGCTTCGTGGAAAATGAATTTAAACTCATCTATGTATGATTTTGAGTAAATGAAACTTGTGTGTTGAGTGGTGGATTGTGTTGATTTGTGTTCCTTGTTTTTGACGTGTTCTTAATTGATACTGATGAAACTTGAGATGTGTTTGTGTGGTTTGTGTGGAAAATGATTTGGTGCGAATTATGGATTGAATGTGAGAGTATGTTTGAGTTTGTTTTGTGTGGAATTTGAAAACCATTAAGATAAACGAGTATTAAGAATGGGGAATCTCTTAATGTCTTGTTTACTTAATGTGAGTTTGTGAAAATCATTTAAGTTAAATGAGAATTAAGAATGGCGAATCTCTTAATGTCTCATTTACTTAATGTTGTTTTGAAAATCTTTTAAGTTAACTGGGCGTTAATAATGGGGAATCTCTTAATGTCTTGGTTAATTAATGTTTGTTTTTGAAAAATCGTTTTAGTTAAATGAGTATTAAGAATGGGGAATCTCTTAATGATTGTTTACTGAATGTTTTGTGTGGAAACCGTTTAAGTCAAAAGTATATTAAGAATGGGGAATCTCTTAATATGTCTGTTTGCTTAATGTTTTGGTGTGAAAATCGGTTAAGTAAATGAGTATTAAAAATGGGGAATCTTTTAATATCTGCATTTACTTAACGATTGTTATGAATGGAGTTAGTGTATGCTCAAGCATTTCATTTGGTAAATTGTGCTGACCCGTGATAGGTGGCACCTCGGTAAACTGTACTGACCCGTGATAGGTGGTACGTTTACGATTTACTTTTTGGTAAGTTGTGCTGACCCGTGATAGGTGGCACCTCGGTAAGTAGTACTTTGGCCTGTGATAGGCGGTACACTTACGACTTACGCTTTTTTCTTTTGGTAAATTGTGCTGACCCGTGATAGGTGCCACCTCGGTAAACCGTACTGACCCGTGATAGGTGGTACGTTTACGATTTACGCTTTTTAGTAAATTGTGCTGACCCGTGATAGGTGGCACCTCGGTAATTGGTACATTGGCCTGCGATAGGAGGTACAATTATGATTTACGGCCCTTCCAAGAGGGTTTTGGTTTGGAATTCCGAGTCCATGCATTTTGGCATATACGCATTGCATTAGGGTGCTTGGCACACGTGTCGTGGTTGATTCAAATTATGATTGTTTTGATTTTGCTAAGTGTTATGTTTTGAAATTATGTGTAAGTGTGTTTGATTCAAATTTGTGATTGTGTTAGTTGTACTAAGAGTTATGTTTTGGAATTGTGTGATAGTATGTTAGATTGTAAAACGATTTCGAAACTCATAATGTCGTGGTGTTTGTATGGGTATTGCTAACTGTTATGGTTTGGAGTGGTGTTTGAATGTGATTGAGTTAGTTTATGTATTTTTGAAGGATTATACAGGAAAATCGATTTACCCAATCGATTTAATGAGTTACAGGGACCTTCCCTTGCCAAAAATAGATTTACCCAATCGATTTTGTAATACGTTTTTCAAAACCACTTAAGAAATCGATTTGGTAAATCGATTGGATTCATTACAGGGGCTCTGTCTTTCACGAAATCGATTTGCCCAATCGATTGGCCAACACAGGGGCTCAGTCCTTCTCGAAATCGATTGCCCCAATCGATTGATGTAAGTTCAGAGTTCAATTTTCACTAAAAACTTTCAGGAAATCGATTTGCCCAATCGATTGGCTTAGTGGAAAATCTGATTTTGAGTTAGATAATTGATTGCTCAATTGATTTATCAATGTTTTGTTCAGTTATGTTTTACTTGATGGATTGAGAGTTGATTTCATTTACATTTGGCAAGCATTATATGAACTTTTAGCATAAGGAAAATCCTTTTAAGGTGCATGCTTAGTTGAGAGGATATTTTATGCATTTAAAAACTTAAATGTTATGTGTTAACTGTTAATTTCGGTTGGTGACCCTTTACAACTATTGTGGAAATATGGGCTTTGCCCTCAGATGAGAGTCAGGATGATCCTACCGGTTCGTACCCTACGGATGGGAATATGGATGGGAATGCTTGATTGGAGCTGCGTTAGGAGGATCTCACGGGGCGCGTGGAGATTTCTCAAGGCTTTTCCTTATGTACTTACTCTATTTGATTTTATTTCTATTGGAAAAAAAAAAACACCCTCGCTTTGAAAAATGGGTCGTTACAGTCTGTGTCTATGTATTTGTTTATTAGTCTGTGTGTTTTGTCTATTAGTCTGTTTGTTTGTCGGTCTATATGTGTGTCTGTTTATGTGATTGTATGTGTGTTTGTTTGTGTCTCTATCAGACTGTGCGCTTGTCTGGTTGTGTGTCTGTCTATCTCTCTGTCTATTGGTCTATGTGTCTATTTGTAAATCTCTTTGTTGGTCTATCTATTTGTGGATCTGTCTGTCTGTCTGTATATCAATTTTTCTCTTTCTCTATTTGTTAATATATTTGTCTGTCTATCTATTTCACTATTTTTCTGTGTGTATATATTTTGTCTGTCTGTATATCTGATTTTTGTTTGTATGTCTGTCAATTATATCTCTATTTGTCAATCTCTATATCTATTTTTTTGTCTGTCTGTTTGTCTCTCTATTTATTTGTCAGTCTGTTTGTCTGTCTGTTAGTCAGTTAGTATGTCTTATGTCAGTCAATATGTCAATCAGTCTGTCTACCTGTTTATCACTAAGTCAGTCTGTCTGTCTGTTTGTCTCTCAATTAATCTTTTTTTTTTGTCTGTCTATATATTTAACAATTTTTCTATTTTTATGTATTTTGTGTGTCTGTATATCTTTTTTCGGTGTGTGTGTGTCAATTATATCTCTGTTTGTCATTCTTTATATCTGTTATTTTGTCGGTCTATTAGTCTATCTGTCTTATATTTTTCTATCAGTATTTTATTTGTATGTCAATCAGTCAGTCTGTTTGTATGTCTATATGTCTATTCGTCTGTTTATCTATGTGTCTATTTGCATGTCTATTTGTGTGTCGAGTTGTCTGCTGTCTATATGTCTTTTTGTGTGTCTGTCGATTTGTCTGTTTGTTTGTTAGTCTATCTATCTAACTGTCAATGTATCTATCCATCAATCTGTCTTTCAATCTATATGTCTGTCTATTTTTCTCTATGTTTGTGTTTCTGTGTGTTTGTTAGTGTCTATGTATTTGTTTATTAGTCTGTGTGTTTTGCCTATTAGTCTGTTTGTTTGTCGATCTATATGTGTGTTTGGTTGTGTGATTGCATGTGTGTTTGTTTGTGTCTCTATCAGACTGTGTGCTTGTCTTGTTGTGTGTTTGTCTATCTCTCTGTCTATTGGTCTATGTGTGAATTTGTTAATCTCTTTGTTAGTCTATCTGTTTGTGGGTCTGTCTGTCTGTTTGTATATCAATTTTTCTCTTTCTTTGTCTGTTAATATATTTGTCTTTCTATCTATTTCACTATTTTTCTGTTTGTATGTATTTTGTCTGTTTGTATATCTGTTTTTTTGTTTGTATGTCTACCAATTATATCTCTATTTGTCATTCTCTATATCTGTTATTTTGTCTGTCTGTTTATCTTTCTATCTATCTGTCTACCAGTCTATCTGTCTTTCTGTTTATCAGTCTGTTTGTCGATCTGTCAGTGAGTCAATGTCTTATGTCAGTCAGTTATTTATCTGTCTGTTAATCTATTTGTTTGTCTATCTATTTAACTATTTTTCTATTTTTATGTATTTTGTCTGTCTTTATATCTGTTTTTTTTTTGTGTCTGTCAATTATATCTCTATTTGTCATTCTCTATATCTGTTATTTTGTCAGTCTGTTAGTCTATCTGTGTTTTATTTTTCTATTAGTATGCCTTTTTATTTGTATGTCAATCAGTCAGTTTGTTTGTATGTCTATATGTTTATTTGTCTGTTTATCTGTGTGTCTATTTGTGTGTCGAGTTGTTTGTTTGTCTATATGTCTTTTTGTGTGTCTGTCGATTTGTCTGTTTGTTTGTTATTTTATCTTTTTGTCTGTCAATCTATCTATCTATCAATCTGTCCTTCAATCTATTTTTATGCCTATTTTTCTCTATGTATTTGTTTATTAGTCTATGTGTCTTCACTATTAGTCTGTTTGTTTGTCGGTCTATATGTGTGTCTGTTTGTGTGATTGTATGTGTGTTTGTTTGTGTCTTTATCAGACTGTGTGCTTGTATGGTTGTGTGTCTGTCTATCTCTTTGTCTATTTGTCTATGTGTCTATTTGTTAATCTCTTTGTTAGTCTATCTGTTTGTGGGTCTGTCTGTCTGTCTCTCTATTTGTCTCTTTCTCTATTTGTTAATATATTTATATGTCTATCTATTTCACTATTTTTCTGTTTGTATGTATTTTGTCTATCTTTATATCTGTTTTTTTGTCTGTTTGTCTGTCTATCTATCTCTCTATTTGTCTGTCTACCAGTCTATCTGTCTTTTTGTCTGTCAGTCTGTTTGTATGTCTGTCAGTCAGTATGTATTATGCCAGTCCATAGGTCAGTCAGTATGTCTGTCTGTCTATCACTGAGTCAGTCTGTCTGTCTGTTTGTCTCTCAATTAATCTTTTTTTTCTGCTTGTTAATTTATTTGTCTGTCTATCTATTTAACTATTTTTCTATTTTTATGTATTTTGTCTGTCTGTATATCTATTTTTTTTGTATGTCTGTCAATTATATCTCTGTTTGTCATTCTCTATATCTGTTTTTTTGTCTGTCTGTTAGTATATCTGTCACATATTTTTCTATCAGTATGCTTGTTTATTTGTATGTCAATAAGTCGGTTTGTTTGTTTGTCTATATGTTTATTTGTCTATTTATCTGTGTGTCTATTTGCATGTCTATTTGTGTGTCGAGTTGTCTGTTTGTCTATATGTCTTTTTGTGTGTCTGTCGATTTGTCTGTTTGTTTGTTAGTCTATCTGTCTTTTTGTGTGTCTGTCGATTTGTCTGTGTCTGTTTTGTCAATTAGTTCGTTTGTTTGTCTGTCTATCTATTTCACTATTTTTCTGTTTGTATGTATTTTGTCTGTCTGTATATCTATTTTTTTGTTTGTATATCTGTCAATTATATCTCTATTTGTCATTCTCTATATCTGTCTGTCTATCTCTCTATCTGTTTGTCTGCCAGTCTATTTGTCATCTTTTTTGTTAGTCAGTCTGTCTGTCTGTCAGTTAGTTAGTATGTCTTATGTCAGTGAATATGTCAGTTGGTCTGTCTGTCTGTCTGTCTATTTGTCTCTCAATTAATCTTTTTTTTTTGTCTGTTAATCATTCTCTATATTTGTTTTTTTGTCTGTCTGTTAGTCTATCTGTCTTATATTTTCCTATCAGTATGCCTGCTTATTTGTATGTCAATCAGTCAGTCTGTTTGTATGTCTATATGTTTATTTGTCTGCTTATTTGTGTGTCTATTTGCATGTTTATTTGTGTGTCGAGTTGTCTGTTTGTCTATATGTCTTTATGTGTGTCTATCGATTTGTCTGTTTGTTTGTTAGTCTATCTGTCTGTCTGTTAATCTATCTATCTATCAATTTGTCTTTCAATCTATTTGTTTGACTGTTTTTCTCTATGTTTGTGTTTCTGTGTGTTTGTCTGTGTCTATGTATTTCTTTATTAGTTTGTGTGTTTTGTCTATTAGTTTGTTTGTTTGTCGGTCTATATGTGTGTGTGTTTGTCTGATTGTATGTGTGTTTGTTTGTGTCTCTATCAGACTGTGTGCTTGTCTGGTTGTGTGTTTATTTGTTAATCTCTCTGTGTATTGGTCTATGTGTCTATTTGTTAATCTCTTTGTTAGTCTATCTGTTTGTGGATATGTCTGTCTGTCTCTCAATTTGTCTATTTCTCTGTTTGTTAATATATTTGTCTGTCTATCTATTTCACTATTTTTCTATTTGTATGTATTTTGTCTGTCTGTCTGTATATCTCTTTTTTGTCTGTATTTTGTCATTCTCTATATCTGTTTTTTTCTGTTTGTCTGTTAGTCTATTTGTCACATATTTTTCTATCAGTATGCATGTTTATTTGTATGTCAATCAGTCAGTCTGTTTGTATGTATATATGTTTATTTGTCTGTTTATCTATGCGTATATTTGCATGTCTATTTGTTTGTCGAGTTTTTTGTTTGTCTTTATGTCTTTTTGTGTGTCTGTCGATTTGTCTGTTTGTTTGTTACTCTATATGTCTGTCTATCAATCTATCTATCTATGAATCTGTCTTTCAATCTATATGTTTGTCTATTTTTTTCTATGTTTGTGTTTCTGTGTGTTTGTCTGTGTCTATGTATTTGTTTATTAGTCTGTGTGTTTTCTCTATTAGTCTGTTTGTTTGTCGGTCAATATGTGTGTTTGTTTGTGTGATTGTATGTGTGTTTTTTGTGTCTCTATCAAACGATGTGCTTGTCTTGTGGTGTGTCTGTCCATCTCTCTGTCTATTGGTCTATGTGTCTATTTGTTAATCTATTTGTTTGTGGGTCTATCTGTCTGTCTCTCAATTTGTCTCTTTCTCTTACTGTTAATATATTTGTCTGTCTATCTATTTCACTATTTTTCTATTTGTATTTATTTTGTCTATCTGTATATCTGTCTATCTGTGTGTTTTGTCTATTAGTTCTTTTGTTTGTCGATCTATATGTGTGTCTGTTTGTGTGATTGTGTGTGTGTGTTTGTTTGTGTCTCTATCAGACTGTGTGCTTGTCTGTTTGTGTGTCTGTTTATCTCTCTGTGTATTGGTCTATGTGTCTATTTGTTAATCTCTTTGGTAGTCTATTTGTTTGTGGATCTATTTGTCTGTCTGTCTCTCAATTTGTCTCTTTCTCAATCTGGTAATATATTAGTTTGTATATCTATTTCAATATTTTTCTGTTTGTATGTATTTTGTCTGTCTGTATATCTGTTTTTTTGTTTGTATGTCTGTCAATTATATCTCTATTTATCATTCTCTATATCTGTCTATCTGTCTATCTCTCTATCTGTGTGTCTGACAGTCTGTCTGTCTTTCTATTTGTCAGTTTGTTTGTTTGTCTGTCAGTTAGTCAGTATGTCTTATGTCAGTCAGTCTGTTTGTCTATCAATCACTCTGTGTGTCTATCTGTCTGTCTGTCTATTTGTCTCTCAATTAATCTTTTTTTCTATCTGTTAATCTATTTGTCTGTCTATCTATTTAACTATTTTTCTATTTTTATGTATTTTGTTTGTCTGTATATAAGTTTTTTTTGGGTATGTTTGTAAATTATATCTCTGTTTGCCATTCTCTACATCTGTTTTTTTGTATGTCTTTTAGTCTATCTGTCTTATTTTTTTCTATCAGAATGGCTATTTATTTGTATGTCAATCAGTCAGTCTGTTTGTATGACTATATGTTTATTTGTCTCTTTATCTGTGTGTCTATTGGCATGTCTATTTGTTTGTCGACTTGTCTGTTTGTCTATATGTCTTTTTGTGTGTCTGTCAATTTGTCTTTTTGTTTGTTAGTCTATCTATCTATCTGTCTGTCAATCTATCTATCTACCAATCTGTCTTTCAATCTATATGTTTGTTTGTTTTTCTCTGTGTTTGTGTTTCTGTGTGTTTGTTTATGTCTATGTATTTGTTTTATTAGTCTATGTGTTTTGTCTATTAGTCTGTTTATTTCTTGGTCTATATGTGTGTTTGTTTGTGTGATTGTATGTGTGTTTGTTTGTGTCTCTATCAGAATGTGTGCTTGTCTGGTTGTGTGTTTGTCTATCTCTATGTCTATTGGTCTATGTGTCTATTTGTTAATCTCTTTGTTAAGCTATTTGTTTGTCGATCTGTCTGGCTGTCTGTCTCTCAATTTGTCTCTTTCTCTGTCTGTGAATATATTTGTCTATCTATCTATTTCACTATTTTTCTGTTTGTATGTATTTTTTCCATCTGTATATCTATTTTTGTGTTTGTATGTCATTCAATTATATCTCTATTTGTCATTCTCTATATCTATTTTTTTATCTTTCTGTTAGTCTATCTGTCACATATTTTTCTATCAGTATGCTTGTTTATTTGTATGTCAATCAGTCAGTTTGTTTGTATGTCTATATGTTTATTTGTCTATTTATCTGTGTGTCTATTTGCATGTCTATTTGTGTGTCGAGTTGTCTGTTTGTATATATATCTTTTTGTGTGTCTGTCGATTTGTCTGTTTGTAAGTTAGTCTATCTGTCTATCGGTCAATCTATCTATCTATCAATATGACTTTCAATCTATATGTCTGTCTGTTTTTCTCTATGTTTGTGTTTATGTGTGTTTGTCTATGTCTATGTATATGTTTGTTAAACTGTGTCTGTTTTGTCAATTAGTTTGTTTGTTTGTCGGTCTATATGTGTCTCTATTTGAGTGATTGTTGGTGTGTTTGTTTGTGTCTCTATTAGACTGAGTGCTTGTCTGGTTGTGTGTCTGTTTATCCCTCTGTGTATTGCTCTATGTGTCTATTTGTTAATCTCTTTGTTAGTCTATCTGTTTGTTGGTCTATCTATCTATCTCTCAATTTGTCTCTTTCTCTGTCTGTTAATATATTTTTCTGTCTATCTATTTCACTATTTTTCTGTTTGTATGTATTTTGTCTGTCTGTATATCTATTTTTTTGTTTGTATATTTGTCAATTATATCTCTATTTGTCAGTCGCTATATCTGTTTGTCTTTGTATCTCTCTATCTGTTTGTCTGCCAGTCTATCTATCATCTTTTTGTTAGTCTGTCTGTATGTCTGTCAACTAGTCAGTATGTCTTATGTCAGTGAATATGTCAGTCGGTCTGTTTGTCTGTTTGTCTATTTGTCTCTCAATTAATCTTTTTTTTTCTGTCTGTTAATCTATTTGTCTGTTTATCTATTTAACTATTTTTCTACTTTTATGGATTTTGTCTGTCTGTATATCTATTTTTTTGTATGTCTGTCAATTATATCTTTGTTTGTCATTCTCTATATTTGTTTTTTTATCTGTCTGTTAGTCTATCTGTCTTATATTTTCTTATTAGTGTGCCTGTTTATTTTTATGTCAATCAGTCAGTCTGTTTGTATGTCTATATGTTTATTTGTCTGCTTATTTGTGTGTCTATTTGCATGTCTATTTGTGTGTCGAGTTGTCTGTTTGTCTATATGTCTTTTTGTGTGTCTATCGATTTGTCTGTTTGTTTGTTAGTCTATCTGTCTGTCTGTCAATCTATCTATCTATCAATTTGTCTTTCAATCTATTTGTTCGACTGTTTTTCTCTATGTTTGTGTTTTGTGTGTTTGTCTGTGTCTATGTATTTGTTTATTAGTCTGTGTGTTTTGTCCTTTTAGTTTGTTTGTTTGTCGGTCTATATGTGTGTGTTTTTGTGTGATTGTATGTGTGTTTGTTTGTGTCTCTATCAGACTGTGTGCTTGTCTGGTTGTGTGTCTGTTTATCTTTTTGTGTATTGGTCTATGTGTCTATTTGTTAATCTCTTTGTTAGTCTATCTGTTTGTGGGTATATCTGTCTGTCTCTCAATTTGTCTATTTCTTTGTCTGTTAATATATTTGTCTGTCTATCTATTTCACTATTTTTTTGTTTGTATGTATTTTGTCTATCTGTCTATATATCTCTTTTTTTGTCTGTCTGTTAGTCTATTTGTCTTATATTTTTCTATCAGTATGCAGGTTTATTTGTATGTCAATCAGTCAGTCTGTTAGTATGTATATATGTTTATTTGTCTGTTTATCTATGCGTCTATTTGTTTGTCGAGTTGTTTGTTTGTCTTTATGTCTTTTTGTGTTTCTATCAATTTGTCTTTTTGTTTGCTAGTCTATATGTCTAACTGCCAATCTATCTATCAATATATTTTTCAATCTATATGTTTGTCTATTTTTAACTATGTTTGTGTTTCTGTGTGTTAGTCTGTGTCTATGTATTTGTTTATTAGTCTGTGTGTTTTCTCGATTAGTCTGTATGTTTGTCGGTCAATATGTGTGTTTGTTTGTGTGATTGTATGTGTGTTTTTTGTGTCTCTATCAAACGATGTGCTTGTCTGGTGGTGTGTCTATCTATCTCTCTGTCTATTGGTCTATGTGTCTATTTGTTAATCTCTTTGTTAATCTATTTGTTTGTGGGTCTGTCTGTATGTCTCTCAATTTGTCTCTTTCTCTGACTGTTAATATATTTGTCTGTCTATCTATTTCACTATTTTTCTGTTTGTATGTATTTTGTCTGTCTGTATATCTGTCTATCTGTGTGTTTTGTCTATTAGTTCGTTTGTTTGTCGGTCTATATTTGTGTCTGTTTGTGTGATTGTATGCGTGTTTGTTTGTGTCTCTATCAGACTGTGTGCTTGTCTGTTTGTGTGTCTGTTTATCTCTCTGTGTATTGGTCTTTGTGTCTATTTGTTAATCTCTTTTTAGTCTATCTGTTTGTGGAACTGTCTTTCTGTCTGTCTCTCAATTTGTCTCTTTCTCAGTCTGTTAATATATTTGTTTGTATATCTATTTCAATATTTTTCTGTTTGTATGTATTTTGTCTGTCTGTATATCTGTTTTTTTGTTTGTATGTCTGTCAATTATATCTCTATTTGTTATTCTATATATCTGTCTATCTCTCTATCTGTGTGTCTGCCAGTCTGTCTGTCTTTCTATCTGTCAGTCTGTTTGTCTGTTTGTGAGTTAGTCAGTATGTCTTATGTCAATCACTCAGTGTGTCTGTCTGTCTGTCTATTTGTCTCTCAATTAATCTTTTTTTCTATCTGTTAATCTATTTGTCTGTCTATCTATTTTACTATTTTTCTATTTTTATGTATTTTGTTTGTCTGTATATATGCTTTTTTTTTGTATGTTTGTAAATTATATCTCTGTTTTCCATTCTCTATATCTGTTTTTTTGTTTGTCTTTTAGTCTATCTGTCTTATTTTTTTCTATCAGAATGGCTATTTATTTGTATGTCAATCAGTCAGTATGTTTGTATGACTATATGTTTATTTGTCTGTTTATCTGTGTGTCTATTTGCATGTCTATTTGTGTGTCGAGTTGTCTGTTTGTCTATATGAATTTTTGTGTGTCTGTCAATTTGTCTGTTTGTTTGTTAGTCTATCTGTCAATCTATCTATCTACCAATGTGTCTTTCAATCTATATGTTTGTCTGTTTTTCTCTATGTTTGTGTTTCTGGGTGTTTGTTTATGTCTATGTATTTGTTTTATTAGTCTATGTGTTTGTTTTATTAGTCTATGTGTTTTGTCTATTAGTCTGTTTGTTTTTCGGTCTATATATGTGTCTGTTTGTGTAATTGTATGTGTGTTTGTTTATGTCTCTATCATATTGTGTGCTTGTTTGGTTGTGTGTCTGTTTATCTCTCTATGTATTGGTCTATGTGTCTATTTGTTAATCTCTTTGTTAGTCTATCAGTTTGTCGGTATGTCTGTTTGTCTCTCAATTTGTCTTCGTCTCTTTGTGTTAATATATTTGTTTGTCTATCTATTTCACTATTTTTTTGTTTGTATGTATTTTGTTTGTCTGTATATCTGTTTTTTTTGTTTGTATGTCTGTCAATTATATCTCTATTTGTCATTCTCTATATCTGTATGTCTGTTTGTCTGTTTATCTCTCTATCTGTCTGTCTGCTAGTCTATTTGTCTTTCTATCTGTCAGTTTGTTTGTCTGTCTATCAGTTAGTCAGTATGTCTTATGTCAGTCGGTCTGTCTACCTGTCTATCACTCAGTCTGTCTGTCTGTTTGTCTCCCAATTAATCTTTTTTTCTGTCTGTCTATCTATTTAAATATTTTTCTATTTTTATGTATTTTGTTTGTCTGTATATTTGTTTTTTTGTATGTTTGTAAATTATATCTGTGTTTGCCATTCTCTATATCTATTTTTTTGTCTGTCTATTAGTCTATTTGTCTTATATTTTTCTATTAGTATGCCTGTTTATTTGTATGTCAGTCAGTCAATCTGTTTGTATGTCTATATGTTTATTTGTTTGTTTATTGTGTGTCTATTTGCATGTCTATTTGTGTGTCGAGTTGTCTGTTTGTCTATATGTCTTTTTGTGTGTCTATCGATTTGTTTGTTTGGTTGTTAGTCTATCTGTCTGTCTGTCTATCTATCTATCTATCAATCTGTCTTTCAATCTATATGTCTGTCTTTTTTTCTCTATGTTTGTGTTTCTGTGTGTTTGTCTGTGTCTATGTATTTGTTTATTAGTCTGTGTGTTTTGTCTATTAGTCTGTTTGTTTGTCAGTCTATATGTGTGTCTATTTGTGTGATTGTATGTGTGTTTGTTTGTTTCTCTATCAGACTGTGTGCTTGCTGGTTGTGTGTCTCTCTATCTCTCTATCTATTGGTCTTTGTGTCTATTTGTTAATATCTTTGTTAGTCTATCTATTTGTGGGTCTGTCTGTCTGTTTGTCTCTCAATTTGTCTCTTTCTATGTCTGTTAATATATTTGTCTGTCTATCTATTTCACTATTTTTCTGTTTGTATGTATTTTGTCTATCTGTATATCTGTTTTTTTGTTTGTATGTCTGTCAATTATATCTCTATTTTTCATTCTCTATATATCTGTTTTTTTGTCTTTCTGTTAGTCTATCTGTCTTTTATTTTTCTATCAATATGCCTGTTTATTTAAATGTCTATCAGTTTGTTTGTTTGTATGTCTAGATGTTTATCAGTCAGTTTGTTTGTATGTTGAGATGTTTATTTGTATGTTTATCTATACGTCTATTTGCATGTCTATTTGGGTGTCGAGTTGCCTATTTATATGTCTGTTTGTCTATTTGACTATTTGTCTATCTGTCCATCTGTCTGTTTGTTTGTTAGTCTATCTGTCTGTCTGCCAATTTGTCTGTTTATCACTCTGTCTTTCAGTCTATCTGTCTGTGTGTATGTGTGTGTGTTTGCCTGTTTTTCTCTATCTTTGTATTTCGGTGTGTTTGTTTGTGTCTATGTATTTGTCTATTAGTCTATGTGTTTGTCTGTCTATATGTGTGTTTGTCTGTGTGATTGTATGTGTGTCTGTTTGAGTCTTTGTCAAACTATGTGTCTTTTTGGTTGTGTGTCTGTCTATCTCTCTGCCTGTTAGTCTATGTGTCTATTTGTTAATCTCTTTGTCAATCTATATGTTTGTGGGTCTGTTTGTCTGTCTATTAATCTCTCTATCTATCTTTCTATTAGTCTATGTGTCTGTCTGTTAGCCCTCTCTATCTATATGTCTATTAGTCTATGTGTTTGTATCTCTGTTTGTCAATCTCTCTATCTGTATATTTGTTTGTTAGTATATCTATTTTTCTATCTATCGGTCAATTTGTGTGTCTATCTATCGATCAGTCTATCTGTAATTCCATTTTTTTGTATGTCTAAATGTATGTATGTTTCTTTGTCTCTTTATTTGTATGTCTATATGTTTGTCTGTTTTTATGTCTGTCTATTTGTATGTTTGTTTGACTATCTGTTTATTTGTTTGTTTGTCTGTTAGTTTGTCTGTGTATTTGCCTATCAATCTTTTTATCTGTATATCTGTTTGTCTATGTGTCTGAATGTCTGGCTGTCTGTCCATTTGTCTATCAATTTGTTTATCTGTATATTTGTTTGTCTATGTGTGTCTGAATGTATGGTTGTCTGTTTGTTTATTTATTTGTTTTTTTTTTTCTATTTGTATGTTTGTATGTCTGTGTGTTTGTATCTTTGTTTGTAATTTTCTTTATTTGTATGGTAATCTATCTCTTTTATTTGTCTATCAATCTATCTATCTGTTTGTTTATCTATCGGTTAGTCTATCTATCATTCCATCTGTTTTTTTGTCCATATGCATATATGTCTGTCTGTCTGTTTATTTGTATGTTTGTCTATTTATGTGTATGTCTATTTGTCTGTTTATTTGTATGCATATGTCTGTTTGTTTATATGTTTGTATGTACGTTTGTATGTCTATTTGTCTCTCTATTTGTATGTTTGTTTGTTGATTTAGATGTTTGTTTATTTGTCTGTCTGTCTATTTGTGTGTTTCTATCGGTTTGTCTATTTTTCTATCCGTCTCTCTTTCAGTTTTTCAGTTAGTTTAACTGTGTGTCTATCTATCTTTCTTTGTGTGTGTGTGTGTCTATCTCTCTGTCAATCTATCTATTTATTAGTCTTTCTGTCTTTCTTTCTATCTCTCAGTCTGTCTGTCTATTTGTATGTATGTCTATCTCTCTGTCAGTCTTTCTATTTATTAGTCTATATGTCAGACTCTTTATATATCTATCTGTATGTCAGTCTCTTTGTCTCTCTGTCTGTCTATATGTCTATTTGTATGTATGTCTCTCTGTTAATATGTTTGTTAGTTTATGTGTTTATCTATTAGTCTCTTTGTCTATTTGTTAGTTTATCTATCTATATATTTGTTTGTTTATATGTCTGTTTGACTGTTTGTTAGTCTATGAGTCTGTTTGTTAATTTGTCTGTCTGTCAGTCTATTTGTCTTTCAATCTATCTATCTCTTTGTCTGTTTGTCTATATGTATGTATTTTTGTCTGTTTGTATATTTGTTTTTCTGTTTGTAGGTCTTTGTGTGTGTGTGTTTGTATCTCTGTTTGTCATTCTCTCTATCTGTATTTTTGTCTGTCTGTTAGTCTGTTTCTCTTTTATTTGTCTATCAGTGTATCTATATGTATGTTTGTCTATCTATCTTTCTATTTTTCTCTATGTATGTATTTTTTCTGTTTGTATATCTGTTTTTCTGTTTGTATCTATCTATATATATCTCTGCTTGTCATTCTCTATATTTGTTTGTCTGTATGTCTGTTAGGCTATCTGTCTTTTATTTGTCTATTAGTCTATCTATATGTATGACTTTTTATTTGTATGTCTACCAATCAGTCTGTTTGTATGTCTATATGTCTATTTGTCTGTATATCTGTATGTCTATTTGTCTGTCTATATGTATGTCTATTTGTCTGTCGAGTTATCTGTTTATATGTCTTTCTGTTTGTCGATTTGTTTGTCGATTTGTTTGTCTGTTTATTTGTCAGTTTGTTAGTCAGTCTATTCGTCTCTCTATCAATCTGTCTGTATGTCTGTCTATCTTTGTCTGTATGTATGTTTGTGTGTATGTCTGTAATTCTCTATGTCTATATGTGTTTCTATGTGTTTGTCTGTGTATTTGTCTGTATGTTTGTCTATGCGTCTGTGTATTTGTCTGTGTGTTTGCCTGTCTACATGTGTGTCGATTTGTGTGTTTGTCTCTCTTTGTGATTGTATGTGTGTCGGTCTGTCTGTTTGTGTGTTTGTTTGTCTTTGTGATTGTTTGTGTGTCTCTTTGTCTATTTATCAGTCTCTCTATCTGTATGTTTGTCTGTCTATCAGTCTATCTATCAGTTTGTTAGTCTATGTGTATGTCTATTAGTCTATGTGTCTGTGTGTTTTTATCTCTGTTTGACATTCTCTCTATCTGTATGTTTGTTTGTCTGTTAGTCTATCTTTCTATCTATTTTTCCATCTATCAGTCATTATGTCTATGTGTTTATGTGTCTATCTATTTTTCCATATATTGGCTTGTCTGTGTGTTTGTCTGTTTGCCTGCTTGTCTGTCTGTTTGTTTGACTGTCTGCCTGCTTGCCTGTCTGTCTGTCTGTCTGTCTATCTGTTTGTCTGTCTATCTGTCTACCTTCCTACCTGCATGTCTGTCTGTCTGTCTATATGTCTACCTACCTATTTGTATGCGTGTTTGTCTATCTACCTATTTGTGTGTTTGTTTGTCTATCTATTTGTTTGTATGTTTGTCTATTTGTTTATCCGTATGTCTATATATCTGTATGTTTGTATGTCTGTTTGTCAGTCTATCTGTTTGTTTATATGTATGTTTGTCTATCTGTTTGTGAGTCTATCTTTCTTTCAGTCTATCTATGTGTTAGTGTATCTGTTTGTCTGGTTGTGTGTCTGTCTATCTGTCTATCAATTTGTTTGTCTTTCTGTCTGCCAGTTTATCTATTTATCTATCTATCAGTCTGTTAGTATATATGTATGTTTGCCTCAATGTCTATTTGTCTATTTGTTTGTCACACTTTTTATTTGTTTGTCCATCTATCAGTCAGTTTGTCTGTCTATTTGTATGTGTATATGTCTATTTGTCTGTATGTCTATCTTTTTATCTGTATGTATGTCGATTTGTATGTTTGTATGTTTATCTATCTGTCTGTGAGTCTATTTGTCTATCTGTTTGTTTGTATGTCTGTATGTCTGTCTATACGTGCATTTGTCTGTCTTTGAGTTTATTTATCAGTAACTCTATCTTACTACCAATTTATCTATCTGTTATTCTATCTTTTTGTTAGTCTATTTGTCTGTCTATCATCTGTCAGTTAGTCTATTTGTCTGTTTGTCTCTCTGTCTATCAGTTTGTTTGTCTGGCTCGCTATTTCTTAGTGTACCTGTTTGTTAGTCTATCTGTTTATCTATAAGTCTGTTTGTCAGTCTATTTGTTTGTCAGTCTATCAGTCTGTTAGTCTATATGTCTGTTAGTCTATATGCATATTTGTATTATGTTTGTTATTTGGAGATGACCATCACTTTTGGGAAGATGAATGCCAATATGTATATCCTCATTTGCAGTGATGCTAAAGAGGTGTATAAGTTGATGAAGAGGCGAATAGAATGGTGGATTGTTTTGAGGGCTCTAATACCTTTTGACACTAGTGTTAGCCTTGTTGAGATAATTCTTCACAAGTATCCAGTATCTTGATCAACTAGGTTTTGGCGTGGGTATAAAAGCACTAAGAATCTTAGCTTTAAGATTTAGTTCTTTTGTTTATACAACCATTTGCTTGTTTATAATTGTAGTGACTTGGTTTTTACAGAACAAGTTAATAACAAAAAAATTGTTGTTTGATTTAGAATAATGAGTATTTGAATTTATTCCTTTTTAAAAGAACTTAATAATCCATATTCTTCACGTTTAGAATTTCATTAATTATCATACGAAAAATTGGGATGTTGCAGAAGTCAAAGCTTTTTTGAGGCAATCAAATGCATATTTTCACTTATCATCAAATGTGAAGTTAGCATCCTTATGCAACAAGTTTGACAAAAGAAGAGTTATCTTGCTGAAAAGCTTTATAAAGCGCCTATAGAAACTTGCATGATCAAGAAGTGAATGAATCTTGTAGTGCAATATGGGTAAGGCAAATTGGAAATCATATCAATCTTAGAAGGATCTACTTCCATTCCTTTGTTAGAGATCACATGCCCTGAAACTATGCCTTACGTAACCATAAATTGACATTTTTCTTAATTAAAAACAAGGTAAGTTTCGATGAATCTATGTAAAAAAAAATTCAAGACTAATGACAAATATATCAAATGAAGAACCATACACAATAAAGTCATCCATTAAAACATTTATCTTGTTTTCTACAAACGCATAAAAAAAAATACCAATCATACACTACTGGAAGGTACCAGGTACATTGCATAGGCTTAAAGGCATCATTCGATAGTAAAAAGTGCCAAAGTGGTAGATGAAAGTGGTATTTTCTTGGTCTTCTAGTGAGACTTATCAGCCAATCGGTCAAGCATCTAATCAATGAATAGTAAGGGAAATTCATCTTTTCTGGTTGCTTGGTTAAGTCTTCTATAGTCAATGCAAACTCTCTTACTATTATGCATCCTAGTGGAAATAAGTGTTGAGACAAACTCTATATTTAAAGTCAGACAAAAATTAAGACAGTTTGTAACTCCAAAAATCAAACTGTCAAGAACGTTCGATCAACCTTGACATATGACAAGACAATTGCAAAGGACATCCAGAATGATTAAAACGGGAACTCCAGAATGATTATTGAAGCTCAAGAAAGTTCAAACTGACAGACCAAGAACGTTAATCATTCTCCGTTTTCTGCACAACTCCAACCGCAGTGTATTTCTTCTGAAATGGCTTTTTAATTCTTCTCCAAACTTCTCTAGCTACATTCAAGACTCAAGACAGAGAAGGTACCATCCAAGACCAAGGAAGAAACGTCAAAAGCTTTTTCTAAAAAGGACATAACTGCTTTAAATGCTAAACCATAAAAGTCAAAAAAGCTGTTTTCAAAGAAGGATTAAGTTAAATACCTTTGGATAAATATTTAAGTCAATACAATTTATAAGCAGCAGAATAGTTTTTGAAATATTAATCCAAAGTATTTACACAACAAAAAGTGATACATGTAACCCATCAAAATAAGATGTCATGCTAACAATATTAGTATAGGTACATTTTTCCAATTTAAAATAAACACAATCCAAAAGAAAGACATCTAGTCCCTATACGTCAACCTAATCTGATCATTCCAAAAAACGATACATTCTGAGTGATCTTCACGCGCCCCGCGAGATCCTTCTAACATAGCTCCAATCAGGTGTTTCCAACTACATCCCCATCCACAGGGTACGGACCTGTAGGATTGTCCTGGCTTTCATCTGAGGGCAAAGCCCAGATTTCCACAATAGGTGTAAAGGGTCACCAACCGAAATTAACAATTAACACATAACATTTAAGTTTTTAAATGAACAAAATAACCTTTCAACTGGCATGCACCTTAAAAGGGTTTTCCATATGCTAAACGTTCATATAATATTTGCCAAGTAAAATGAAATCAAAATAAGTCTTAAATCAATCAAGGAATAAACAACTGGCCAATCCATTGATGAACCAATTGAGCAATCGATTATCTAACTCAAAATAAGAATTTATACTAAGCCAATCGATTGGGAAAACGATTTGGATGGAAGTCTTTAGTGAAATATGAACTCTGGGCTTAAATCAATCGATTAGGAAATCGATTGAATGAATAACTGAGCCCCTATATTAAAACCATTCGATTTTGTCAAATTGGCTGAGCTCCTGTAATGGCCAAATCGATTGGCAAATCGATTTTGTCAAAATGGCTGAGCTCCTGTAATAAATCCAATCGATTAACAAATTGATTTTGAGGAATAGCTTTTAATAGAATCGATTTGGGAATCGATTTCCCTGCATGTTTTTCTAAAACTACATAAACTAACTCAATCACATTCACACACAACTCCTAAACATAAATTTAGCAATTCCAACACAATCACCACGACATCATGAGCTTCGAAGTAATTTTGCAATCAAACATACCATCACACAATTCCAAAACATCCAT
The DNA here is from genome assembly GCA_037974775.1 of Cicer pinnatifidum. Lineage (NCBI taxonomy): Eukaryota > Viridiplantae > Streptophyta > Magnoliopsida > Fabales > Fabaceae > Cicer > Cicer pinnatifidum. Next base: position 23,087,326 of record JBBPBR010000001.1, on the reverse strand, counting down.
ACTTGACAACTAAAACACAATCACCATGCCAACTTGAGTTTTGAAATAGTTTTGAAATTAAACACCCTTACACATAATTTCAAAACATAACACTTAACAGTTACAATGCAATACCCACACGGACAAGATGAACCAACAAATCACATGGAATCATCTCGACTCGACAATCCCCACACGGACAAGATGAACCAACAAATCACATGGAATCATCTCGACTCGACAATCCCCAAACGGAAAAGATGAACCAACAAATCACATGGAATCATCTCGACGCGACAATCCCCACATGGACAAGATGAACCAACAAATCACATGGAATCAGCTCGACGCGACAATCCCCACACAGACAAGATGAACCAACAAATCACATGGAATCATCTCGACGCGACACTCCCCACACAGACACGATGAACCAACAAATCACATGGAATCATCTCGACGCGACAATCCCTGCAAGGATAAGATGAACCAACAAATCACATGGAATCATCTCGTGGCCCATGGACAAGATGAACCAACAAATCACATGGAATCATCTCGTGGCCCATGGATGAGATGAACCAACAAATCACATGGAATCATCTCGTTTACCACTATCACCATGGCCCATCCGGTCGCCTTGTACCATGAAATGCATGAGCTTACACTGACTCTATCACAACAATCGTTAAGTAAATGTAGACGTTAAAAGATTCCCCATTTTTAATACTCATTTAACTTAAACGATTTTCACAACAAATATTAAGTAAACAGAGATATTAAAAGATTCCCCATTTTTAATACTCGTTTAACTCTAATGGTTTTCACGAAAACATTAAGTAAACATAGACATTAAGAGATTCCCCATTCTTAATACTCGTTTAACTCTAATGGTTTTCAAATTCCACACAGAACATACTCAAACATATTCATAATTCAGATCAACACATCAATTCATTTCTCCACAAAATCCAACCATACACATATCACTCAATCACAACAAATTTCATTTACTCAAAATCATACATAAATGATTTAAATTCATTTTCCACGAAACATTCATCAATATCACCAAAACCCCACATTAGAATTTCACCCATAAAAGCATTAAATTCATTTTCCCCAAATCAACACTTCAACCCTAACAAATTCTTTTCCACACAACCACAGATAAGTCCCTAAATGCAAACTAAAATTTTGGAAGGAGCCCTTACCTTAACGTTAGCTTTAACGTGTGATTACAGTACTGCGAGTAAATCCGGTAAAATCTCCGCTCGTGACGTCGCTTCCAAAGTTGGTTCCCTAGTACCGTAATGTGGTAGTGAGCAACTTTCCCTTCTATCTCTTCGCAAAACAAAGCTTAGATCTAGATGAGACGGGGGAAGTTTGTGTTTGACAATTTTGAAATCCCTAACACCGTTTTTCTTCGTTTTCAAATCAAAGAGGAAGTATGAAGCTGAGTAATCCTTGCTTTCTTACCCACTAATCCGTGGGTTTCTATTCTTGAAGCCAAAGAAAGAAAAAGCAAGCAAAATCAACGAAGAAGAAAGAGGGAGAAAGAGAATGTCGCGAGGCAGGGAAAGAGAGGGGAAGAAACGTTATGTTTTCATTCCTTTGTTTTTCCTTTCTTTTATTTTCCTTCCTTTCTATTTCTTTCCTTTTTCCTTCCTTTCCTTTTCTTTCTATATATATATATATAACAAATATCTAAAAATATCTAGATATTTCATAAAATTACCATTTCACCTATCACTTCCCAAACCACTTTTTGTCAAAAATATCTACCCTCGTCGCAACTTAATTGATAGATAAATTTTTCTGCAACCAGATATATTCATAACAAAATTGCCCGATATTAAATTCTTCGTAATGTAAATTATTCTCCAACAAATAATTTTACTTGGGGCTCCAAATATATTTTTGGCATTAAATTCATTAAATATCAAAATACAATGATTTGACTAAAAAGCTTCAGAGTTCAACACTAAAATCCTAAAGTAGTATAACTTGCGATTTAAAAATTTAGGGTCTTACATAATTACCCCTCTAAAATTAGTTTCGTCCTCGAAACTTTAAGTACGAGTAACAATCCACACTAGGTTTGTACTCAAATTCAAAGTACAAGTCACAACTTGTTTCACCTGGCCTTCTCGGAGAAACTGTTGCCTACCCCTTTCCATAGGGTGCTTAATAACTCTACACACATCTATAGTCGATAAGGTTCGTCATTTCCATTCAACATGATTTTGTCTACTATCAACAAGAGATTAAGGATGATCAGTCCCTCAATTTGTCAATAATAACCAACAAACATGATAGTGGCTTAGACTATCTTAACCGAACTGTAATAGTGCTCCTTGCAACTTACAACTGAGGTTATCTTAATGTGCAAGCAGTCAACAATCTTCTCAAAGTCCATTGAGTTTCCCTTATTTTCCTATAACTTTTATCATGTCGACTAAGCACAATTTCCCATAGCTATGTCACATAGCCTCATTTGCATCCACTAGGTACGAAACATCCATTTGGTACCAAACTGAAACACTAAGTATGACACCAACACACTAAGCACAAAACAATCACTACAGTCAAGGACTCCTAAATTTCTCCATTGTCCACAAATTCTCGATTTTTCTTTAGTCTTATAACTACGTCAACCGTAGTGTCCTTATCAGTATGTTATTCCAATTATAACTTTAATAATTCTATCCCCACATCTGCTTGGTGATCTAAGCTTCCTCAAATATTTTCAAAATCCTGCCAAAGACTATACTACTTAGGACACACAACCTTTTTTTCAGTTTAGTACTTCATTTCAAGGGTCACATTTTCCAACAAAATCCAACTTGAATTTAATTCACATATCAAGGTCGACATTTGTCTCATGCCTAACGCCTCAAATTCACGCTTCACTAGAAAATTTCTTACATACTTCGCAATTCTACACAACTCAAAAATAATTCTCCTACATCTATTTCCAACATTCATTTCGATACTTCTCAATTTCGCTGCGTCCTTCATTTGCAACTTGATGATTATCCTTTCATTTAACTCCTTTGATTGACGAACACAATAACAACTCCCATGACATGCACTCAAGTAATGCCTTTATATCATTGGCATACCTTTATAATAATAATGTCGGAATTATAGTTGAGATAATTTCTTTCTTGAATCTTTAATTGTCATAAGCTACATCTTTATGTGCTGCTCCACCAAATTTCTTGGCACGCTTTCCAATATTTGGTTCACTCGCTGGATTCTTATTCCTTCTCAACCTTCACTGAGATACAAACTGAAAGAATCCTAACAATCGAACGTCCTACAAAATTATTTCTCAAACGTTCCTCATTATCATTTCTTAAGAAATAATTATCTATAACTTCATCCTCATAAATATTGCAGTAAAATATCTCAAAGACCCACATACCTTTCATTGTTCATCTATCCACTAAAACACTCAGCTTAAATCTCAACGCTTGATTTCCCAAGACCAACAACTAAATCATAAATCATTCGTTACATCTCTTCTTTTTCACTTCCTATCATTTAATAGGATTCTAAAATTTGATCCTCAAAATCTCCAAACACTTCCATCCTTAACATGAATTATTTATCTCTTGCCTGCCTCAACTCCTTCAATTATGAAAGTTTTAAGCATTACTTGGTCTTCCATCCATCCTTGTGGATTTTAAATCATCAACTAAAAAAAATTAACCATCTTAGGGTCCCAAATCAAATCTCGGATAATCCTTCCGACCTATCAAAATATTGACATCCTCTTAGTAATTTCCATCCCTTAATAGACTCTTAAAACTTATATTACCGCAATCTCGAAGTATTCTCGTACTCGATACTTCAAATTCCACTTAATGGTAACATAGAGTTTAATACATCAAGGCTTAACTCATTATGTTTTTCCGAACATCGCTCTAGATTCACACTTACGTGTCTATAGTTTCATCCAATATCACTATCCATACTTACTATCTCCTAAACCACAAAGAGATTTGTCACTTATCAAAAAAATATATAGTCTCACTCCTATACTCTTCATGAGATTCATACTTAATAATCCAAGTTGCGAATCTATTGTAACTCAAATGCTCCACTTCACCCCTCAAGGTATCGACTATTCCTCAAAGCGTATTTTATCCAACCAAAGGAGTATTTACTCCTAATGTACAGCGCTCCCTTAAGTTCAATACCACTCTCTTTCATTGACACCTAAGCAACAAATGATATTCCAAATGGAAGCCTCATCTTCTTAACAATTCCATGATGTTCACATCTCTTTGATAGTTGTCAAACTTCATCCAGTTTCATCCTGAAATCTACCAGGAAAACATCTAATACTTTTCTTAACAAAAGTCCTCCACTTAGATCTTTACTTGAAATCCCTTATTAGACTAATGTTAATCCATCCATACTCATCATCTTCGAGTTAACACCAACACATAGCTTCTGTGTCCTTGGAACTATTTCATAAATTCCATGCCGTCATGATTTGCTTCAACTCTGCCTGACAATCCGTCATCTCGAAGATCTATTCCATTTCTTGAATCCCTAATCAGCTTTTTTTCTGAGTTCTCATCACCCTTGAACTTTGGAGGATGGTAACGACGAAAATCTTTCAATCCTCTTGACTCAATAGCACATATCTCTCTTTCCCTCTTCTCCAGATCCCGCAGAGTCCTTGCAGTTGTTTGTGCAGCAGCAGAAACATCCATGTTATTTGTAGCTTCAACCATTTAATCATCCCCACTAACGTTCATTCTTGCAACGTCGTTCCTTCTTGGAGGTAGTGTTTCCCCAAAACCTACACCAAGAAGAGTGTTAACGCTACATTGAATAATTCTAAAACTAACTTTCGAATATATCAACACATAATAACTATCCCTGATCTGACAACTCAGACCAATTACCCCGACGCATGATCAGATAACGACTCCCAACTTACAATTGGCCTACAACAGAAACCAAAGGCTCCACAGCCCCAAAGAAATCCAAACCAAAGCTCTGATACCACAATGTAACACCCTGATTTTCAAAGCAAGAGTGTATTTGTTTTTTCAAAACAAAATCATAAAACAAGGAATAATTAAGTTAAATACCTTTGGATAAATATTTAAGTCAATACAATTTATAAGCAGCAGAATAGTTTTTGAAATATGAATCCAAAGTATTTACACAACAAAAAGTGATACATGGAACCCATCAAAATAAGATGTCATGCTGACAATATTAGTATAGGTACATTCTTCCAATTTAAAATAAACACAGTCCAAAAGAAAGACATCTAGTCCCTATACGTCAACCTAATCTGATCATTCCACAAAACTATACATCCTGAGTGATTTCACGCGCCCCGCGAGATCCTCCTAACATAGCTCCAATCAGGTGTTTCCAACTACATCCCCATCCACAGGGTACGGACCTGTAGGATTGTCCTGGCTTTCATCTGAGGGCAAAGCCCAGATTTCCACAATAGTTGTAAAGGGTCACCAACCGAAATTAACAATTAACACATAACATTTAAGTTTTTAAATGCACAAAATAACCTTTCAACTAGCATGCACCTTAAAACGGTTTTCCATATGCTAAATGTTCATATAATATTTGCCAAGTAAAATGAAATCAAAATAAGTCTTAAATCAATCAAGGAATAAACAACTGGCCAATACATTGATGAACCAATTGAGCAATCGATTATCTAACTCAAAATAAGAATTTCTACTAAGCCAATCGATTGGGAAAACGATTTGGATGGAAGTTTTTAGTGAAATCTGAACTTTGGGCATAAATCAATCGATTGGGAAATCGATTGAATGAATAACTGAGCCCCTGTATTAAAGCCAACTGATTTTTTCAAAATGGCTGAGCTCCTGTAATAAATCCAATTGATTACCAAATCGATTTTGAGGAATAGCTTTTAATAGAATCAATTTGGGAATCGATTTCTTTGCATGTTTTTCTCAAACTACAGAAACTAACTCAATCACATTCACACACAACTCCAAAACATAACACTTAGCAATTCCAACACAATCACCACGACATCATGAGCTTCGAAGTAATTTTGCAATCAAACATACCATCACACAATTCCAAAACATCCATCCTTGACAACTAAAACACAATCACCATGCGAACTTGAGTTTCGAAATAGTTTTGAAATTAAACACCCTTACACATAATTTCAAAACATAACACTTAACAGTTACAATGCAATACTCACAAGGACAAGATGAACGAACAAATCACATGGAATCATCTCGACTCGACAATCCCCACACGGACAAGATGAACCAACAAATCACATGGAATCATCTCGACTCGACAATCCCCACACGAACAAGATAAACCAACAAATCACATGGAATCATCTCGACGCGACAATCCCCACATGGACAAGATGAACCAACAAATCACATGGAATCATCTCGACGCGACAATCCCCACACGGACAAGATGAACCAACAAATCACATGGAATCATCTCGACGCGACACTCCCCACACGGACAGGATGAACCAACAAATCACATGGAATCATCTCGACGCGACAATCCTTGCAAGGATACGATGAACCAACAAATCACATAGAATCATCTCGTGGCCCATGGATGAGATGAACCAACAAATCACATGGAATCATCTCATTTACCACTATCACCATGGCCCATTCGGTCGCCATGTACCATGAAATGCATGAGCTTACACTAACTCTATCACGACAATCGTTAAGTATATGCAGATATTAAAAGATTCCTCATTTTTAATACTCATTTAACTTAAACGATTTTCACAACAAACATTAAGTAAACAGAGATATTAAAAGATTCCCAATTTTTAATACTCGTTTAACTCTAATGGTTTTCACGACAACATTAAGTAAACATAAACATTATAAGATTCCCCATTCTTAATACTCGTTTAACTCTAATGGTTTTCAAATTCCACACAGAACATACTCAAACATATTCACAATTCACATCAACACATCAATTCATTTCTCCACAAAATCCAACCATACACATATCACTCAATCACAACAAATTTCATTTACTCAAAATCATACATAAATGAGTTAAATTCATTTTCCACGAAACATTCATCAATATCACCAAAACCCCACATTAGAATTTCACCCATAAAAGCATTAAATTCATTTTCCCCAAATCAACACTTCAACCCTAACAAATTCTTTTCCACACAACCACAGATAAATCCCTAAATGCAAACTAAAAGTTTGGAAGGAGCACTTACATTAACGTTAGCTTTAACGTGTGATTACGGTACCGCGAGTAAATCCGGTAAAATCTTCGCTCGCGACGTCGCTTCCAAAGTTGGTTCCCTAGCACCGTAACGTGGTAGTGAGCAACTTTCCCTTCTATCTCTTCGCGAAATGAAGCTTAGATCTAGATGAGACGGGGAGGTTTGTGTTTGACAATTTTGAAATCCCTAACACCGTTTTTCTTCGTTTTCAAATCAAAGAGGAAGTATGAAACTGAGAAATCCTTGCTTTCTTACCCACTAATCCGTGGGTTTCTATTCTTGAAGCCAAAGAAAGAAAAAGCAAGCAAAATCAACGAAGAAGAAAGAGGGAGAAAGAGAATGTCGCGAGGCAGGGATTGAGAGGGGAAGAAACGTATGTTTTTTTCCTTTGTTTTTCCTTTCTTTTATTTTCCTTCCTTTCCTTTTCTTTCTATATATATATATAGGCTAAGCGATTATAGGCTAATAACGATAAAAGGTGAGAAATTCCTTTTTCAGTTCTTGTTCAATGTTTTGCATATGACCTATGGCGTTAACGAATTTAATAAAACAAAACCAAACCCACAAATCGCGAAAATTAAAAGTTGGCAAATCGTCATGGAAAATATCTAAATCGGTTGTTTTAATAAATACAAATTGAAACACAACAAAGAAAAAATAAAAATTCATATTAAAATTAAAAACACTTTCTGATGCACAAGATCAGCAATTAGCTGCAAGTGCAGAGCATACTTATTTTGCACAACAGAAATATAGATTTGATGCAAATAAAAGCAGAATATAATTAATACATACTTAACAAATACTTACAATGAGAACCTGGTTTTGAAAACGGAAAAGGAAAATACAAGATTGTGAAAATATAGGAGACACTTAGGAAACTCTTAAGATTTCTAACAGATATTCAGTTGTTGTATTTCACTCTGCCTTGAGCTTGAAGAGGAGCCTTCCTTATATAGAGAAAGGATTTCGCTTGTGCTGTATTATGAGGTGGAGGAAATGATGAGATTCTTTCCACTTTCGGTGTCACGTTTGTCTGTTGGTGCAGATGGCAGACAAGTGTCAATCAACTTTTGCTTTTGCGTTTTGCTTTTCCGAAAGAAAATATTCGTGTTCTGATTTTCAAAATATACATACATATATAAATATATATATATATATATATATATTTATTTTTTTTGAGACTTTGTGGAATAGAAAATTTTGTCCACCATCTCACTTTGAATTTTCTGACGAGGATTGTTTGGGTCTCTTTTTGGTTGATGTCAAAATACCATGCTAATACCCATGGAAGAAAGAATTTTATAGAGAATAGCATTAGAGGGTGAAAAATGTGTTCTCTGTCTGTTGGTTTGTAATTGGTTTTATACAATTGGAAGCTTTCTTGGACTTCCGGTTTTAAGATATCTGGAATGGAGCCAAAGAATTTCCACCAATGAGCAAACCATTGAGGAATTTACGAAGGTTCCATAGTAAGGTTAAAGAAATATAGCCAAGTATGGCTAAATTTTTGGTTTTGAATGAGAAAAGTATTGTACTAGGCTTGTTGATAATCCCAGTAATTAAAAGTCCTGTAATGGTTTATTGTATTTTTGAAATCGAGTGGGAACTGTTTTAGTTTGTGTAGGTTTGGTCCCCATTCTGATGGTGGGATGATTTTGTGGATTTTTGCGGTTGAATAGGCTACTGGGCCTTCTTTTGGGTTGTCTTGAATTGTCACAGATCATGTACATTCAAGAATAGATTTATAGTAAGGCTGGGATTTTAATAAATCATATGGTTTGAAAAACCAGCCTTCTGGGAAAATCTTTGAGATGACGGATTGAGGATTTTTATTATAGAAATGATCCTCAATTGTCCAAATGTTTTGGTAATCTGTTTTGACAAAATATTCGGATTTTTGTTTGAACAAAATATTGTCAGAATCATTTAAAATAATTTTTGAGGTTTCTCCATGGGAGATTATTGAAATTATTTTACAGGATGGTTCCTCCTGTAAAGGTTTTGAAATAATTTTTTGAGAAGATTCTCCTTTCTGCTGCCCCTTAAACGAAGGCAATTGAATTTGGAGGGATTCAATCTCCTGTTGGAGTTTGTGGAGTTTTGCAATTTTTTGTAGTTGAAGGTTTTCCTCAATTGAGTCTTTTATTTCCTGGAAATTGTCAGGACCAACTAATGCTTGGCTGGCAAGCCATTTTTGAATTTGGTTTTGTTCTTCATTCTCTTCTACAGCTTCTTTCCAAGACCGGATTGGTTTTGCAGATGAGATAGGTTTTGGGGTTTCTTGAGGTTAGTCCTTTTGGACCTCTATTCTTTTTGATTTTCTGGGATCACTCAAGTCCTGTTTTGGAGAAATTCTCTGGTTAGAAAGTCTGGAATTGAGTTTTGTTCTCCTTTTATAAATTAAATTTCAAAATCAAAAATGCTAAGAATTGCTTTCCATTTGGTAAAAATTTGTTTTGATGCAATGTTTTGAATATCTTTTTGTAAAACTTCTTTTGCACATTTGAAATCAATTCGAAGTAAATCCTTGTGGATCATTTTTATAATTAAAATCCTCAATCCGTCATCTCAAAGATTTTCCGAGAAGGCTGGTTTTTCAAACCATATGATTTATTAAAATGCCAGCCTTAGTATAAATCTATTCTTGAATGTACAAGATCTGTGACAATTCAAGACAACCCAAAAGAAGGCCCAGTAGCCTATTCAACAGCAAAAATCCACAAAATCATCCCACCATCAGAATGGGGACCAAACCTACACAAAATAAACAGTTCCCACTCGATTTCAAAAATACAATAAACCATTGCAGGACTTTTAATTACTGGGATTATCAGCAAGCCTGGTACAACACTTTTCTCATTCAAAACCAAAAATTTAGCCATACTTGGCTATTTTTCTTTAACCATACTATGGAACCTTCGAAAATTCCTCAATGGTTTGCTCATTGGTGGAAATTCTTTGGCTCCATTCCAGATATCTTAAAACTGGAAGTCCAAGAAAGCTTCCAATTGTACAAAACCAATTACAAACCAACAGACAGAGAACGCATTTTTCACCCTCTAATGCTATTCTCTACAAAATTCTTTCTTCCATGGGTATTAGCATGGTATTTTGACATCAACCAAAAAGAGACCCAAACAATCCTCGTCAGAAAATTCAAAGTCAGATGGTGGACAAAATTTTCTATTCCACAAAGTCTCAAAAAATAAGTTGTATCGATGTGGCTCCAAAAGCAAGGAATGAGGAAACCAGACCCAATGGTAACTAAATTCATGGCCCAAAAATCTTTTGCCCAAACGCAACTTGCAGCGGCAAAATCCGAAGAAGAATATTTTGAAATCATGTCCCAACTCCTCAAAAGAAAGGCCCAATCATCAAAACATTCCTCAGATAGTGTGTCAGAAGACACCATTAATATGGAGTATGAAAATGAAGACGACTGTTTCGGCATTGTACCCGTAAAATAAATCAAATGGCCCAATACTATTAGCCCCTTCAAAAAAATTTAATTTGAAAATCAGAACACGAATATTTTCTTTCTGAAAAGCAAAACGCTAAAGCAAAAGTTGATTGACACTTGTCTGTCAACGTGGCACCGAAAGTGGAAAGAATCTCATCATTTCCTCCACCTCATAATACAGCACAAGCGGAATCCTTTCTCTATATAAGGATGGCTCCTCTTCAAGCTCAAGGCAGAGTGAAATACAACAACTGAATATCTGTTAGAAATCTTAATAGTTTCCTAATTGTCTCCTATATTTTCACAATCTTGTATTTTCCTTTTCCGTTTTCAAAACCAGGTTCTCATTGTAAGTATTTGTTAAGTATGTATTAATTATATTATGCTTTTATTTGCATCAAATCTATATTTCTGTTGTGCAAAATAAGTATGCTCTGCACTTGCAGCTAATTGCTGATCTTGTGCATCAGAAAGTGTTTTTAATTTTAATATGAATTTTTTCTTTTTCTTTGTTGTGTTTCAATTTGTATTTATTAAAACAACCGATTTAGATATTTTCCTTGACGATTTGCCAAAATTTAATTTTCGTGGTTTGTGGGTTTGGTTTTGTTTTATTAAATCCGTTAACGCCATAGATCATATACAAAACTTTGAACAAGAACTGAAAAAGGAATTTCTCACCTTTTATCGTTTTTCTGCTATAATCTTTGATCCTTTGATCCAGGATGTTCGTTGGTATCAGACTTGGGGGGGGGGGGGGG
>JBBPBR010000001.1:23056362-23075689 GCA_037974775.1 Cicer pinnatifidum | reverse complement strand
AATAGGTGACACAAAATTGTTTATAAATATTTAAAATCTTGAAAGTTTATCTTGAAGAATAATAGTTTATGGGTTGTAAGTCTCGTATGTAAGCCGACGAACAGGCGTTTAAGGGCAGTGAATCCTTGAAAGTTTCTTCAAATTAAAAAGAAAAAATTTTAAATATGGATAATCTCTTTTGTAGAACTTCTTCTTTCTCAACACCTTCTACCAAAAACTTCCCAGAACGAAGGGAACCCATCAATATTGAGGAAATCACTCTTGAAGACTTCCAAAAATCCATAAACAATTGGCAAATCCCAAAAATCAAAAAAGATGAGGTCTATGTATCTAGTCTTTTCAAAAATCTTTTAAAAACCGATTATGTTATCAAGACAGAGGAACGTGATGTTACTCTTTCTGACCCCTTTGAAACAATATATCTTCTTTCTTCAAAAACTCTCAAAAAACACGCTGACAGGAACTATAATTTCATACATATAGGTCTTGTTCATGTCGGTATAAAACCTCTAACACGGGAAGGATTAAACACTTCAATCCTATGCGTCCTACGGGATGCAAGGTTCTTAAACTTCCAAGATTCAATTATAAGCACAGTTGAATCTAGTCTGTGTCAAGGACCAATTTGGTTTGGATATAATCCAAATTTTTCTTTATCCTTAAAAGATCCAAACATTACAAAATCTCTCATGCTTCAAATCAAAACTCATAACTACAAAATGATAGAAGGATCTATTCCTGTAGCTATTATTTACAGAATTCATTATAAAGCAATGTTTTCAGCCTTTACAGCAACAAAAAATTTTGAAAATAAAAAAGGCGAAACGCTATTTTTACAAACATATTTGACTAAGGCAAACACTATTACTCCAAAAACCATCCTCTAGAAAGATATTGATATTCCTGAAGAATGGATTCTGGAAGGAGCTGTTAAACCACAACCTCTCCAACAGTCAAAACCAAACAACAATCTCAAAGAAGTCATACAATACAACGATGTTAGGGTAAAACTAAGTTTTTCAAGAACCTCTAGTTTTTCAAGAACTTCTAGTGCCAGATATTCTGATGCTAGTTCCTCCAGGCCATCTCCAATCGTACAATTGCCTCAAAAATTAGAAAACTTTACAAAACCGCGTTTCTCATGTTCCAACATACCAAGTGCTTCTTTTCAAAACGTTGACTACTCCACAAATATACCTCATCAAATTTACACAACACCTCAAAACACTAATGAGGAACAACAAAATATTTCTCCACCAACTTCACCATCTTTCTCTGCTATAACTGAAAATGTTGTCAATGAACTTAATGTTATAGAAAAAGAATTTGAAGTTAATAAAATTATTCTCCATAATGATTTTTATGCTTCCAAAAATAGGAAAAAAAGAACTTGGTTCTTCAAAAACTTCCTAAAACAAAGGCATGACATTCAGAACGAGTTTTACAAGTTCATTTTACAAAACAAATCCCATATTCTATTCTTTGAATGGTTTGAAAGTTATGCTAAACAAAACCAAATTTCTTACCCTTTCATACAAAACCTAGGTTCTGTTAATCCCATAACAACCACAAACAAAACTCCAGAATGGGATTTAGCAACCGGACAAAAAATCCAGTCCGAACACTTACCTTTAAGACAAATCATAATAACACACCCAGAGAAACCAGTAGATGCTGCCCCTTTCAAAATCCCAAGTGATAGTTCTGAAAAAGATATTAGAAATGTCCTTCAACAAAATAATTTTACAAATGTCCATCTTAGTACAATAGCAAAACAATTAACAAAGATTGAAGAAAACCAACAAAATTCCACCATCTCTCCGATTGAGAAAACTGATCCAAAACTGAAAAACCCAGTTTTTAAACCATTCCAAATCTCAAAAACAAGCCAAAAACTGTTTAGGGAAGGCATATCAGAATTCACCCAAGCCCTACATGAACAACTTAGTAGGATAGAACATTCTTCTACCTCCACACCGATGGTAGCTAAAGATACCCTTGACAAAACGGTCACAACTCTAGACCAAGTTTCTGAAACCGAACAAGAAACACAGAACTTGTGCAAACTCTAGTGGCAAAAGGGCCAACCTTTAGCCATGGTCACAACACCTGACTTAGGTATTGAAAATAGACCTAATGTCCTCTCTCAATCCAAATACAATGCCAACACTGTCTACGAATGGAACATAGATGGTATGTCCGAATACAACATCTTAGGTCTCCTCCAACAAATGACAATGGCATCAAATGCTTATAAAACCTAGGACAACACGCCTGACAAAGCCATAGATGAACTCCTAATAGCAGGTTTCTTAGGCCAACTCAAAGGATGGTGGGATTACCATCTCACGCCCCATCAACACTTAGAAATCTTAAACGCAATCCAAACCACAGAGGAAGGAATTCCCATCCTTGACGAAATAGGAAACCCAATACCTGATGCAGTTGCAACACTAATACACACAATTAGCTTGCACTTCATAGGTGATCCATCACATTTAAAAGACAAAAATGCCGAACTCCTATCCAACCTTAGATGTAAAAAACTTTCTGAATTCCAATATTACAAAAACACTTTCCTAACCAGAGTTATGCTAAGGGAAGACTCAAACCAACCATTCTGGAAAGAGAAATTCCTTGCAGGACTCCCAACCCTTTTAGGAGAAAAGGTTAGAAACAAAATCAAAGAAGTTTATGGGGTAAACCAAATCCCATATAACCATTTAACTTATGTTGAGTTGGTTAGCTTCACTCAAAAAGAAGGTTTGAAAATCTGTCAAGATTTAAAACTCCAAAAACATTTAAAATGGGAAATGAAAAGGACTAGACAAGAACTAGGATCCTTTTGTAAACAATTTGAAATACCCATGACTAATATTTCAAAAGACTGTGAAGGGTCTTGCTCGAAACCATATAGAAAACCTCACAGAAAATCTTTCACCAAACCAGAAAGACTTGAATTCTACAAAAAATCTAGACCCCAAAATTCTTACAATCAAAGAAAACCCAATTTTTATAAGAAAAAACCTTTTCAAAAGAAGTTTGAACCTCAAACTTCAAAACAAATAACTTGCTATAAGTGTGGCCAAACAGGACACATTTCAAGATATTGCAAGAGAAACAAAAAACTCCATGAATTAAAAATCGATGAAGAAATAATTCAAAAAATAGAGGCAATACTTTTAGAAACCTCTGAAGAAGAAACAGTCACAGATTCTGAAACAGGTTCATCAGAAAATGATAAACCTTTACAGTTTGATGAACTAGGAACCTCCGACTCTCTTAACAATTCAGAGGCAGGTACAAAATCTATTAATGTTTTAACAAAAGATCAAGAACTAATCCTTGATATTATAAAACAGGTTGAAGATACAAAACTTCAAAAAGAAATAATAGGAAAACTGTTAAATACTTTTGAATCAAAACAAAGTCAACCTTCTACATCCTCATCAAAATTACTTCCTAAGACCACTTATGACCTAACAAATATCTTAGGAAAAAGAACAAAGACACAAGCCCATGTCACAATTCAATCCCTTCAAGAAGAGATTAAAACTGTTAAACAAGAGTTAAAAACTCTTAAACAAAAGCAAGAAATTGATTCAAACATTCTTCAAAACCTTCTTTCCCAGGTACAAAATCAAACCTCTTCTGACCAAGAACAGGATGAAGAAGAAAAAGAAAATGAAGAATATTCTAACAAAATTGAAAATGTAGAGGAAATCCCAGAGGATTTCTTGTTCGTTTTAAGAACTATAACAACAAGAAAATACTTAATTAAAATTAATTTAGTTTTTTCTGAAGATTTCAAATTTGAAATAATTGCACTTTTTGATACTGGAGCAGATTTAAATTGCTTAAAAAGTAGCATTGTACCAAATAGATTTCTACAAAAATCTAATGAAAAACTTGTTGCGGCTAATAACTCCAACACGGTTATAAAAAATAAAACTGAAGCTTCCATTAAAAATGGTAATGTTTCAATCAAAACTCCTTTTGTTTTATTAGAAAATATTACTCATACTGTCATTTTAGGGACTCCTTTCATGAACATGATAACTCCCTACTCAGTCAATTACGACAGCATTTCTTGCAAAACAAAAGAGGCCAAAATCATTTTCCCTTTTATTGAAAAACCCAGGACAAAGAATTTAAATCTTCTGAAAGCTTGTTCTGTTTACAAATCTGAATTAAGTTGTTCGATTCAAGGAAAAGAAAAATATTTATATTTCTTAAAACAAGATGTTTCTTTTCTCAAAACTGAACAACAATTACAAAATAATTTCGTAAAACAGAAAATTTCAGATCTTCAAAAGAGAATTGAAAACGAAATCTGTTCAGATTTACCAAATGCTTTTTGGAATAGAAAACAACACATGGTAGACCTACCATATGAGAATGGCTTTTCCGATAAACAAATCCCAACTAAGGCTAGACCTATTCAAATGAATTATGAACTTGAAACACATTGCAAACCAGAAATCCAAGACCTAGAACAAAAATGTCTAATTACAAAATCTAGGTCACCTTGGAGTTGTGCAGCCTTCTATGTGAATAAAAATTCTAAAATAGAAAGAGGTACACTGAGGTTGGTCATAAACTACAAACCTTTAAACAAAGCTTTAAAATGGATTCGATACCCGATTCCAAACAAAAAAGATCTTTTACAAAAATTACACTCTTCTTCAGTGTTTTCAAAATTTCACATGAAATCAGGATTTTGGCAAATACAAATTGATCCAAAAGATCGTTATAAAACAGCTTTTACCGTCCCTTTTGGTCAATATGAGTGGACAGTAATGCCTTTTGAATTGAAGAATGCTCCTTCAGAATTCCTAAGAATTATGAATGAAATTTTTAATCCATACTCAAAATTCTGCATTGTCTACATTGATGATGTCTTGATATTTTCAGAAACTATTGAACAACATTTCAAACATCTTAGAACATTTTTAATGATTACTAAGAAAAACGAAATGTTTGTTTCAAAATCCAAAGTCTCACTCTTTCAAACAAAAATCCGTTTCCTAGGACATTACATCTCTCGAGGCACTATTACACCCATTGAGAGATCCCTATCCTTCGCAAATAAATTTCCTGATAAGATCCTAGACAAAACACAATTACAAAGGTTCTTAGGATCTTTGAATTATGTATTAGACTTTTTTCCTAACATTAATAGGATAGCAAAACGCCTTCACGATATATTAAAGAAAAACGCTGTCGCTTGGAGTGAAAAACACACAAAATTAGTCCAAATGATCAAAAAAACAAGTAAAAGAAATACCTTGCTTGCATCTAGTTGACCCTTCAGCCCAAAAAATTGTTGAGACAGATGCATCGGACATAGGTTACGGGGGTATCCTTAAACAAATAACAAATAACAAAGAATGTATTGTACAGTTTACATCTGCACACTGGAATGATTGCCAAAAGAATCACACTACCATTAAAAAGGAAATTCTTTCAATAGTCATGTGCATTACAAAATTTCAAAGCGATTTACTCAATCAAAAATTTTTACTTCGAATTGATTGCAAATCTGCAAAAGAAGTTTTACAAAAAGATGTTCAAAACATTGCATCAAAAAAAATTTTTGCCAGATGGCAAGCAATTCTTAGCATTTTTTATTTTGAAATTAAATTTATAAAAGGAGAACAAAACTCAATTCCAGATTTTCTAACCAGAGAATTTCTCCAAAACAGGACTTGAGTGATGCCCAGAAAATCAAAAAGAATAGAGGTCCAAAAGGACCAACCTCAAGATACCCCAAAACCTATCTCATCTGCAAAACCAATCCGGTCTTGGAAAGAAGCTGTAGAAGAGAATGAAGAACAAAACCAAATTCAAAAATGGCTTGCCAGCCAAGCATTAGTTGGTCCTGACAATTTCCAGGAAATAAAAGACTCAATTGAGGAAAACCTTCAACTGCAAAAAATTGCAAAACTCCACAAACTCCAACAGGAGATTGAATCCCTCCAAATTCAATTGCCTTGGTTTAAGGGGCAGGAGAAAGGAGAATCTTCTCAAAAAATTATTTCAAAACCTTTACAGGAGGAACCATCCTATAAAATAATTTCAAAAATCTCCCATGGAGAAACCTCAAAAAATTATTTTAAATGATTCTGACGATATTTTGTTCAAACAAAAATCCGAATATTTTGTCAAAACAGATTACCAAAACATTTGGACAATTGAGGATCATTTCTATAATAAAAATCCTCAATCCGTCATCTCAAAGATTTTCCCAGAAGGCTGGTTTTGCAAACCATATGATTTATAAAATCTCAACCTTAGTATAAATCTATTCTTGAATGTACATGATCTGTGAATATTCAAGACAACCCAAAAAAAGGCCCAGTAGCCTATTCAACCGCAAAAATCCACAAAATCATCCCACCATCAGAATGGGGAACAAACCTACACACACTAAAACAGTTCCCACTCGATTTCAAAAATACAATAAACCATTGCAGGACTTTTAATTACCGGGATTATCAGCAAGCCTGGTACAATACTTTTCTCATTCAAAATAAAAAATTTAGCCAGACTTGGCTATTTTTTCTTTAACCTTACTATGGAACCTTCGAAAAATCCTCAATGGTTTGCTCATTGGTAGAAATTCTTTGGCTCCATTCCAGATATCTTAAAACCGGAAGTCCAAGAAAGCTTCCAATTGTACAAAACCAATTACAAACCAACAGACAGAGAACGCATTTTTCACCCTCTAATGCTATTCTCTACAAAATTCTTTCTTCCATGGGTATTAGCATGGTATTTTGACATCAACCAAAAAGAGACCCAAACAATCCTCGTCAGAAAATTCAAAGTCAGAACACGAATATTTTCTTTCTGAAAAGCAAAACGCAAAAGCAAAAGTTGATTGACACTTGTCTGCCATCTGCACCAACAGACAAACGTGGCACCGAAAGTGGAAAGAATCTCATCATTTCCTCCACCTCATAATACAACACAAGCGGAATCCTTTCTCTATATAAGGAAGGCTCCTCTTCAAGCTCAAGGCAGAGTAAAATACAGCAACTGAATATCTATTAGAAATCTTAAGAGTTTCCTAAGTGTCTCCTATATTTTCACAATCTTGTATTTTCCTTTTCCGTTTTCAAAACCAGGTTCTCATTGTAAATATTTGTTAAGTAAGTATTAATTATATTTTGCTTTTATTTGCATCAAATCTATATTTCTGTTGTGCAAAATAAGTATGCTCTGCACTTGCAGCTAATTGCTGATCTTGTGCATCAGAAAGTGTTTTTAATTTTAATATGAATTTTTGTTTTTTCTTTGTTGTGTTTCAATTTGTATTTATTAAAACAACCGATTTAGATATTTTCCTTGACGATTTGCCAACTTTTAATATTCACGATTTGTGGGTTTGGTTTTGTTTTATTAAATTCGTTAACGACATAGGTCATATAACAAATATCTAAAAATATCTAGATATTTCATAAAATTGCCATTTTACCTATCACTTCCCAAACCACTTTTTGTAAAAAATATCTACCCTCGTCGCAACTCAATTGATAGATAAATTTTACTGCAACCAGATATATTTATAACAAAATTGTCCGATATTAAATTCTTCGTAACGTAAATAAATTATTCTCCAACAAATAATTTTACTCGGGCCTCCAAATATATTTTTGGCATTAAATTCATTAAATACCAAAATACAATGATTTGACTAAAAAGCCTCAGAGTTCAACACTAAAATCCTAAAGTAGTCTAATTTGCGATTTAAAAATTTAGGATCTTACACTATCAACATTGTTATTTCAATAAGCTCATTGTTATCATTCTTGACCACTGTGAGACCATTCCTCTTAGGAACAACTTGGATAAGACTCACCCACTAACTATTAGATATAGGATACATAATGCCAACTTATAGGAGCTTGGTCACCTCTTTTTTCACCACATCCAAAACCAATGGGTTAAGTCTCATTTGTTGTTGTCTCTTTGGTTTCAATCCCCCTTCAAGGTGTATCTTATGCATTCAGATATACGGGTTGATACCAGAAATATCTACCAAAGTCCACACAATAGCCTTCCTACGTTTCTTCAAAATTTCCATCAACTTCCCCTCTTGATCAATGCCAAGATTGGCAGATATAATCACAAGAAGCTTTTCACACCCTTCAAAGTATGCATACTTTAAGCACTCTAGAATGGTTTGAGCTCTAAGGTTGGTAGCTTCTCAATGGATGGAAGTTTTCTTATGGTGGATAAAACTGCACCTGCAACTGTATAGACATTAGTGGAGATAAAAACATCATCAAGTGCATGAACATCATAATGAGCGTAACATAACTAAGCATTAGTGCATGTGTGACAAGTACATGTGTTATAATAGGGAAAGTATCATAGTCAATATGAGTATCATCAACTAAATCAACAAGTAAATATATATAGAAAATGAAATGTTCTTCCATGGGGTGTTTCATAGCATAAAAAATGTTAAATTTAACAATCATATCTCCAAACTCCATGGAAACAGTTCCATAATAGACATCAACTTTGGTTCTTGCAACATTTAACAATGCTATCTTCAAACTCCATGGAAACAGTTCCAGAATAGACATCAATTTTGGTTCTTGCAGCTTTTGACTATGCTATCTCCAAAATCATTTGTGCTTCATCATGCTCTTTTATATCATGAACATGGGCATAAGTTGATTTATTATATATTTGACCTCCTGAGTTACTCGTAGAAACGGGTGCAATAATTTCAAGAACTTTTGGAGAGTTAATAACCTTTCCAGATCTAAGAATGATTGTAGTGACAATTAGGTTTGTGACTAGTTGAGAGGGAAATATGTTAAAGCCTTGAGTTTGTATTTGATTTATGGAAGTTGCTAATAGCCCAATCATGGCCTCCATATTTTGAAGATCAAGAACTGGAAGCTTGTTTGTTGTTCTATTCAATCGACTGCTTGGGAAGCTGCTATTGTTGTGAATATGCATTTTCCTATCTCAGATTTGGATTATATCTCAAACTGGGGTTGTACATGTTAGATGATAAATCATTGTTGAATATGTTTGTTGTGACAGAACCTAGTTCAAGGTAGTACACCAAGTTTGTGGCAGCATCTTATAGAGAAAATGGGAATGCCTTTAGTTTGATGTGCTCTTTTAGAACTCCATGATGCTTCATGGTGGTGCATACAATGTGGAGCTCCTCTAGATATTTGTGGGGATCTTCACCTGCAAGACAATTAAACTTGGGTAGAAAATTAAGTAATCCATATTTAAGTTCAAAATGCACAATGGTGTCAGGATAATCAATACACAAAGTATTATAAGTAACATCATGTATAGCAAGTTCTCTAAGTGTTCTTGTAACCAGTGTCAATAGAAAAATCAAATTTTGAATCAAATAAGGTATGACTAGAAATTCTTTTAATAAAACTAACACTATAACCTATATGATTGCTAGTGCTAACCTTATTAAGCTTATGATGACTTTCTATTTCAGGATCCAAAGAACATAGAATGCTAGACTTTGACCTAGTCATGCATAATAAGAGCTTGTAAGGTTAAAATGAAGGCATAATTGAAAAGGCCTATAAAAAATATAGAAATTTTAAAAATAACACATAAAATATCTAAAACTCAACTAAATATGATATGAATTTTTTAATAATTTTTTTGAAGATAAGAAAAAAAAAGTAGTCTTAATGAATGAAATTTGGATTTTGAGCTTCCTAAAATTAGTCCCTTGAAATTACGACAATAGTGATTTGCATGAAGCGGATTACTTTTCATGCATTGGTCTTTCTTTATGGGGAAGAAAATGGTAAACCATTTTTTCTATATCCAACTACAAAAGTCCAAGCCCACTAATACATCTTATTCTATGATTATTCTAATAGATAATATGTTAATTTTGTAGGGAGCATGATGATATTTTTAGGAGTGGAACTAAAAGTAGAAAGTGGGAAAAGGCCACAACTCAAAGCCAATATTTTAGTGAATGGTTTAAAAATTGAGTCTTGGATAGTGATGTATCAATTCAGTTGAATGATTTACCTAAAGGTCCAAGTGATATAGGAAAGAGGTTTTGAGGTTACATAATACTATGAGATGAGATGTAAGACGCAAAACCGAAAACGCGTCTAACATTGCTTTCGTTGGCTCCCTGATTTGGAAGCTCTAAGGATGAAAAACCTTTGAGACAAAGTGTTTTGTATTTATGCTTAATGTGTTTTGCTTAGATGTTGTAACACCCCAAATTTAATAATAAATTATTTTATTTATCTAATGGGATTTTAAAGAATTAATTTAGTATTGTATGTGTTTACAATATGTGTTGACAAATAATTATGATTGATTTTCTTACATGTGTATTTGCTATAGTGTGATAATTTCTCATGTGTTTGACTTAATAATTTATTTAAATTATTGATATGGATATTAAGTATATTTATATCTTTTAATTAATTTTAGATTGTTATTATGTTTAAGTGAAATATTTTATCCTTATTACTAACTAGATATTTAATAATTAAACTTATTTATTTTTATTTTAATGAAAGTAAAGTTAATAAAAAAAAACAAAATAATAATAATAATAATAATAATAATAATAATAATAATAAAAAGGAAGAAAGAGAATAGGAATGAGATAGAAGAACGGAACACAGTTTTCTTTTTCCTTCACCTTCTTCGTATACGCCGCCGCCAAAACCATTCCCTCTCGTTTCTTCTCTCGTCGACCACGATCATTATAGTGGATGTCTTACAAAATTGAGACCACATTCGTGATCGTTGTGACCTCCTCTTCCATTCTCAACTTGAATCGCAAATTGAAACGTCTTATTCCTCTTTGTCAAAAATCACGCCTCCAACTTTTGACCAAGATTTCGGCCATCACGATTATCACCAAGCAAAACTGAGACAATATATGGACTCCACGAAACACCCTCTTTCATTACCTATGCTCGAAATCGCCAACCGTTACATTTTAAAAAAATGGGTTTCCACCATTGTCGTGGTTGTTTTCTTGAATTCGAGACAACACGTTCATTGTCTTGAAAAACTGATATCGTTTTTCGATTCATCTCGTCGAAACTTTCAAGAAAAACTACTTGTTTGTTTGTTTTGGGGAAGTTGATGTCGGACCCTGTCGGTGATCCAACACGTCGGTGAGGCCTTTTCTGATAACTTATTTCACTTCGTTTCGAATATGTTTATTCTCTTAATATTTTTATTTATTATGTAACATTGATTTTTATAGTCCGCGTAAATGGTCAACCATGTTTCATTGACTCTGCAAATTCATTGATGCATTTGGACTCGTTTGTTGCGTGTTGCCGACATCTCATGGTTGCTGAAAATCATTTTGGTCCTTATATCTTATGAAAGCGTCAAATTGAGGTATGGGGTGAGAGTGAGTTCCAATGCATGAGTATAAGTTAAGTGAGATGAACGGGAATACCGTATTTCCCACAATTCATTCGGGGCTCGCTACGTATGGCAGAAGTCGTTTGAGTAATAATTGACTAATGAGCAAACTTGAATTTTGTGAGGTTAAAATATGAATTAGAAGCTTTTATAGGATGTTGTTTGATTTGATTTTTGAAGATTGTGTGATAGTTAAATTATTTTAGAATTGTGTATTTGATGCATTTTGTGCTTTGTTTATATTTATCCTTGATATTGATATATGATATAAAATGCGATGAATTGTAATTATTTGCCTTGCAATTAATGTGGTGTGTGTGAATGATCTAGTATTATTACTATATGTGAGTGAAGACCCTCTATTATTTGAAATGACGTATTAGGATGGTAAATTCTGAATGTAATGTATGACTATGGAAATCTGCAATGACGATGTGTACTCCTTGACTTGTGTTATTACCACCCTGATGAATATCATAAAATGCATATTGTGTTTAATTGAATAGTGACGAATTCGACCCGTGCCAATGATGGTTCTCTTAATGGAGTAAGTAACCTATGACAACGAGGGGAGGAAGTAATTGTGATAATTTTTGAAGTGGAGAGTACTTGGTAATCATATAGGTAGGGCCTGACAAGCCTAGTGATTATGGGGAAGTACAACTGAATGAGATTGATCGTGGCGGTCTACTGTTGAGCCTTAGGGCAAGGTTGTAGACCTTGGAGGTATTCGGGTGGGGAATTCCTAAGTGACTTTGAGATAGCATTCCAAATGTTGGGAGCTACCATGCAACACACGTTTACATCGACTGACGCGTATATGTGTCTCGGGTTGAGTTGAGGGGATCTATGAGGACAGGGCCAATTTGAATTGTTCGTCCACTTACGTGGTGGTATAGTATCAAGCCTCCTAACCAAATACTTCAGAGTTAGAATGGTACCAAAGGAAGTGGAGGAGTCTAGAGTATAGGAGCATGCATAACATTACTTGATTTGTGTATTTACTTACTTGATGTTGTGAATTGTATCAATGTTTTACCTTGATTATTCTTGTTGGTTGTGATTTGATATGATACGGTGTTTAATATTTTTTTTACGTCTTCTTCGCAGTTATTTTATACTATTACATGTTTTCGATGCTTACCCCTTGTTGCTTGTGTTTGGTGCTTGCGAGAGCGCAATTATTTCAAGTTATCGATCGGGGATCCACGCTCTGAATAGGTGATATTGGGTGGGAGTAATTTTTCGTATTTTGTTGAGTTATGAACGATTTAGATTTTTATAAATTTGATTGATCTATTGTGTTATTTTTATCGGGTATTCAGAGGTAGAAATTAATTATCTCTATGTTTAGAACTTGCTTTTATATTAAAAATATTTATTTAATAAACATCAACTATATTCGATATTAAGGATTTTTTTTTATTGAAAATTTTTATGCAAGCATTTTGTGTAGGTGTGAATGTGACGTCTTCAACCTTAAAGTTTTTATATATATATATATATATATATATATATATACACTCTATTTTGGAACCGTTGCGAATGTCTTTAAAAACTAGTGCATTTTACTTTTTATTTCAATTTTGGTTCAGGGTGTCTCATTAGTGGTATCAGAGCAGGTCTGTCCAATCAGGCCGTGTGGGTGAGGTGTTTATTGATTTTTTTTTGTGCCTTTGTCAATTGTGTTACTTTTTTACTGTCATTCATTAGGTGTTTATTGAACTTCTATTGTATGTTATGTGACTTTCATTGGTGCTAACTGGTGTGACTTTCATTGCATTGTATATTATATCATCTTGACATGTTTCCAATTTGCTTTAGTTAAATTTAATCAAACTTAAAAGGGTTAAGATAACTATACAAACTATTGACTAAAATTCCAACTTGTTCTGCATTTGTATAAAAATAGTTGTTATGTATGTGCATGTGTAGTTAAAAATAGTTAGTTTAAAGATTGCAAGTGTAAAAATAGTTAAGTTTAAAGATTGCAATGTAGTTTAAAGACATGTTGATCTATAAAAAGAGTTTATTTTTGGCATGTTCATACATGTTTAAATCTGTTTCTGGTAACTCTGTTATTTGAATATGTGTGGATAGTTACTCGCTATTTATATTTTCATTGTGTTACCTGGATGATTCTTATTATTCTTTTGTACTATTACTATCATTATATTATTTTGATAATCCACAATTGATTCTTGTGTCTTAGTTATGTTTATTTATGCTTGTGATAATTTGAGATTTTCTTTTGTTATTATTATTTTGTTTTGTAAAGTTTGTTAGATATATATGTCAAGTAGGGAGATTCTACTACCGTGAACCACTGCATAAAAGTCATTTGAAACTCTAATGATGATGAATTGCGCTCTTTGGAAGTATGATTTAACAGCTAAGATGTTGACTTGATTGATGTTTGTTAAGTTTTGAAGGACATACTCATTTTTCCTTGTTTATTTGAATTGACATTGATCTAATAATTACCTAGGCCATAAAATTTGTGAAGAAATTTAAATTATATTTGCCATCATCATTAATGGTTCAAGTGAATTTTAAACACTTGTCCACAAAGGTGGTCCACCATAGCATTCGCCATGTGAAGTATTTGGACACTAAAAATTTGAAATTTCTAAGAACTTTTTGACTTGAAACGATGTTGTAACGTGCATATATCAAAGAGAAAATTGAATAACTTGTTTGTAGTATATTGAGATAAAGATGAGTATGTTTATGTAATATTATATGGAAGTTTTATGTTTGAGTTTAAAGATTGTGTGCTTTTACTTTATATATTTCAAATTTTGCGAACTGCAAAGATTCATTACTCCTTGTGGTTTCTTTTGCTTCTTGTTTATCCATTTTCGTTCTTGATTTCGCTGTGTATTTTAGTTTTTGTTTAAATTGCATGTCAGCGAATTCGTGTGCCTTTTCCAATATTATTGAGTCTGTCATGCACTTGTCCACCAAGATTGGTGACCTTGCTGTCTTGTTCCCCTGTATCAAATAAATAGTTTGAATTTGCACTCATGAATGATATGTGCTGTTAATGTTATGGTGACTTGCATTTTTATATTTTTATTCCTATTTCCACCACATGCAAAATTATTATTTGTAATTATAGAATGGAGACATAATGTCTTCGGGTTTAACTCATATAAATACATTACTATATTCCAACATCACCACTTCTCATTCCCTGTTTTAACTCTTTGAGGAGTTTTGATATACATGTATTCATTAAAACATCTCCCAGGCACAAATACAGGATATTAGCTAAAACTTCTGTCATATTGAAGAATTAATTTTTTATGGGTTTTCTTGTTTGAATGAATAATTGATAAATGCTTTGGTTAACAGAGTGTTTCAGACTTTCTTGTTTGTTTGCAAATGTTTTTCAATCCTATAATTTAAATTAAATTTTATGTTATTATTTATTTTAATATTAAAATATGACAACAACAATTTATCATATTTCTTAGTTTCGTAATTTTTGTTATTTAGTAGACATGAATTACAAATGTGTGAGAAGAGAGAAAAACTGAAATAAAGGTGTAGGAAAAAGTGGAGGAGAGACTCGCAAGGTTGGAAATTCCTTAGTAACTAAATGTTTGTGCAAAAGTTATGAATTATTTTTCATACCAATGAGTGTTAGCTGTTATCCATTATATAATGTTAGTCATTCCTTATTACAATACAGTTAAATATGTTGTGTGGCCTGTGGCTATTATATATTATGAATGTTATACATCAAGATTTATACTTTTCATATATTTTATAATAAATTTTTTTTTGTCCAACATAAACCAATATGCTCTTTTGTTATAGTGTGGAAAATGAAGTAAATTTTGAACATGTTGACCTCTTTAGGGTGAATATGTATATAAAATTCATTGTCTGCACCACTTGAGTTTGAAACTTCATTTACCTGTCATGTGACTCCTACTCGTGTCATTCTGCACATCTTAACCATACAATAACATGAGAAGTGACTTAAGTTAAGTTATAAGTATTTATGTGCATGTATTAGTTTATAATTTCAAAAAAAAAAAAAAACTAGTGAAGTTAAAAGGAGTTTAATGGTGTTTAGAGAGGTGGGAGATGTGACGATGTCTTCCCACACTATGACACATTAAAATTCTTTTAATTATCTATATTTGAATTCAATGCTTTTAGTTATTCTTACCCTGAGTAATTGACTACATGAGTAGAAGGGATTGATCAACCCGACGACGCATTGTCAGTGCAAATAGGCGAGAATAACTCATCATTATTATTATGAATATTTATTTATTTTATTTTGGTTGATTAGACAAAATGTCCACCCTTATATTATTAGAGTTATTTTAATGTTAATGTGTATGTTCTCATGAGGCAATATGCTTATCATTGACTTTTTATTGCCTCTGCTTATTTGGTTATAATGTATGTTGTTCTAAATGATTTTAATTATAAATTACAGATGGCATATACACTATAAATGTTGATTAGTTAAAAAAAAATGGTTGTGTCAAGAATATGTGAAAATTAATTTATCTTTCTCAATATGGTTTTGTACATTTGTTCTCGATTTAAAGTAATTATATGTTATTGAGTTGCTATGCATTTCAGTCTGTAATTCTTAAAGGTGTGAATGTTTTTATATGTTTCTCTATAAGTCTAACTCTTATTAATCATGTAGGGTAATCGTTGTTAGGATTTAAACGTTCTTTTAGGAGAGTAAGACAAATAGAGCATTATTTTAGAAGTTAATTGAACTTTATAATGTCTTTAAATTTTTATCGTTCATGCAACTTAAAGTAGTAAGTTGTTATTGACTAATTCTATAAACTCTCCCTGCTCTATAAATTATAGTGAGTAATTGTAGTATTTCTTTAATGATTCAAACATTAGATGTGATATGTGCTTAAATGATTCATTGGCAAGTAACAAGTTAATTCTTTGATGGTGCTTAATTATGTATTAGTTTGTCTATTATTCACCATGAATTTCAAAAATTTCGAGGACGAAATTTCCTTAACGAGAGGAGAATTGTAAGACCCTAAATTTAATAATAAATCATTTTATTTATCTAATTGGATTTTAAAGAATTAATTTAGTATTTCATGTGTTTACAATATGTGTTGACAAATAATTATGATTGATTTTCTTACATGTGTATTTGCTATAGTGTGATAATTTCTCATGTGTTTGACTTAATAATTTATTTAAATTATTGATATGGATATTAAGTATATTTATATCTTTTTATTAATTTTAGATTGTTATTATTTTTAAGTGAAATATGTTATACTTAATAAAAAAAACAAAGTTTTGAATAATAAGAATAATAATAATAATAATAATAATAATAATAATAATAATAATAATAATAATAATAATAATAATAATAATAATAATAATAATAAGGAAGAAAGAGAATAGGAATGAGATAGAAGATCGGAACACAGTTTTCTTTTTCCTTCACCTTCTTCGTATACGCTGCCGCCAAAACCATTCCCTCTCGTTTCTTCTCTCGTCGACCACGATCATTATAGTGGATGTCTTACAAAACTGAGACCACATTCGTGATCGTTGTGACCTCCTTTTCCATTCTCAACTTGAATTGCAAATTGAAACGTCTTATTCCTCTTTGTCAAAAATCACCCCTCCAACTTTTGACCAAGATTTCGGCCATCACGATTATCACCAAGCAAAACTGAGACCATATATGGACTACACGAAACACCCTCTTTCATTATCTATGCTCGAAATCGCCAACCGTTACATTTAAAAAAATATGTTTCCACCATTGTCGTGGTTGTTTTCTTGAATTCGAGACAACACGTTCATCGTCTTGAAAAACTGATATCGTTTTTGGATTCCTCTCATAGAAACCTTCAAGAAACACTACTCGTTTGTTTGTTTTGGGGAAGTTGATGTTGGACCCTGTCGGTGCTCCAACACGTCGGTGAGGCATTTTATGATAATGTGTTTTACTTCGTTTCGAATATGTTTATTCTCTTAATAATTTTATTTATTATGTAACATTGATTTTTATAGTCCGCGTAAATGATCATCCATGTTTCATTGACTCTGCAAATTCGTCGATGCATTTGGACTCGTTTGTTGCGTGTTGCCAACATCTCATTGTTGCTGAAAATCATTATGGTCCTTATATCTTATGAAAGCGTCAAATGTATGGGGTGAGAGTGAATTCGAATGCATGAGTATAAGTTAAGTGAGATGAACGGGAATACCGTATTTCCCACAATTCATTCGGGGCTCGCTACGTATGGCAGAAGCCCTTTGAGTAATAATTGACTAATGAGCAAACTTGAATTTTGTGAGGTTAAAATATGAATTAGAAACTTTTATAGGATGTTGTTTGATTTGATTTTTGAAGATCGTGTGATAGTTGAATTATTGTAGAATTGTGTATTTGATGCATATTGTGCTTTGTTTATATCTATCCTTGATATTGATATATGATATAAAATGTGATGAATTGTAATTATTTGCCTTGCAATTAATGTGGTGTGTGTGAATGATCTAGTATTATTACTATATGTGAGTGAAGACCCTTTATTGTTCTAAATGACATATTAGGATTGTAAATTTTGAATGTAATGTATGACTATGGAAATCTGCAATGACGATATGTACTCCTTGACTTGTGATATTACCACCTTGATGAAAATCATGAAATGCATATTGTGTTTAATTGAATAGTGACGAATTCGACGCGTGCCAATGATGGTTCTCTTAATGGAGTAAGTAACCTACGACAACGAAGGAGGAAGTAGTTGTGATAATTTTTGAAGTGGAGAGTATTTGGTCATCACATAGGTAGGGCCTGACAAGTCTAGTGATTATGGGGAAGTACAACTGAATGAGCCTGATTGTGGCGGTCTGCAGTTGAGCCTTTGGGCAAGATTGTAGACCTTGGAGGTATTCGGGTGGGGAATTCCTAAGTGACTTAGAGGTAGCACTCCAAATGTCGGGAGCTACCATGCAACACATGTTTACCTCGACTGTCGCGTATATGTGTCTCAGGTTGAGTTGAGGGGATCTATGAGGACAGGGAAAATTTGAATTGTCCGTCCACTTGCGTGGTGGCATAGTATCAAGCCTCCTAACCAAGTACTTCAGAGTTAGAATGGTACCAAAGGAAGTGGAGGAGTCTAGAGTATAAGAGCATGCATAACATTACTTGATTTGTGTATTTACTTACTTGATGTTGTGGATTGTATCAATGTTTTACCTTGATTATTCTTGTTGGTTGTGATTTGATATGATACGGTGTTTAATATTTTTTTAACGTGTTCTTCTCAATTATTTTATACTATTACATGTTTTCGAAGTTCACCCCTCGTTGCTTGTGTTTGGCGCTTGCGAGAGCGCAATTATTTCATGTTATCGATCGGGGATCCACGCTCTGAATAGGTGATATTGGGTAAGAGTAATTTTTCGTATTTTGTTGAGTTATGAACGATTTAGATTTTTGTAAATTTGATTGATCAATTGTGTTATTTTTATTGGTTATTCAGAGGTAGAAATTAATTATCTCTAAGTTTAGAACTTGTTTTTATATTAAAAATATTCTTTTAATAAACATCAACTATATTCGATATTAAGGATTTTTTTTATTGAAAATTTGTATGCAAGTATTTTGTGTAGGTGTGAATGTGACGTCTTGAATCTTAAAGTTTTTTTATAAAAAAAAAATATATACTTTATTTTGGAACTGCTACGAATATCTTTAAAAACTAGTGCATTTTACTTTTTATTTCAATTTGGGTTCAGGGTGTCTCAGATGTCAAAACTAAGTTAGCTTAAAACTATTGTACAAGGATTCCTCATTATTCTCTCCATGTTAAAAATGTAGTTTTAAGTAAAACTATTTTCATATTATTAACTATTTGAAAGATTT
>JBBPBR010000001.1:23012665-23056116 GCA_037974775.1 Cicer pinnatifidum | reverse complement strand
AAAAAAAAAAAAACAACTAATGTAATTTGAATTGTACCAAGTGTGATTCGAATTACACCAATATGAAAAAATGGGATTTTGATTATGCAATGTGAAATTTGAATTACACTTGTACGTAATTTGAATACAACATAAAAATTAAGGTAATTCTAATTATGCCTATTTGTAATTTGAATGATCTATTCAGAATCATGTTTTCACTTAATCTCTACGAGATGCAATATGAATTACAAATTAAGATAATGCGAATTACACAATAAAAATTTCAAGTTGTTGTTATTATCATTTACAATCAAGGGTAAAAGGAAAATAAAATATTTCTTTTCACCCCATTTAGGAATAATGGGGGGTTTTTAGGTTTCTCATTGATTTTCCAATATTGAAAGAGTTGAATCAACAATAGGTGAAGATTCAAGGTTGAAGACTTTAGAAAGGTTTGATTTGTAGTTGTATCACTTGGAATTCATGGTGGTTCTTGAAGTGGGTTTTCTTGAATTGAAGAACTATTAGATTCACATGGAGTGAAGACATTCTAGCAAAGGTGTTTTCTCATTTGTCTCAAATGAGTTTATTTTTATAAACATAACAATTCACATTTCTAATTAGTGGAAGAAAATCCTCTATCAATTGATAGGAGAACTAGATGTAGATCACAAAGCAAGGACGAACATGATCGAACCAGAATAAATTGTGATCTTGATTCATTTACCTTATCTCTTCCTATATACTAGATTACATAATTCAATTTGTGTTTAGGTTTTTGTTCAAGAAACCTAAATTCTTGGTACAAGAATTTTCTAAAATTTAAATTGTTTTCAAAAGCATATCAAATAATCCCAACTCCAATAAATCACAAAAAATAATAGAATTAATTAATTTTCCAATTTATCTCAATTAGATTTAACTTTTTGTTCTTTGCTTGATAATTAAATTTTACTTAACAGTTGTTAAATTGTTGGTCAAGAAAATTGTTTGTCAAGATCAATTTCACCATTGACTGTTTGATTATCTCTTAATTTGATATCTATTATTCACATTAATCATAAATAAGTTCATGAGCGTAATCGTTCGATTAGGCATTTATCAAAAAATATTTAAAACACTTATGTTACGCATTGAAATATGTTGTATCTATTTACCCTCACATGATACTGTTGCAAGTTGGTCTGAAGAAATATTCCCCTCACTTGTTTTGATGATAACAAAATCATTCGTGGAAACAATTTAATGACTAACATTTTATTTATGTATGCAGGTCACAAATCAAGTGTTTCTTTAATAGATTTTTATATCATATCCTCTGATAACTAGATGACTCTATGTCTAGTGACACGCACCTTTGTTGATGCAAAGTTTTATTGACTCTAGTGATGAGACCAACATTGTGTCCGAATTTCCTCTAGAAATGCAAGCAATGCCTTGATTTAGTTACCTTCGATGAATGCAAATATGTTATGGACCGTATAGCTTTGACGAATCCAACAAGCATCTGCTCATTTGTCTCTGATGAATGCAGCAAGCATATGGTCATCTATTTTTGATGAATCCAACAAGCATCTGTTCATTTGCATCTGATGAATTCAACAAGCAAATATTCGTCTCCCTTCGATGAATTCAATAAGCCCTAATTGTCTACCATTAATAAGAATTTCATGCAAGTGATTGTCTCTGCCTCTGATAATCACATCAAACGTCTGATCTTCAGATTCTAAGCTGTTATGTATCCTTTGAAAATTTCAACGCTATGAAAAAGTCAACGCTCCAAAGAAGACAAAATAATTGGGGATCATCTGATGAACATCTTGAATCTACTACTTTCTGAAGATCTTAAGACATGCTCTGATCATCGTATCTTCTACTTCCCAACTGTTTTAAATAAGATATGTTAAATCATTACAAGATCAATTTTTGGAAAGTTTCTATGGCAAATCAATCTAAAAAAATATGATACGAAACTTCTTGAATTATGCTGATTTTATCCTATTAAGACACCAGTAAAAAGCTTTGATCGTTCTCTATAAAAGAACATGCATCCCTTAAAGGAAAAAACCTTAATCGTTCTCTATATCATTTTGTTTCACATTAGTACTAAGAAAATTTATGAAGTAACACTATATGTGAGAGCTAATTTAAAAAAGCCCAAAACCCTTTGTTTGTAACCTAGCACAGTAACACAAAATTTTGGTATAGTTTGACAGAGCTTTTAGAAAAAGTGTTGTCTTAGCCTGTGTGTTTTTTTAAAGTAACATACAACAACAATTTACTTAACAAATACTATTAAAGGTGCACTATTAAATTCAAATTTTGGTGTAGTGTTGGTAAAAGGAAGACATAGACGAATTCGAGGGAAAAAGACTTATTGATATAAAAGAGTCTAGTTCATCATTCCCATTTGACTTGCGTATTCTATTTTCATAGCATATTACATTTGCTTCAATTCAGGGGAGGATGTAAAGGTCTAAGAAAATAACATCATCTTTTAGCGCGGGAGTACAAGTAGCAAAGGTTCTAACTTGGGATTCACTTAATATAACCACTACGCCAAAAATGACATTTAACAGCGCCCCTTTTACAGCGCTTGCTAAACACAAGCGCTGTTGTAAATATATTTTAAAAATAACGGAGCATTTTACAGCGCTTTTGTTGACAAGCGCTGTAAAATAAGCGCTGTTGTAGGTCATATAACGTTTGCGCATAATGTTATAAGGCTTTTACAACGCTTTACAAAAAAGCGCTGTAAAATGAAGCGCTTTCGCGTATGATTTTACAGCGCTTTTTTCACAAGCGCTGTAAAATACGTGTGCTTTAAAATAATTGAACCACCTATTACAGCGCTTTGTTCACAAGCGCTGTAAAATACATGTGCTTTCATTGAATTTAACTACCTATTACAGCGCTTTGACTACAAGCGCTGTAAAATACATAAATTTCAAATAATTATATACGTTGGGAACCCTCATATCCTCTACATCTTTCATCACCTCTACTCTGGGAACCCTCATATCCATTACGTACTGTGCGGCCATCTACGTTGTCTCAGGTATTTTTTTTAACTAGATTTTTTTTTATCAAATTAAAAATTCATACCACATGATCTGTGTTCTATTTTGAAATTGTTATATATATATATATATATATATATATATATATATATATATATATATATATATATATATATATATATATATATATATATATATATATATATATATATATATATTAAATCTCTTCTACTAGTCAAAAACTCATACCACATGATATGTTCTGTTTTTGAAATTGTTAGTTGATATTGGTTTCTTTTTTAAACTTGTTGATATGTTTTGAAAGCTTATTATTTTTGTAACTGCATTTATATAGGTGGTATAATATGGATAGGAAATGGATGTCGGCCAATCGATTGTCAAAAGAGTATGAAATTGGAGTGAAGGAGTTTGTTGAGTTTGCAGTAAAGAATGCAAAAGATCCAAATAGAGTAGTTTGTCCTTGTTTAAAATGTTGTTTTGGAAAACGTGTTAGAGAAGATGAATTAGAAGGACATCTAGTATGTAATGGAATTGATCAAAGCTACACATGTTGGATAAGACATGGTGAGAAAAAAAAAAGGAAACATTAATTTTGAGAATAGTTCGACATATGCTTCAACTGACTTCGATACAGATACATATGAGCCGGACCGAGTTGTGAGATCGCAAAAGCAGTTGAAGAAGATCTTCGAGATTGTCCTAAAATGTTTGAAAGTTTGTTGAGTGATGCAGAGAAAGAATTATATAATGGTTGTACTAAATTCACAAGATTGTCGACGATATTAAAGTTGTACAACTTAAAAGCGAGTAATGGATGGTCTGATAAAAGCTTTACAGAATTATTAACACTCATAAAAGATATGTTGCCAGATGATAATGAACTTCCCAGTCGAACCTACGAGGCTAAATGGATTTTGTGTTCTATTGGCATGAGTTACGAAAGGATTCATGCGTGTCCTAACGATTGCATTTTATTTCGAAATGAATATGAACTACTTAAGGCGTGTCCGAAATGCAATGTCTCTCGATATAAGAAGAAAGAATCTACTCCAGCAAAAGTCATGTGGTATTTTCCTATAATACCAAGATTTAGGCGCATGTATCGCAGTGAAGAAGATTCAAAACACCTGACATGGCATGCAGATGAAAGAATTAGAGATGGAATGTTTCGACACCTTGCAGATTCCCCACAATGGGCAAAAATTGATCACGAGTATCCTGAATTCGGGATAGAGTCAAGAAATCTAAGACTTGCACTTTCTACTGATGGAATGAATCCACATGGTCTTCAAAGCATCTCACACAGCACGTGGCCTGTGATTTTGGTAATATATAACCTACCTCCATGGTTATGTATGACTCCTCTAATCGAAGATTTAAAACGTATGTGGGAGACGAGTTTGGAAGTTTATGATGGGTATAAGAAAGAATGTTTCATTTTGAGGGCTATGTTGTTCGGCACAATTAATGATTTTCCAGCATATGGTAATTTATCAGGATATAGCATTAAAGGTCAGTGTGCATGTCCTATATGTGAAGAGATTACAAATTGGATGCGGTTGAAACATTGTAAGAAGAATGTGTTTCTTGGACATCGTAGATTTTTACCTTATAGTCATCAGTATGGTGGATGGAGAAATGCATTCAATGGAAAATCAGAGGAAGGTAAAGCTCCTTTAGCACTGAATGGATATCAAATACTTGAAAAAGTACAAGGTTTGACCAATAAATTTGGAAAACCTTTTGCGGGAAAGCTGGTCAAAACTGGGTGGAAGAAAAAGTCAATTTTCTTTGAATTGCCATATTGGAAGTCATTGTATGTAAGACATTTCCTCGATGTGATGCATATTGAAAAAAATGTATTTGATAGTGTTATTGGCACGTTACTCAATGTTCCAGGAAAGTCTAAAGATGGCATCAACGCAAGATTGGACTTGGTCGATATGGGAATAAGAAATGAATTGGCTCTAGTAAAGAAAGCAAATCAAACATATCTACCTCCAGCCGCTCATACTCTATCTAGAAATGAAAAAATTGTTTTATGTAAATTTCTACATGAAGTTAATGTTCCAGAAGGATACTCTTCGAACATTAAAAATTTGGTTTGTATGAAACACCTCAAGTTAAAAGGTTTGAAGACCCATGATTGTCATATTCTAATGGAACATTTGCTACCAATAGGTATACGTTTCATTTTACCTGAAAAAGTTCGACTAGCATTAACTAGATTATGTTTCTTTTTCAGGGAAATTTGTAGTAAAGTGATCGACCCTTAGAAATTACCGACATTGCAGAGCGAAATTGTTGTTACTTTGTGTGAGCTTGAAATGTATTTCCCACCATCGTTTTTTGATATAATGGTTCACCTTACTGTTCATCTAGTTAAGGAGACACAACTTTGTGGGCCAGCTTATATGAGATGGATGTATCCGATAGAATGATATATCAAAATATTAAAAGGGTACGTAAAAAGTAGAAGTCGACCAGAATGTTGTATTGCTGAACGATACATTGTTAAAGAGGCTGCTGAATTTTGTACTGAATATTTGTCCAATATTGAATCCATAGGGCTTCCCATGTCTCGTCATTCGGGAAGACTATCAGGAGAAGGGATAATTGGAAGGAGACTACTGACTATATCAAGGACAGAATTGGAGCAGGCACAATTGTATGTTCTTCACAATGATGATGAGGTTCAACCGTATGTTACAATACACATGGATCAGTTATCTCGTTTGAACATGAATAGGAATCAAAATTGGATAACTCGAGAGCACAATCGAAGTTTTATAACATGGTTAAAAAATCACATAAAGTCAAAATTTGATTTAGACCCCGGATCAATTTCACAGAGATTGAAGAGACTAGCAAATGGTCTGAGCTTACATGTCTTTTCTTACACTAGTTATGTTATTAACGGCTACACATTTTATACCAAAGAACAAGATGATCAGACCACTATGCAAAATAGTGGAGTCACTCTCGTATCTGAAGCGATGCATGTCTCAAGTGCAAAAGGCAAAAACCCAATATATGCAAATCTATCATATTTTGGGGTTATCGAGCGCATATGGGAGTTACACTACACAATGTTTCGTGTTCCCATATTTGGTTGCAAGTGGGTCGATAATAATAATGGCGTTCAGATTGATGAGTCAGGATTCTTGCTTGTTGATTTTAATAGGGTTGGATACAAAGACGAGCCTTTTATTGTAGCGTCGCAAGCTCAACAAGTGTTTTATGTCACTGATCCTTCTGATGATAAATGGTATGTTGTCCTATCGACCAATAAAATAAGTGATGATAACAATAATGATGAAGATGTTGGTAATGATCTTTTATTTGCAACATCACAACAACCACATGAAATTGATTCAATTGATGATGGTTTATATCTTAGAGATGATCATGATGAGGAAATTTGGATTAATTATCGTTTCGTATTGTAAATGGACAAACAAATATGAATCCCACCAGGAAAAGAAGAAGGGCATCTTAATGTACATGCATGTAATCTGAATTATTGTGATAAATATGCATGTAATCTGAATTGAGTGTTTTATACTAAGTTCTGATTAATTTATTTTCTGATTAATTTATTTTCTGCTTATATTTAGCTTGATTTGAGTGTTTTATAATAAGTTCATGTAACAATTAATGAGTGTTTTATATTTAGCTTGATTTACATGAACTGAACTGAATATTTAGCTTGATTTACATGAACTGAATATAAATTTGTCTCTTTTGCTTCTGTTGCTACTGGTTATGATAATGCCACCTATATAATGTAAATTAAGTGCCATCAAAAGGAACATATCTGAGTTACTGGGACAAGTCAAGTCGATTGGCAAATCGATTGGAATAAATGTCTGAGTTACAGTCATCCAATATTGAACTCAAATAAAACAAACACAAAAATAACATACTGAGGCCTTTTACAGCGCTTTGTTTAAAAAGCGTTGTAAAATGCCCTTTTAAAAATAAAATAAAGGGCCTTTTACAGCGCTTACATTAAAAAGCGCTGTAAAAGGCCCTTTTAAAAATAAAATAGAGAGACATTTTACAGCGCTAACATTAAAAAGCGCTGTAAAATACTATTGTAAATGAACCTTTTAAAAGCGCTTACATTTACGAAGTTCACTTAATTCAGATTCGAACCGAGGCCTTCCAAGTGTGAATTTTAAGTCAATCATAGTGTTCGAACGTGTCAATAGAGGCTTACCCCACCCAAAAAAAAATAATGATTTAGGGGTTAACGCTCAAGAGTTATTGGGTGAATGAGTTTCATAAACTAAATGTTTTCACAACTTCAGCTGGCTTAATTACATGGACATTTTAAAAATAAAATAAAGAGACATTTTAAGAATGAAAGGGAATGTAAAGAGATAAAAAGGGTGTTGAGGTGGCGATTGAATTGTTTGGAGGTTCAACATAAAAGGAGTAAGCTTTGATGTTTGTGAAGAAGATACATAAAACGAGAAGAGTTTGGTGAAGAGGAAGAGTTTAAAAAATAACATAACAAAACACAAAAATAACATAAAAAAAAAAAAAAAAAAAAAAAAAAAAAAAAAAAAAAAAAACAATAAGGCCTTTTACAACGCTCTTTTAAACAAGCGATGTAAAAGACTGTAAAAAAAACATTCATATAACATAATAAAACAAGGAGGTCTATTACATCGCTTGTTCAAATAAGCGCTGTAAAAGACTCTTTTAAAGAGACCTTTTACAGCGCTTATTTGAACAAGCGTTGTAATAGGCTTTAAAAAAAACATTATATAACATTCTAAATCAATGAGGTCATTTACAGCGCTTATCTGGAAAAGCAATGTAAAAGAGCCTTTTAAAAAATTAAATAAGGACGCCTTTTAGAGCGCTTTTTTAACAAGCGCTCTAAAAGGCCTAAGCCTTTTAGAGCGCTTTTGGAAGAAGCGTTGTAAAAGGGTTATAAAAAAGCGTTGTAAAAGGGTTTTATATATAACAATAACCGCTTCAGTTTCCTCTTCATTACGTAAACTTCATTATCATCTCAACCTTCATCGTTCTTCTCTTCTTTTGCAAACCCTATAATCCCGTCCATTACGAACTGTATTTCCACGATCATCTCCTTCATTTCGAACCTTATTTCCATCCAAGATCATTTCGAACCTTATATTTTCATTGAAATACGTAACCCTCATTACGTATTTCTTCAAACCGTTTTTCTGTGAACCTTATTTCTGTGAACTTTCTGCGTTCGCTCTTTTCTTCGCATTTCATCTTTCTTCGAACCATTATTCAGCTATTGATGTTATTAATTTTTTGTAATCATTAAAATGCATGTTGAGCTTGTTTAAAATATATATACTGATACATGTTGAGCTTGTTTATAATAATGCATGATGCATGTTGAGCTTCTTGATGTTATACTAAACTGCATGTTAAACTTGTTGTGTAGTTAAATGGATACAAACAAAGATTTTGAATGTCAAAATGAAGAAGTTGGCACCACTAAGACTAAGACGTATGAAAAAGAAGTCAAATGTGGTGCAACTATAATGCAAAACGTGATTAAAGCAAGGAGTAATGGCACCAAGTTTGAGGTTATACTATACTATACTCTGTTTGCTGTGTATTTTTTTATCTATTTTTAATAGCATGTACTTACTATATGAGTTTATTAGGTTGGCTGGAATGAGAGTGGTCAGCCAATTGACCCCAACAGCTCTATATTTGTAAGCTATATTGGGGATGTTGTTCGTCAAAATGTCCCAATTACAATTGACGATTGGAGAGATAAGGCGTTGAAGGATGCCAAAGATATAATATGGAATGACATTCAAGTAAATTTTTTGATCCAATCTTTTGTCGTTTATAATTTTTTTCATTGAAATACTTTACTTATAATTTTTTTCATTGCAGACGACTTTTGTCCTTGATGAGGGACGAAAGAGTTACGTTTTGAGAGTTGCTGGGAAAATTCATCGGGGATTTAGATCGCATCTCTCAAATTTCTATCTAAAAGATAGAGAAGGAAACACAACTGTTGAACCTCCAAAAATATATCAACATTATATATCAAATGATGAATGGAAAGCATTTGTTCCCAAACGTTCTGACCCCGCGTTTGTCGTAAGTGATTAATTTATTAGCATTTGTGTGTTTTATTATTCATATTCGTAGCGTATTTTAAATTTTTACATAATTGCTATTTTCTTATATATAATATTAGTAAGGCAAATCGCGAGAGGGCAAGCAATCCGATGCACCCATACAAAAAATCACGTATGGGATATGCACGTCTAGACCAAATACTTGTAAGTAATTAAACATCAATTTGATATAATGAGGGAATTTGTATTATAAACTATAGTTTCTAACTAATATTTTGTTTATGATCTTAACGAATAGCCACAAGAGACCTAATCCGATCAACCGTTGGGTCGTCATATCTTGTGGAAGGAAGCTTGTGTAAATAAGGATGGAGTGGTTGATAACGAAAATGTTCAAAAAGTAATAGAACTTTGTGTAAGTATATTATGACTTTAATGTTTTTCAATATTGTATTTATCACTTGAATACTTTTTAATATTGTATTTTAAAAATGCTAATGAACTTAACTATTTTAATGTTACATGTATTTTAGGAGACCATCGAACAAAGTTATGAAAATGAAGAGGGCAACAAGGCTAGTTGCAGGGACATTATGGGCAAAGTTTTTAATGTTCTTGAATATTCCGGTCGAGTTAGGGGGAAGGGATTTGGCGTAACTCCCAAAAGCGTTTTTCCTCAAGAGAAGCGCCAAAAACCTTCCAACGAGGAAGTATTAGAGAAGCTCAAAATCCTATTAGAGCAAGTGGCACTCTTGGTGAATACGAATAAAGACAAGCAAATTTTGGATCAGCTCCAACGTAAAATACAAATGGAGAGTGAAACCGGGAGTTGCAACGTCGGTTTGAAAAGTATTCCCGATGTAATTAATTACTTACTTGCTTATGTAATTACTTATGCATTAAACAATATTATATATTAACTGTACTTAAGTTTTAACTATTGATTTAGGGTGTCAATGCATGTTTCCTATACTTGTCCTCGCCCACTCATCGGAAGGTGGGAAAAGGAAAATTGTACAATACTTTGGGAGAAGTATTGCACAATACTCCGATCCCTGCGGGCCATGTCAAAGTATCACATACTGTTGCTTTCGAACCAACTGCACCGTTGTCGATACCGGACAACGACGGAGATATGCATACATTGGGCGAAGCTATTGGTAGTTACGTGGCATGGCCGACAAACCTTGTTGCCCTCGAAAAAAGGATTCCCAGAAACGAAACAGTTATATCTCCCGAAAAGGTTTGTCACATTTAGTGCATAAGGTTTGTCATTTTTTCAGATTCAATAAACTAACATTTTACCTCATTTTTGTAGGTCCAAATAAATAAACCAACCGTACAGCCAATAAAAGGCAGCAAACCTCAAAAATTGGAGGTTAATAGAGCTGTCAAATCATAAAGGCTGCCGGGTAATAAAGCTGCCAAACTTGCAGCAAGAAAAAAAATTGGATCGGGGAAAATCGGTCGCCGCTGCTGCTGCTCCTAATAAAAGTCAGTCATGCCTTGGTAAATACGGGGCGTGTCTTGACATCGAAATAAAAAGGAATATGGGCAGCAGCGACCATTCGCACATCGTAGACATGAATAAAGATATATTCGAAGATGAGTATGTTGAATATCTCGGAAAGGAGCACATATACGAACTTCTCGAACATAAGGAGCTCAGTGCTACTGTAATGAGCTTGTACATAAGGTAAAAAATACTTTTAATTGCATTTATTGGTAATTAATTAAATGTATTGGTAATTAATCTAGTTTAAAATTTTGATTGAAGGTTTTTGTATGAGAAGGTCGTGTGCACGAGGAAATTGTCAAATAAATACTCATTCTTGTCTCCGCATAAGATGTCGATGTGGAAACTCGATCCAGAAAATGTAAAGAAATACATTGTAGATATGTTATTAGCAAATAGAGAAAAGGATAAATTGTTCTTCGCACCATATAATTCAGGGTACGTAATTTTATCTTTCTTAATTGATGAGAATTTAATTTATTAGTTGTGTATAAACAAAATTGCTTAACCAATTTTTTGTTGTTGTAGGGAACATTGGGTGCTATTTGCAATCAATGCGGTCTCTGAAGTTATATACTATTTGGATCCCGTGCATGGTGATTACAACAATCACTCCGAAATAAAGACTATGTTTGACACGTAAGTAATATTCATTTATTTCTTACATATATATATATATAATGTGTTTGTTCATGCTATAATAATCATATTTATTCATTCGATAGTGCCTTAAAAGTTTTTTGAGGTCAAAGAGGTGCTACAGTGTCGAAGCAAAAGTCTAATAACATTACATGGATCCCAATAAAGTGCCCTCGTCAAACAAACAACATCGAATGTGGGTACTACGCATTGAGATTCATGAAGGAGATTGTTGACAAGAATAAAACTATTATTCCAGAAACGGTACGGTATTTTGATTATATGATTTTCATATATAAATTATCTATATATTTGATACTAACTTAATATAATATGTTAAATTTTTATATTGCAGTACTTTGACAATTCCAGTCCATCATATTCTGAGCAAGATCTGATGGAATTAAAGGAAGAATGGTGTCAGTATGTGCTTGAAATGAACATTATTTGATTTTCTGGGA
Source organism: Cicer pinnatifidum (assembly GCA_037974775.1). Classification (NCBI taxonomy): domain Eukaryota; kingdom Viridiplantae; phylum Streptophyta; class Magnoliopsida; order Fabales; family Fabaceae; genus Cicer; species Cicer pinnatifidum. The sequence continues at coordinate 23,044,388 of JBBPBR010000001.1, read as the reverse complement.
AATAGCATGTTGTTGGGCAAGGGATCTGAATATTATATGGTAGCTAGTGCATATTATGTATATTCTTTAAGTTATTATATGTATATGATCATAGGACAATATATAAACATGCATATGAATATACTGTAAATTAGGTTCAATGTATATGTAGTTAATTAGGTTGTAAATTACTGTTTTACAGGGTAATATATATGTATCTGATTGCGTGAACTGCTTATTGTAAATTACAGTGTTACAGGGTTATATATATGTATCTGGTTGTGTTGTGTTGTGTGAACTGATTCTAGTTGTGTTGTGTGAACTGGTTCAAAATAATTTTGGATAAAAAGATAAAAGACAGCGCTTTATAAAAAAATGTCATAAAAAGCTAAAAAGCGCTTTCCAAATATATATAGGGCTTTAAAAAAAAATACACATTTTACAGCGTTTTTTTGAAAAAGTGCTGTAAAATGTGCAAAGGGTGGCCATTTTAGAGCGCTTTTTTTAAAAAGCGTTGTAAAAGGTACATCAAAATATGAATTATGGGTATGCCTTTTACAGCGCTTTTTACAAAAAGCGCTCTAAAAGGTACACCAAATATATGAATTATGGGTATGCCTTTTACAGCGCTTTTTACAAAAAGCGCTGTAAAAAGGTACACCAAATATATGAATTATGGGTATACCTTTTACAGCGCTGTAAAAGCCACAGCTAGTATACGAATTTTATACACATATTTTACAGCGCTTGTTTTTAAAAGCGCTGTAAAATTAATGTGCATAACAAGCGCGCGTTATATTTACCCGTTTTATAGCGCTTTTTTAAAAGCGCTGTTGTATCTTTTACAGCGCTCGATTCCACAACGCTTTTTTTTAAAAAAAAGAGCTGTAAATGGATTAAAAAAAACGCTGTAAAATGCAGTTTTTCGTGTAGTGAACAAAATATGACTCTACTCTTTAGTACTTTCTTTGACCCAATCATCTTGAAAGTTATCTATTCTACAATTTTTTTTTATTCGACTTATAAAAAAGAACACAAGATCCTAACTCGACATCATAGATGCTAGAAAATAAAGAAACCGCTGGTAAACCATCATTGAACAGTGTGTTGGTAAACTCATACGTAACACTACGGGTTTCTTCAAATTTCTGAGCTTAAGGATCTACCATTTTCATTTATATAATAAAGCAAAAGAACCTCACATGACAAACAAGAAGGAGAGCCAAAATGGAGCAACAACAATTCAAAACCCAAACACGTTATTCAAACATAGCGGAAAGAGCAAGAAAGTGAAGTGGAGATAGAAATTGCAGAAGTTAGTAAAATTACAAATGGTATAATCAGACAATGAAGAGTGTGCAAAGTAAATGATCACAATCAAACATCATCGCATATATTCAGTAAAATGAACGGATAATGCTATACAAGAGGCGATAGGACACAAGTCAGTGCATAGATCATTCGAGCATGCAAAAACGAATGACTTTCTCATATAGGCTCTTAGACTTCCACCTCATTCCTTGTAACCTCATTCTTAGGTTACAAGTCTAGGGGCAATATGTCTCATATTAGTACTATTTCGGTGTATAACCCTCTACAATGCGGTTTAATTTTTTTTCACATTTTTCAAGACTTTTAGGTCCATTTACCATTAAAATAGTTAAGAAGCTAATGGACTTGTGTAGTAGTATGATCCGAAAAGGTCCAACCCAAATTGCTATTAGTCAGATTATCACGAACATCCATACTAAAAATCTGAGTTTTAAAAATCGGAGTTTTAAATTCGAACTTCAACTTCCTAATATAACACTTATTATTTGCTAAAAAATAAATACAACACTCATTATATATAAGATAAATACTATCTATAGTCATTTAACTTAATTTCAGTTAATGTTTTAGTCTTTTATCTTCTATTTTTTTCGATTGCATCCTTTATTTTAATTTTAAGTGACAATTTAAGCTTTTATGTTTTAAAATGTTAACAATGTTATCCTTCTTTTACAAAAATTCAAAAATTCATCAAAATTTTTAAACAAAACTCATAAATTTAGTTATATTCTTTAATATAAAATAAACTTTATCAAATTTGTAGCTCAAATCTTCAAATAAACTCATATTTATCATTCTTTATTTGATGTTGTTAGAGATGAAAATATGAGTTTATTTAAATATTTAAGTTATGAATTTGATGAAATTGCATTATATTGAGGATGATAATTAATTTTATGGGTTTTGTTTGAAATTTTTGATGAATTTTTTGAAATTTTGCAAAAAATAAGGATGACATTGTTGACATATATTTTAAAACATAAAAGATCAAATTGTCACTTAAAAATTAAAATAAAGGACCAAATCGGGAAGAAAAAAAAGATAAAGGACTAAAACGTTAATTGAAATTAAGTTAAGGGACTATAGGTGGTATTTACCCTTATATATAAAACAATATCACATGCATCCAATATTGTTCAATTACAAGTTTGATTCCTTTATTTAGTGACCCTTTTGAACTTAGAACCCAAAATACATGGCACACTCTGTATCATTTTAAAATAATGATTAGTTAATAATAATAATAAATACAACACACCATCCACCCACTCTCACTCTTTTTCTATCTCACTCTCTTTCTTCTCTTTCTTCTCTCCCTCTCGGTAAAACTCCATCTTCTCCATTTTTTTTGTTTTTGTTTTTCTTTCCTTCTCCTTGTTTCTTCTCACTCCAAAATACTTAAACCCACAACTCTTAAGAGGAATTTAACATCCTCAAGAGCATAATTTCTCATACTCCTACAAATAATATTGGTTATGATTTTTGGGGGTTAGGGTTAGTGAGTCAAGGAAGGATAAGGGTTTCAACATCTTGAAAGTTGTTTATTGAGACTCTTTGAGTTAAATACACAACTCTAAAGCTAGTAAGAATCTCTAGAAAAATGTAGTTTTGTTTAAAAAATTTATTTTGTGCTTAGAGTAGATTTAAATGATTTTTATGCTTTCTTAGAGTTAGTTAAACTTTAGAGTAATTTTTCTAAAGTCTTGAGAATAATTTTGATGCTCCAATTTGTCAGTTGAGATCTTCTTGGCTATTCTGGGAGTTGTTGGAGAACAAACACAATTGATTCTCCATAGTTATGAGTAGACGATGATCATCGTCATATATTTTATAATAGACTTAATTGCAATTTTGGTCCCTCTATTTTAGCTGAATAGCAAAAGTAGTCCCCCATTTTGTTTCTTCCTAGTTTTGGTCCCCCAAACAGAATTTTGGTCCAAAACTTGATGAAATTTCATTTTTCAAAGTCGTACTACACCATTTATGATCATAGATTTCATGTATAATGGTTGCAAATGAGATCTGGAGGCATGGTGTGACTTAAATGCAAAAAAAATGAAATAATTTCATCAAATATTTGGACCATAATTCTGTTTGGGGACCAAAATTAGGGAGAAACAAAATGGGAGGACTACTTTCTCGATTCAGCTAAAATAGGGGGACCAAAACTACAATTAAGCCTTTATAGTACTATAATTATTATTTTACTTGTTTCCCATATTAAAACATCTATTGAAAATATCGGAAACACAATCTTGGATTTTTTCTCGATTTCATTCTTAATTATGTCCATGGTCTTTGTTATATAATGCGTTAATAATTAGATTTATTTATGAATTACGATGAAATGAGAGATGATTTTTAAATACGTGTTCTGAATATGTCCATGGTCTTTGTTATATGGTTGAATATGTTTTCCATGAATTACGATGAAATGACAGATGATTTTTAAATACATGTTTTGGAAATCGTTGTTATAATTATGAAGTCGTTAACGGTGTTTAGTGCACCTAGTTACGTCGTTTCGGTTAGGGGGAGTTACTAGTTAGATGGAGTCGCCCCTATGAGAAATGTCATCCGTAGGAGGAGATGACTATCAACAAGATGTGAGCTCTCTATTTGATGTGTGATGATGTATTGCGGGATTGAGAGAGAAGAAAGCTATGCGTTAGATGGAGCCACCCTTAAGAGAAAGGCCACCCTTAGGAGGAAAGAGCTATGAATGAGATGAAGCATCTCTTGATTCTAAAAATTTATATTTTTACTTGTTTGATTTTATGATGATTTTAAGGTTGTTCATTTTGATTTCGCTTCATTATTAATTGAATTTTTAATATTTCTATCCGAATGGCTCAATTATAAGTTTAATAATTTAATGTGTATATTTTAATTGAGAGTTATCTAGATTTTTAAGTAATATTGTTTAACATAATTGCCACCATATTGTAAAACAATTATTCGTGTCATTTTGTGTTCCCCTTCTAGTTGATGATGGTTGTTGTCTCCTCACTAAGTCTTGGTGACTTACGCCTTCACATTGTTTTTTTTTTTTTTCTTTTATATTCAGAAGCAGCTGAGTAGCAAGCTGTTAGTAGATTCAAGTCTCAATCATACTATTTTTTTGTAGACCTCTTTGATCGATGATACTTTTTTTGTAAAGTTTGTTGAGTCATAATATATTTTGCAGCTATTGGATTCTAGAAAGTCTTTTTGGGAAATATATTAAACGATTATATTATGCTCTTTGAAATATGAATTGATTGAGTTAAGATTTTAAATAGGGATTTTATAAATTTAAAAATGTTGAAGTTATAGAGGATACTCTATCGAAATTTCGAGAAAAATTATATATATTTTTTGAAATGATTGTTGAGAACTAATTAGTCGCTTAATTATTAAGTAGTTGGTAGGCTTTCCAGGCTATGAGTATAGCTTGTGTGTTGGTCACGATGTCTAGTTTTCGGGTCATGACAAGTTACCCGTTAGATGGAGTCGCCCATATGAGAAATGTCATACGTAGGAGGAGTGGGCTATAAATGAAATGTAAGATCCCTAATTGATGTGTGATGAATCGTTGAGAGATTGAGAGAAGAGAGTTATTGGTTAGATGGATCCACCCCTAAGGGAAACACCACCCTTAGGAGGAAAGGGATATCAATAATATGAAGCCGCCACTTGTTTCTCAAAAATTTGTATTTTTACTTGTTTTATTTTATGATGATTTTAAGGTTGTTAATTTTGATTTCGCTTCGTTATTAATTAGATTTTTAATATTTCTATTTGAACGTCTAAATTAGAAGTTTAACGATTTTATATGTGTATATTTTAATTTAGAATTATCTAGATTTTTAAGTAATATTGTTTAACATAATTTCGACCAGATTGTAAAACAATTATTTGTGTCTTTTGGTGTTTCCTTTCTAGTTGGTGGTGGGTTTTGTCTCCTCACTAAGTCTTTGTGACTTATCCCTTCATGTTGTTTTTTTTTTTTTTTTTCAGATTCAGAGGCAGTTGAGTAACAAGTTGTTAGTAGATTCAGGTCTCACTCATATTTGTTTTGGTAGACCTCTTTGAGCGAGGACCCTTTTTTTGTAAAGTCTGTTGAGTCGTAATGTATTTTCCAGTTATTGGAGTGTAGAAAGTTTTTTTTGGAAATGTATTAAATGATTAGATTATGCTCTTTGAAATTTGAATTAACTGAGTTAAGATTGTAAATAGGGATTTTATAAATTTGAGAATGTTGAAGTACAGAAGATACTCTGTCGAAATTTTGAGAAATATTATATATATATTTTTGAAATGATTACTGAGAACTAATTAGTCGCTTAATTGTTAAATAGTTGGTAGGCTTGTCAAGATATGAGTATAGCTTGTGCTTCGGTCACGACGTCTATTTTTTGGGTTGTGACAAAGTTTGTATCAGAGCTCAATCGTAGGTCCTAATGGCTGCAAACATATGGGACAATAGATTCTTGTTAGTAAATTGTGTACATAGGCACAACTTACTTGCAAGAGATATTAGCACTCTATGAGAGTCTCATATGTTGTCTGAATATGTGTTTAAATTCATCATCACTAATTTTCCACATTTTCTTCTCATCTTGTTCAATTTTTTATAATGTTCTTTGATTAGGTGAGAATGCCTACCTAGACTAAGAATCCTACTATAAGAGAAATTGTTGAGGAGTCAATTGCCCAAGCCCAAGGTGCTCGTCAACGATGTCGTGTTTCAGATCGTGCTTGAAATAGGCATAGAGCTAATGTTTGCGAATGTTGCTTGCATGCCGATGTTGAGGTACCTAAGAGGAGGCGCAGAAATCCATCCATGGAAGAGTTTGTTGTTGGTCTACAGGGATTACAACAAGTTGTGCAACAACTTGTTGGGGTTGTCGTCGGACAACAACATGAGGGTGATCAAAGACATGAAAATCCCAATGGTTAACAAGAGGTTAAACAAGTTGAGCATTTGACGATGGCTGCAATGAGGGGGATTAAGGTTACTTTACTAGAATTCATGAAGCTTAAACTCCCTACTTTTTCTGGGTCTAGCGCAACTGAGAACCCACAACAATTCATTGATAGTCTGGAGAGAATTTGGAGAGAATTGGGTTGTTCTGAGGGAAAAATAGTAGAATTGACATCCCTTTAGCTAATAGGTGTGGCAAGTGATTGGTTGGATATAGTGTCACGTGGTAGACAAGTAGGGTCACCTCCGTTAGCATGGAGAGAGTTATCTCAATTGCTCATGGCTTTTTTTCTTCTGGAGAGTATTAGAGATAGATTAGCTTATGAATTTGAGCGATTGGAGCAAACGGAGGGTATGACAGTTTCAGAGTATAGTGCTCGTTTTATACAGCTCTCTAGACACGCTCCTTACCTATCACTGATGAGATTCGTGTTAAGAGGTTCATCAAAGGATTGAAGTATTACTTATTTAGATCTGTGGTTGGGTCGAATTGTTCTACTTTTGTCGAGGTTTTGAGTTTGACCCTTCAGATTAAGCAACGACAAAAGGAAAAAGGAGGCAATATACAAGATTCGCGGAAGAAACATATGGTTGAAGGATATTACAATAAGTATTCGAATTGTAGTGGTGGATCTATGTTTGGTTATCAGGGGAAATAAAGACTCATGTCTCAAAGATTTGGTCATAGTGGGAAGTCTTCTTGGACAGTGCAAAGTCGTAGAACAACTTCTGGAGCATCATCACAATTCATTTTCCTTTAGAGGTTCACGAACATCTCAACAGGGAGGTAGAGGAAATGGTGGTAGAGGTTAGATACCGGCACAAAGAGGTTAGACGAGTGTTTGCTTTGACTAGTCATGATGCTCATACATCCAATGCTCGTCATGACAGCTTTTCGCATGCGTTGTGGATATTATGAATTCCTAGTTATGTCCTTTGGGATTACAAATGCCTTGACAGCTTTTATAGATTTGATGAATCCCGTTTTTAAACCATTCTTGGATCAATTCGTGATTGTGTTCATTGATGATATCCTTGTTTATTTCAAGAGTAAAGGAAAAAACGAGCGACAATTGAGGTTGGTTTTGCAAACCTTAAGAGATAAATAATTATATGCCAAATTCTCTAAATATTAGTTTTGGTTGGATAGTGTGGCATTTTTAGGTCATGTTGTGTCTAAGAATGGAATAAGTGTTGATCCAAGTAAGGTGGAAGTAGTGCAGAATTGGCCTAGACCTACCCCACTAAAGAAGATTTGGAGTTTTCTTGGTTTAGCTAGCTATTATCGACATTTTGTGAAGGATTTCTCTAAAATCGCATTTTCGTTGACTAGGTTGATTCAGAAGAGGGTTGAGTTCCAATGGAATGATACATGTGAGGAATGCTTTCAAAATTAAAGGAGCACTTGATGTCAGAACCTATTTTGGCACTACCCCTAGGTGGTGAAAGTTATGCAGTTTTTTGTGATGCTTCTAAAGTTGGTCTCAGTTGTGTACTTATGCAACAAGGTAAGGTTATTGTCTATGCATCTAGGCAACTCAAGAGGCACGAGGTAAACTATCCTACACATGATTTGGAAATGGCTGTAGTAATTTTCGCTCTTAAGATTAGAGACACAATCTATATAGTGAAACTTGTGAGATTTATATTGATCATAAAAGTCTTAAGTATATCTTTCAACAACGAGATTTGAATTTAAGACAAAGAGGGTGGATGAAACTCTTGAAATATTATGATTGCACAATCTTATACCATCCAGGGGAGGCAAATGTTGTTGCAGAAGCTTCGAGTAGGAAATTCATGGGCAGTCTCGCTCATATAGTAGAAATAAAGATGCCAATAGTTAAAGAATTTCAAGAAGTTGTTGAAAGTGGAATTCAATTTGAACTTCGTCATTCGAGGTTATTTTTAGCGCACGTATAAATTATTCCAACCATAGTTGATGATATCAAGGAAGCTCAAAGTCAAGACTTATACTTGGTGAATATGGTAAATAATGTTCAGAATGGTAAAATTTCAAACTTTTCGGTTGACTCTGATGGTGTACTAAGGTTGAAGTCTTGATTGTGTGTTCCAAACGTTGGTGGCTTGAGAAGGAAAATTTTAGAGGAGGCTCATTATTCTTCTTATACTATTCACCCAGGTTCTAATAAGATATATCAAGGCTTAAGAGAATTGTATTGGTGGGAAGGGATGAAGAGAGACGTAGCAGATTTTGTCTCTAAGTGCTTAGTGTGTCAACAAGTAAAGGCAGAGCACCAAAAGCCTACGGAATTACTTCTACCTGTTGAAATACCTGAGTGGATGTGGGAAGGCATTGCTATGGATTTTGTCATAGGATTACCACTAACCCAAAAGGGTTATAACTTAGTGTGGGTGATTATATATTGGTTGACCAAATCTACACACTTTATGCTTCTGAAGACTATTTATACTGCATTCTAATATGTTAAACTTTATTTAGACAAAATTGTCTCTTTGCATGGTGTACTGGTGTCTATAATTTCTAACCATGGTACTCAATTTACTAGTCAATTTTGGAAGTCGTTCCAAACTTCATTAGGAACTCGTTTGAAACATAGCACGACTTTTCATCCTTAGATAGATGGCCAATCTAAAAGGACTATGCAAATATTGGAAGATATACTTCTTGCTTGTGTTATGGATCTTGGAGGTAGTTGGGATAAACATTTGTCCGTCATGGAATTTGCATACAATAATAGTTATCAATCTATCATTCAGATAGCTCCATTTGAGGATTTGTACGGAAGATGGTGTAGGTCTCCATTAAGATGGTTTGAAGTTGGAGAAGCTAAACTAGTCGATCCAAAGTTGATTAAAGATGTCATTGAAAAGGTTAAATTGATTCGACATCGCTTAGTGACGGCTCAAAGTAAACAAAAATCTTATTCTGGTAAAAGGCATCGCCCCTTAGAGTTTTAAGTGGGAGAACATGTGTTCCTACGAGTTTCACCTATGAAACGAGTTTTACGGTTTGATAAAAAGGAAAAACTAAGTCCAAGATTCATTGGACCATTTGAAATTTTAGAAAGGATCAGATCAGTAGCGTATCACTTGGTACTTCCACTGGATCTCTCGGGAATTCATCCGATCTTTCATATTTTGATGCTTCAGAAGTATCTTCATGACTCTTCTCATGTGATTAATCATGAAAATATGCCGTTAAAATGAGAGTCTATCATTCGTTGAGCATCCGGTAGCTATATTAGATTGCCAAGTGAGACGTTTACGCTGAAAAGATATCGTTTTGGTAAAAGTTATTTGGTGTGGTCCATACGGTGAAGAAACTACTTAGAAACTCGAAGAAGTCATTCGTGCGAAGTAACCACACTTATGTTGAAACTCAAGGTCAGTAGTATTTAATAAATAAATAAAAAGTCAAATAAATTCGAGAACGAATTTTTATAAAGGGAAGATATTGACATACTCCGTGCCATTTGAAATAATAATAATAATAATAATAATAATAATAATAATAACAATAATAATAATAATAATAATAATAATAATAATAATAATAATAATAATTAAAACACACCAACCACCCACTCGCATTCTCTTTCTATCTCACTCTTTCCTTCTTCTCCTCTTTCTTCTCTCCCTCTCGATAAAACCCCATCTCCCCAATTTTTTTTGTTTTTTTCTTATTTATTTCTCATTGCTTCATCTCACTCCACAATACTTAAACCCTCAACTCTTAAAAGGAATTTAACATACCCAAAAGCATAGTTTCTCATACTCCTACAAATAATATTGGTTATGATGTTTAGAGGTTATGGTTAGTGAGTCAAAGAAGGATAAGGGAACTCACTTCTTAAAAGTTGTTTATTGAGACTCTTTGAGGTAAATACACACCTCTAAAGCAAGTAAGAATCTCTAGAAAAATATAGTTTTGTTTAAAAATCTTATTTTGTGCTTAGAGTAGATTTAAATGATTTTTATGGTTTCCTAGAGATAGCTAAACTTTTGAATAATTTTTCTAAAATTTTGAGAATATATTTGATACTCTGATTTTTCAGTTGAGGTCATGTCGGCTACTCTGGAAGTTGTTGGAGAACAAACATAGTCGATTATCCATAGTTGTCAGTAGACGAAAATCATCGCTCCTATGACAAATGTCATTCGTAGGAGGATAGGGCTTTCAACGAGATGTAAGCTCCCTAAATGATGTGTGATTATGCGTTGCGAGATTGAGAAGAAAGGGCTATCTGTTAGATGGAACCACCCCTAAGGGAAATGTCACCCTTAGGAGGAAAGGTATATCAATCAGATGAAGTCGCCTCTTGGTTTGCAAAAATTTGTATTTTTACTTATTTGATTTTATGATGATTTTAAGGTTGTTCATTTTGATTTTGCTTCGTTATTAATTGGATTTTTAATATTTCTATCTCAATGGCTAAATTATAAGTTTAATGATTTTATGTGTATATTTTAATTGAGAATTATCTAGATTTTTAAGTAATACTGTTTAACATAATTGTCACCAAATTGTAAAATAATTTTTCGTGCCTTTTTATGTTTCCCTTTTTGGTGGTTGTTGTCTCCTCACGAAGTCTTTGTGACTTACCCCTTCATGTTGTTTATTTTTTTTTTTCCAGATTCATAGGCAGTTGAGTAGCAAACTATTAGTAGATTCAAGTCTCAATCATATTTGTTTTTGTAGACCTCTTTGATCAATGACCTTTTTTTTGTAAAGCCTGATGAGTCGTAATGTATTTTACAGCTATTGGAGTCTAGAAAGTTTTTTTGTTTTGAAAATGTATTAAAAAATTAGATTATGCTCTTTGAAATATGAATTGACTGAGTTAAGATTGTAAACAGGGATTTTATAAATTTGGTAATGTTAAAGTTACAAAGGATACTCCGTCGAATTTCGAGAAAAATTATATATATATATATATATATATATATATATATATATATATTTAAATGATTATTGAGAACTAATTAGTCGCTTAATTTTTAAGTAGTTGATAGACTTATCAGACTATGAATATAACTTGTGCGTGGGTGACGACGTCTAATTTTTAGGTTTTGACAATACATCTCCAAATTCATAAGATAACAACACCAATTTATGCACGACAGCATTCATTTTGGAAAAAAGGATTGTTTTTGGAAATAGTATTTTACCATATCACAGCTAGGGCTGTGCATGGTTGGTTTTAAAAAAAAAAAAACCAAACCATATTCATTTAAAAACCAATATACGGATTTGGATTTATAACCAAATCCATTATTTGGTTTAAAACCGGTTATAAAACCAATTGTAAAACTGGTTATGGTTAAATAACCGGTTGTTTTTATGCAATCAATTTTAAAAAATCAATTTTAAAATTGATTTTTTCTCAAAATCAGTTAAAATTTGGTAATTTTTAAATATCCATTTTTAACAAAATAATTTAGGCATAGTTTAAAAACCGACTATTTATAAAAAAAAAAATCAATAAAATTCTCAAACCAACTCAAAATCAAGCTGCTGCAACTCATGATCAGAAATCATTTTAAAATATTTTCAATGGAAAAACTTTCTGTTCATGCTCAACAAAAGACAGGGAAAGTTCAATCAAGATAGTAGTAAAATAAAGCCTCAAGAAACAAAATACAATTTTCAGACATTCCTCTACCCTAGCTAGAGCTATCAATTTGACAAGTCCTCTAATTATTGGCCCCAACCCACATTTTGGAAGGGCCAAAAAATTTAATAATTTAAAAGACCCCTAAACTAAAAGCCCCCTAAAATTTTGTGGGCTTAGAGGGCCCACAGCCCCACTTTTTTTAAAAAAGAATCGATTTTTTTAAAAAAAATAAAGTTTTTCAATTTTTTCACCGATAAAAATTTTTCGATAAAAAATTTTTGATTTTTTTTCGATAAAAAAATTTCCAATTTTTTTCGATAAAAAAGTTTCCGATTTTTTTGATAAAAATTTCCGATTTTTTTTCGAAAAAAAATGTTCAATTTTTTTTCGATAAAAAGTTTTGGATTTTTTTTCAATAAAAAATGTTCGATTTTTTTTTCGATAAAAAATGTTCGATTTTTTTTTCGATAAAAAAATTCTGATTTTTTTCGATAATTTTTTTTTGGATAAAATGTTTTTTTAAAAAAAAACTCAAAATTAACAAAACATTGGGGGCCTAAAATAGAGGTTTAATAAGAAATTTTTATCGAAAAAAAATAAAAAACTTTTTATCAAAAAAAATTGGACATTTTTTTATTAAAAAAAAAAATCGAACATTTTTTATCGAAAAAAAATCGAAAATTTTTATAGAAAAAAATCAAAAATTATTTATCGGTGAAAATATTGAAATCAAAAAAGAAAATCGATTCTTTTTTAAAAAAGTGGGCCTATGGGCATGAAATTTGGGAGTTGGGTGGATAAAATCCGGTTTAAATCCAAATCCAAAAATAAAATGTGGATGGTTATCCAACTGGTTATAAATAAATTGGTTTATATCCATATTATTTAAATCGGATTTTTAAAATGGTTTTGGATCCGATTATGGATTTGGACCTAAAAACCGGTTTTTTTGCACAGCCCTAATCACAGCAGTTATATAAACCAGTTAATTTTGAACACATAAATTATAAAACTAGTAATTTTTATGAATTCAAAACTACAAAAGTATGTCTTCTAAATTATAACAACTAGTAAACACATATTTTATGATTCTCCAAAATATATAAACCGGTAAGTTTAAATATTAGTGGTGGTATAGTTTTAGACAAAGTTTAAAAAAAAACTACAAGAAAAACTTAAATTTGTGGCCAACTTTATAAATATTTTGTGGCCGAATAAAACCCTCACAAATTAGTGACCGAAAAAGCCCTCACAAAGGCCAAAATTGAAATTGGTCTTTATTTGTGGCTAAAAAACCCTCACAAATTTTTAAATATTTAACTGGATTTTGTGGCTGCCTAAGCCCTCACAAAATCACAACATTGTGATTTTGTGAGGGCTTAAGGCAGCCACAAAATCCAGTTAAATATTTAAGGAGTTTGTGAGGGCTTTTACAGCCACAAAAAATGTATTTGTGAGGGCCAAATCCGTCACAAAGGAGTGACGTGACTAGTGGCATTTGTGACTACAAAGGCCGCCACAAAGGAATGATCACGTGGAATTTGTGACTGCAAAGGCCGCCACAAAGGAATGAGCACGTGGAATTTGTGGCTGCAAAGGCCGCCACAAATGCTCAAGCAACACTATATATATTTCTCCCCCTCCTACTTCATTTTTTCACATCCAACTTCTCTCTAAAACCTCATTCTAACTATTCTCTCCTCCTTCTCTCTACACAAAATTACTCTTAAGCTTCATTTAAATATAATTATAATTATTAATTTAAATATTTAAATATTTAAATATTTTATTATTAATAATTTAAATATTTTTTTATTAATTTAAATATTTTATTATTAATTTAAATATTTTATTATTAATATTTTATTATTTAAATTAATCTTTAATGAAATTATTAATCTTTATTTTTAATTTAAATATTTTATTTTAAAATTTTAATTATATTAAGATTAGTTTATTATATATTTCATTTAATTTATAATTACATTATATTTTAAATTTAATTTAAATTTTAATTTAATTATAATTTAAATTTTAATATTATAATTATATTAATTTATTATATATAATATTATAATAAACTATTAATTTTGAATTTAAAAATTAATTTATTAAATACGAATTATTTTGTGGCGGCCTATGCCCTCACAAAGGCAGACTTTTGTGGCTGCAAAAGCCTTCACAAATGCATGTCTTTTGTGGCTGCAAAAGCCTTCACAAATGCCAACCTGTTTCAGGCACTTTGTGGCCGCAAAAGCCCTCACAAAATTTTGTGATCAGCTTCTTTGTGGCTGCCAAAAGCCCTCACAAAATCCACTTTTGTGGCTGTTTTTTCCCCTTTGTGAGGGCTTTTGGCCCTCACAAAATTCATATTTTCTTGTAGTGAAAGGGTCCTAACAAAAAGGAATCTCGTTTATATGGAAAATTTCGAGAATCTCTAAATTGAACACTATCTTATCTTCTTTTTCAGTTTTGATCTTCTCTTATCTCTCAATCAATAATGTATATTATATAATAGTATAAATCATATTATACTATTTAAAACTTTGGCCATAGGTACTATAAGAAAAACTAGTCATGCATTATTAGAAATTGCAACATTAGTGGTATTAGAAATTGCTTGATGAATGAATGAATTGTTTTATTTCTCGTTCGCTATATATTGTGTATTTACATAGAGGTATTCGGTTTAATTACAATTGTTTCGTGAAATTAGGTGCATAAACTTAGAACATAGCCGTCATTCGTGAATATAGAGATTAATAATTTGTTCGCATTCTACTCTGTCACGTGAATCTGAGATTCTGAATTATATACACACACGTCAATCGGATTCGGAGTAAAAATAACCGAGCCCGTTAGGAATCATCGCCGCCTGTCAACCGCCATTGTATCTGGCGGAACAACTGAAATAGAATTGTTCACGCGTTTATTTCCGCTTTGAATCTGCTAGGTCGTGGCCGGAAGTCATAACGCCGACGCTGGTTATGCGACGACGGCCGGATTAGCGACGCCAATGCTCTCTTCACGAGTTCGCCTTCAACACCGCGGATTCTAACGAGCGAGTTCGTCATTGCCGATCTCCGCGCGTTGAGACGGTTCGGCGCATGCGTCACTGCAGAGCCAGAGCCCAAACTCTTATGGAAACTGCAACGGAATGAGCCAGGATGCGACGACGGCGAGCACATACACGTCCGCTTATGCCTGTGGTTAAGTCGTTTGACTGTCTCTCCCGTTCCGGAGACGGAAACATAAATTGAACTATTCGGTGAAGCACAGCGGTCAAAGGAAAACAGGACGGATGAAGCGTGAACAGAGAAAGTAGAGCGGTGGAAAAAAATTGAGTTAGAGGAGAAGCTTGAGGTTGACGATGCGAAGCCAGAAGATGAACGGGGATGCGACGGTGGTCGGGAATTAAATTTTCCGGCCGATGATGAAGATCGGAGGACTTGTCCGCTTGATTTTCTATAAGATGCGGACATTTTTTTACGGAGAAAGTGAAAAGCGGGGGAATGGTTTGTTTTTCAGATTTGTTTCGAAAGAGGGGGATTAAGCGTTTGGATTGGCAAAACTAGCGTACCTCTGACCTTGTATCTATAGAGATTTTAAGTGATTAGAGAATGACAGAGTTGGAAAAATGGAATATGCGGATTTTTTATTATTATTATTGTTAGGATATTAATTTTCTTTTATTTTTCGTTGGTTACCCCTACTTTCTCGTGATTATGCTAACTGACTGTGTAAACTTGGGTCAAATATACATGATGTTTGTTTTTTTGACGTCGGTCATACACGATGTTTGGTTTCAAAAACAAAAATAACTGCATTATCTTTTTATTATTAGATGTCAAAGATTTTGTTTATATAACAAAGTATTAGATGTCAGAGTTAATAGCTACTTCAAAACACTTTCCTTTGAAATATATTCATGATTTAGTATGATTAGTTAGGGGTGGACAACGGGTCGGTTTAGGCGAATTCGGGTTGAAAATCACCAATCGGTTCAATCCGCGGGTGCAATTTAATCATCTATTTCCGCCCATGTGAAGGTTTGGTTTAGGCGATTCTCGGATACTCGGTTTAAGCGGGTCACCGGTTCGGTTCATTCGAGTTAATTAAGTCATCTTTAATTTTTTTTTTTTTTGACTAAATTGGGTCATCTTTAATTTTTTTGACTGAATTGTGTTTTTTTACTTAATTAGTTCTAAAATTTATTTGGCCATCATGTTAATTTTAGTAGGCTGCAATAAATTGTCATACCCTTGCCATGTTTTTATTATATATAACATTTTTAAATATATTTTTTTTCATAGACTATGTAACAATTTTATACACACCCTAAATGCATATTATTCTTCAAGCAATTCTGAAGTCCAAAAATTAAAGGATTTTGACTTGTTTAGAGTTCCACAATTATAGATAAAAATAAATATAATTTATTACAATATCAAATAAACACTTTAATTAACATAAAATAATAACACTATGAACACATTATCAACACACTATGAGCATACTATGAACATTCACAACAAGAAAACAAGGTTTTTGTGAGGGCCCTCACAACGGGGAAGAAGCAGCCACAAAGTGGGATTTTGTGAGAGCTTTTGGCAGCCACAAATAAGTTGGTCACAAAATTTTTGTGAGGGCTTTTGCAGCCACAAAGTGTCTGAAACAGGTTGGCATATGTGAGGGCTTTTGCAGCCACAAAATGCTGCATTTAAGAGTGCCTTTGCAGCCACAAAAACATGCCTTTGTGAGAGCATAGGCCGCCACAAAGGACATACTGATTTTTTCTGATTGGACCTTTGTGAGGGCCCAGACCGCCACAAACTCCCTCCTTTGTAAGGGCTTAGGCCGCCACAAACACCATGCTGATTAAAAAATTATATATTTTGTGAGGGCTTAGGCCGCCACAAAATATTACGTATTATTAAATTAATTTTTAAATTCAAAATTAATAGTTTATTATAATATTATATATAATAAATTAATATAAATATAATATTAAATTTTAAATTTAAAATATAATTAAATTAAAATTTAAATTAAATTTAAAATATAATATAGTTATAAATTAAATTTAATATATAATAAACTAATCTTAATATAATTAAAAATTTAAAATAAAATATTTAAATTAAAATTAAAGATTAATAATTAAATTAAAGATTAATTTAAATAATAAAATATTAATAATAAAATATTTAAATTAATAATAAATTATTTAAATTATTAATAGTAAAATATTTAAATATTTAAATTAATAATTATAATTATAATTAAACATTAATTTAAATTATAAATAAATTAAAAGGAGGTTTTAGAGAGAAGTTGGATGTGAAAATAGTTAGAAGGATGTTTTAGAGAGAAGTTGGATGTGAAAAAATGAAGGAGGAGTGAAGAAATATATATAGGGTATGCGTCCCCCTTTGTGGCGGCCAAAGCAGCCACAATGGCCAACGGATACAAGGAATTTGTGACGGCCTTTGCAGCCAGAAAAGTCAAGTTCTTTTGTGGCGGCCTTTGCAGCCACAAATGCCATGTACGATTTCCTTTGTGGCGGCCTATGCAGCCACAAATGCATTGGTCACGTCAGTCCTTTGTGACGGATTTGGCCCTCCCAAAATTGATTTTTTGTGGCTGTAAAAGCCCTCACAAAATCCTTAAAAATTTAACTGGATTTTGTGGCTGCCTAAGCCCTCACAAAATCACAACGTTGTGATTTTGTGAGGGCTTAGGCAGCCACAAAATCCAGTTAAATATTTAAAAATTTGTGAGGGCTTTTTCAGCCACAAATAAAGACCAATTTCAATTTTGGCATTTGTGAGGGCTTTTTCGGTCACTAATTTGTGAGGGTTTTATTCGGCCACAAAATATTTATAAAGTTGGCCACAAAATAGTGTTTTTCTTGTAGTGATTGGTGCTCAATAAATCTTTAATAGTTGAATTCAACATGAAGACAAAGGCTTCTGCATCAGCACATAGAAAACAATAAAACAATTATGATATGTAAATAAATTTAAGAAATAATAAAAATAAGATAATCATTAACATGCAAACTGTTAAAATGAATAGAAACGTTATAATATAATTCTAAATAGAAAGTAGAATAAAAAATCACAATAAATATTATAATCATATATAAAATCATAAAAGTAACAATCAAAAGCATAATATGTAAATTTCAGTTTAATCAAATAAAAAACAAACATGTGATTATTTTTAGGTTTATTTAATATATATATATATATATAATGAAATAAAAATTATATAAAATCATAACCTTGTTCTTCTATTTGAGAACCTGTTAATTTGAACTTTCAACAAAGAAAGTATGGTTCGATCCATGGCTTCACAAGATGAAAATACATGTTAGTCAAATCACATGTTAAGAAACAGAAATGCCGAACATAAATTAAACAAAAACCTAACAAAAATCATAACCTTTTAAAGAATACTTTTTATTAGTGACTTCGAGTTTTCTTCTATGTCTATTATTCTCAATCTCTCCATTTACGACTATGAGATGAGATAGAAAGGGAAATAAAGCAACAAAAGGTTAATTGAGATGAGATCTGAGAATGGATGATGAGATCAAAATATAGAGAGGAAGAAGTAAGAATGAAGCCTAAGGAAAGGAAGACGAAAAGATGAAGATGGTGTTCTCACGGAGAGGGTGAGATTGTAATCTGGATTCAGGCGGCTAGGATTTTTAGGGTTGATGGTATCAATGTTATTTATAGTGGACACAAATATTTTGGGCCAGTCTCGAATTTGGGCCAAATGGGAGCATTACGTTTTTGGTTCGGGTGGGTTTGATTACTGACGGCTCAAAATATTTCACCCGCACCTGCCTGCCCACACAACAAGAAAACAAGGCTTTTGTGAGGGCCAAAAGCCCTCAAAAAGGGGGAAAACAGCCACAAAGGGGGCATTTGTGGAGGCCTTAGGCAGCCACAAATAAGGTGGTCACAAACCTTTGTGGCGGCCAAAACGGCCACAAAGTGTGAAATGTACGTTGTCCTTTGTGAGGGAAAAGATCTTCACAAACGCATGCTTTTGTGAGGGCATAGGCCGCTACAAATGTCTCACTTTGTGAGGGCATAGACCGCCACAAAACACAAGTTGATTTTAAAAAGTTAAGCCTTTGTGAGGGCCCAGGCCACCACAAATGCTTCCCTTTATGAGGGTTAAGGTCGCCACAAAAGGATCTTCCAGATTAAAAAATAAATATTTTGTGACGGCTTAGGCCGCCACAAAATATTAACTATATTAAAAAATTAATTTTTTAAATTCGAAATTAATACTTTATTATAATATTATATATAATAAATTAATATAAATATAAATTAAAATTACAATATTATAATTAAATTAAAATTTAAATTAAAATTTAAATTAAATTTAAAATATAATATCAATATAAATTGAATTTAATATATAATAAACTAATCTGAATATAAATTTAAAATTTTAGTTAAAAATATAATATTACAATTTAATTATCATTTAAATTAAATTTAAAATATAATATTTAAATTATAATTATAATAAATATTAAATAAAATTAAAATTAAATTAAAATTAAAATTAAAATTAAAATTAAAATGAAATTAAAATTAAAATTAAAATTAAATTAAATTTAAATTTAAATTTAAAAATTAAAATAAATATTATATATAAAAATATAATATTAATAATAATTAAAGTAATTACTACCAAACCACATAAAATATTCCAAAATTAATAAATAATGTCTTACAAACCCAAAATTAAACACACAATAATTAACTAGGACAAGATAAATATGTGTTCATACAACCCAAAAATAAAATTATGAAATTATTCAAACTACATCAATCCTCATAATAATTCCTCTGATCAGCTCCACTCCCACTATCATTATTTCCTGCAATGTTACCCGACGACAGAAGTCCCTCAAAAGTAATATTAATTTGTGTTGGAGGAGACATCAAGGTTTGAAATTGGATTTCATCTTCAATTGCACCACCACTAATCGAAGGAGGAGCCCTAACTAATTGAGGTTGATTTAAATTTGGTTTGATCAAGTCAGCTGTTGGCATAGTTGGTCGGTATGTAGTTTGATGATTTGGTTGAGGTTGAGGAAGTTGATGTGAAGATGATGGAACATACTGATAATTATGAAAATATTGTTGTTGCTGAAACATTGGCTGTTGTTGTTGTTGGAAGGCAGAGTTCAGAGGATCCTGGTGTTGATGTTGGAAATTTGGAGGCGGTTGCTGCTGCTGGGAGTATTGAGAGTAATTTTGTTGCTGTTGGAATAGTGATTGTTGATGCAAGTATTGAGGCTGAGGCGAGAACTGTTGATGAAACACGGGAGGAAATGAAAATTGTTGCTATTGAAATTGTTATTGCTGCTAAAACTGCTGCTACTGCTCTTGAAACTTTTGTTTCCATTCCTCATTCAATTTATCAATTGCTGCTTGTATCAACTGATGTGTCTTTTCTTCTTGCTCACTTGCCCATTGCTCCTTTAACTAGTCAAGGTTATCTATAGACGGACGATGAGATCGATCCGTACTAGCATAAGAAGAAGACGTCTCAGTTTGAGTATAGCCGATTGGACCTTTCACAAAGGTTGATGATAAACTACCGGCACCCAGCACACGCCCTTTGTATTTGCCACCACTGATGTTCATAAAACTTGCGATCTCATATTATTTCCGCTGCACTGGACCTGCTCGCTGAGCAGGAGGAAGAGTAGCTTGATGATCATCCCATTCTTTCATGACTTGTTAAAGTTGTTCCTATATAAAAAATAAAATAAATAAAAAATTAAAATAGTTAATAATTAATTAATAATAATTTAGAGGTCTAATTAATATATAATAATTACCTGAATCATTTTTGATAATCCATTAGTATACTCATTTGTTTCAGGATTATCATGAAGATAGCGATGCATCTCTGCTTGAGTGACCTCCCTTCCAAGTTGCTTTTCCTAAAATATTAAATTAATGTTAAGTTTATAAGATGGTGAAATGTGATGATTAATTGAATATAAATTAATAGATATATATTATAAATAGTAATTACCATATAATATTTAATTTCTCCAGCAGACATGGAACCTCCCTTATGAGTACTGGTACCCCTCTCAGATGCTCTATTAATCTTTGCTTTTTCTCACTTCTGTTTGTAAGCATTTGTGTTCCATTTCCTCCACAAAGCACTCCAAAAACATGTTCACCAATCCAATTAGGCAGTTTTTCCTCGCCCTTATTACGTGCGTAAGCTAACATATATGAGAGACGCTTGGAAAAGTGATGGTCAAAAGAAGACAAAACTGCGGCATCATGCTCTCTTTTCCAAGTACATTTAGTTTGTTGTTTGTTTAAATTTAAAAAATATTAAAAATATAATTCAATTAAGCAATCAAACGTATAATTAGTAATTAAATAAATTAATCTAATCACTTACTTTGAAATAATACAAAAATTGATCAACTTCGCTAAATTGAGGTGTCTTATTCTCTTTTATCTCACCCCAAGACAACCATGGTTTTTTATATTTCTCTTGTATGACTTCAGCAATTGCCTTTGCAGATGATTTAAAAGGAAGATATCTTCAAAGTTTACATGCAAATTAAATATAAAAATGAATTAATAAAATAATGTAACACGCAATAATGAAATATTTAACAATCATAATTTGACAATCATAGTTTACATACCCATCTCCTTCTGGAATGATGACAATACGGTTGTAGCAATCAACACATTCGGGTTCCATTATTTCGTTTATGGTATAAGGCTCTACTGGGACCTAAGGATATAGAGGAATAGCTCCACCACTAGTAACAATTGTTGGCATCGGCATGAGAGATGAGTCATTAACAACACGTGATTTAGCAACTTTTTTCTTACCACGTGATGCTTTGGATATTCCTCGTATTTCCACCGTTCCCGTTCCTCCTCATCCATCCGATCCTCCTGATCCTCCTACTCCCGACACTGAAGCCATGTTTATATATATATATATATGTGTGTGTGTGTGTGTGTGTGTGTGTGTGTGTGTGTGTGTGTGTGTGTGTGTGTGTGTGTGTGTATGTGTGTGTACAATTAACATAAATTAATAATAAAATATACATAAATAAATTATAATACTCACATAAATAAAGAAATATATATAAATTATAAATATATATATATATACACGTATGATGCTTAATTAATTAATTGTCTTTGTCATCGTCATCATCGTCGTCGTCATTTGATGAGTGAATTAAGTCACTGTCTTTATCATTCTCTAATTCATTTATTTCTTGTTCATCAACTTCTTCTCCAATGTTTGCCTCATGACAAAGTTGACTTATAGTCTCATCTCCAATCACATGACATTTTATCCATTTGATATGCAACTTCTTCATTTTGACCGGCTTCAACTTCTTCTATTCCACTCGTTGGTCTTGTTTTGATTGCAGCACACCAACTTTGTTTGCTTCTGACAGTTGATGGATAAGGAACATAATACACGTGTCTTACATTATGGGCCAGGGCAAATGGATCAAAACGTGAATATTTTTTGCTCTTACGAATGTCTACAGTATTGGATATCAAATTGATCTTAGTTCCTATGCTAGATGGATCAAACCACTTATAGTAAAACAACACCACTTTTTTCACATAATCTAGGAATGTATAGTCAATTTCATAAATATGCTCAATTATGCCGTAGAAATCTTCTACTACACCACTATCACACACACTTTTCATACAAACTCCACTATTAATTGTTTCTTTTCCTTCGATCCAAGATTTAGTGTGAAATTTGTATCCATTGACAAAATAGGTGTGACGTTCTTTGAAACTTCTACTCGGACCCATAGATAAGTGCCTCAAGTGGATGTTGATAGGAGTTTGTTCCTCAAGATGTACTTGTTGTTGAAACCATAATGGGAAATTTTAAAGTATATCAAATGATGATTGTCCTGTAGTTAAAAATGCCCTTATCGATGATCATATATATGGTGAATATCAATTTAATCATAAAATTAAATATAATCAAAAAGAAGAGGAATTTAAAACATACTCAATGTATTGTTTAACTTCAGTGTAGTTAATCAAAACCTGAACATGTGCCGCATTAAATACTTTGTCACTTGCTCAGAAAATCGGAAAATCCCTACCAACATGATGACCAGACAAGCAAAAAACTGATAAAGCATGTGGATGACGTATAACACTATCAGTAGCATTTCTTCCTTTAACTGGTGACAACGTTTCGTTGTTGAAATAATGAGAACAAAACTGTGTTGTTTCACGGTGTAGGTAAGATGAACAAATTGAGCCCTTAACTCTAGCTTTGTTTTTCACCGACCGTTTTGAATAACCCATGAACCTATAATATACAAAGAGATGTACAATAAGCTCCATCTATATATATATATATATATATATATATATATATATATATATATATATATATATATATATATATATATATATATGTATATTGAAAATCAAGTATATGTATATATATATATATATATATATATATCATATTTCAAATGGATACATCCATCTATACTGAACTGGTCCACCAAGCCTAGCTTCACTTGCAAGATGCACTGAGAGATGCTCCATGGAATCAAAACACCCAGGAGGAAATACTTTCTCCAACTTACATAGAATGATCAAAATGTCATTTTCCATCTTGATGAGATCTTTATCAATGAGTGTTGAAGAACACAAATTCTT
Organism: Cicer pinnatifidum; assembly: GCA_037974775.1. Lineage (NCBI taxonomy): Eukaryota > Viridiplantae > Streptophyta > Magnoliopsida > Fabales > Fabaceae > Cicer > Cicer pinnatifidum. The sequence continues at coordinate 23,020,767 of JBBPBR010000001.1, read as the reverse complement.
AAAATATTGACACACTTCAATAAGTGGGTTATACACGTGTCGGTAAAGCACTAAAGGCAATAGGAAGTAAACACTCTAAAAATATATGACAATCATGACTTTTCATACTATGCATCCTCCCATTTTCCACATCAGCACATCTTGCCAAATTAGAACAATAACCGTCAGGCGTCTTCAGCTCTTTGATCCAACGATAAATAGATTTGGCTTCATTAGTAGATAAAGTGTAATTCGCACGAGGTTTTAGGGTCTTGCCGTTTTGTTCCACCAACAACGAATATGGTCGTCTGCAATATATACCTATGTCTTTTCTAGCTTTGTCATTATCTTTTGTTTTCCCTTTCACAATCATCACAGTATTAAATATGTTGTCAAACAAATTTTTCTCGATATGCATAACATCGAGATTATGTCTCAAAAGTTTACAAGCCACACCATTAACAACATGTACTTTTGGCATATCTTTTACTTTATTCGAAACTTGTTCTGATGTCAATTTAAGCGGGGGTCCTAGACTTTCTGCATAGCCCTTCATAAATATAGCTTTGTTCCTTTTAAATGCATGATCAGCAGGTAAAAACCTACGATGCGAGTCAAACGACGATGGCTTCCCGCCAAATTTTAAAGTAAATGCTTTTGTATCTTCCATACAAATAGGACAAGCTAATTTACCATGGGTGCCCCATCTTGACAACATCCCATAAGCGGGGAAATCATTAATGGTCCACATCAATGTAGCTCTCATCATAAAATTTTCTCTCTGAGCAATATCATATGTTAAGACACCATTCCACAACCTCTTCAAATCGTCAATCAAAGGTTGTAAAAAAATATCAATACCAGTTGTAGGATTAGATGGACCTGGTATCACAGTAGCTAAGAACATATAAGGTTTAGACATACACATATCAGGAGAAAGATTGTAAGGAGTAACAATAACCGGCCAACAAGAATAAGGAGTAGACGATGCTTGTATGTAAGGCGTAAATCTATCTGAGGATAATCCAAGTCTTACATTGTGTGGATCTGACGCAAAATCAGGATGCATTTGATCAAAGTGTTTCCATGCCTGACCATCAGACGGATGTCACAACTCACCTAAATTTCTTCTATTCTCATAAGGCCACCTCATCTTTCCTGCAGTTTGTATTGATGCAAATATTCTATGCAATCTTGATACAATAGGTAGGTAAAATATTGCTTTCCTTAGAATTGATTTTCCCCTACTTACCCTAGAGTTATTCCTTTGGTGATACCTTGGTTGTTGACAAAACTTGCATTCAACTAAGTTAGCATCATTCATACCAAATTCACTGTCATAATACAACATGCAACCTTTAACACAACAATCAATCCTCTTGACACCTAATCCTAACTTTGACACTAACCGTTTAGCATCGCAATAACTTTGCGACAAACTATCTCTAACAGGTGTTGCGTCTAGCATCATTTTAGTCATCAAATCCAAAGCTAAATCACGAACATGAAATTGAGACTTTAGACCTAATAGTCTAATACACATTGATAACTTTGAATTTAGAGATCCTTCAAACAACAGTTTATTTGTCTCTTTCAAAAGATCATAAAATCTCTAAGCTTCTTCATTCAAAAGTCCATCGGTATTGTCATATTGATCTTCATTGAATGACATATTAACCCCAACAGCATCCGAGATCATATCATTCATCACCTACAAGTGTTGATAGTTATAATAATATATACCTAACATGTTAGTACTACTTGAAGGACCTATGTTATTCTCCACACATGTACTAGTATTAGGCTCCACCGGAGACTCTTCCCCATAATTAGTCCAAATCCAGTAGTTAGGCATAAATCCATCTGCATATAAATGCACTCTTATTTCATCTTCACTTTTAAACCGCCTACATCGACATAAACAACATGGACATCTCATTCCCCCTTCATCTTCGACAATTTTCTGCACTCTCGCAAATTTGAGAAAGTCTTCAACCTTGTTAGCAAAACGTTATTTAAAACCCTTCCTTCCAGGAAAATTACTATTGTACATCCAACTACGGTCTATATATCCATATATATGTGTGTGTGTGTGTGTGTATATATATTCTGAAAATTAAATAAATATATAAATTATATGCATATATTAGTATATAAATTATATGTGTATATATGTTTATATATTAATTGATTTATTTTTCAAAAGCATTATATATAAATTTTGACATACTTTATATGTCAATTAGGGGAGCATGCATTTGCAAACAATATAATAAATTATTATCAATACTATAATTATATAAACCGAAATAAAATTTTAAATGATACTTTTTTAATAATCAAGACTAACAGAAAATATCAAGACTAACAAAAAATAAACTATATTATGTATCAAGACTTATAACAAAAAATAATAATATCATCAATTTTAATAAAGTTTATTTAAAAAACAGTTATATTAAAATCAATAATTTTTACTTTATATGTCAATTAGTGGAGCATTAATTAATTTGTAAACAATATAATAAATTATTATCAAGACTATAATTATATAAACCGAAGTAAAATTTTGAATGATGTTTTTTTAATAATCAAGGCTAACAAAAAATATCAAGACTAACAAAAAATAAGCTATATTATGTATCAAAACTTATAACAAAAAATAATAATATCATCAATTTTAATAATGTTTTTTTAAAAATAGTTATATTAAAATCAATAAGTTTTACTTTAGTTTCAAACTTTTATTTATCATATATTATGTAAACAACATAATTTCTATTTTTTTATAAATAAATCTATAATAATATTATTAATCTATATTTTAAAAATAATATAAATATATTTATAATATCACATATATACTAACTAATCTAAATTTAAAATATATGAAATACTAACTTGATGTCGGGTAGTGTCTGACTTGAAGCTTTCACGTACAGAGCTTAAAACTCTTCGAAGTAATTAACAACCACTATCAAAATAAAAATTCAATAATATTAATTACATAAATAACTTCAAATCAAAAATAAAAATAAAAATAAAAACTAAATATATAATATAATATAAACTTACCAAAATTGAACCAAGCTTGGAGGAATATTTTTTGTAGAGAGAAGGTGGAGAGAAAATTTAGAAGGAGGATTTAGAGAGAAGTTAGAAGTGAAAAATGATAAGAGGAGTAGAGTAATATATATAGGATTTGGTTGATCCTTTGTGGCGGTCAAAATAGCCACAATGAGCAACGGATATGTGGCGTTTGTGGCGGCCAAAACGGTAAAAAATGCAGAGATTCGTCGCGGCATGGGCGGCCACAAGTGGCAACAGTCCTTTGGGTGTTTGTGGCGGCCTTTGCAGCCACAAAATGTAACGGCTCAAGCTTTTGTGGCGGCCTTTGCAGCCACAAAGGGTAACGTCACTTCAGGATTTTGTGGCGGCCTTTACCCTCACAAAATTTAGATTTTGTGGCTGAAAAAGCCCTCCCAAAAATCTTAAAATTTTAGGTGGATTTTGTGGCTGTCTAAGCCCTCACAAAATCACAACGTTGTGATTTTGTGAGGGCTTAGGCAGCCAAAAAATCCACCTAAATTTTTAAACATTTGTGAAGGATTTTTCAGCCACAAATAAAGACCAATTTCAATTTTTGTATTTATGAGGGTTTTTTCGATCACTAATTTGTGAGGGTTTTTTTTTCGGCCACAAAATATTTGTAAAGTTGACCACAAATTAAGGTTTTTCTTGTAGTGATATTCGTTTATATCCGTTGACTTTTTTCGTCAAACCCATTGACTCAACTTCACCCGCCCATTTGCACGCGGGCCATGCGGATCGGGCGGTTTTGAGCCGGTTTGGATTTTTTTTTTCCAGGCCTACGACTAGTCTATATAAGGGAAAATTGATAGAAAAATTGCTGCACATCATTTAAGTAAAGAAAGTATACATGGAGGGGAGTAAATATCTTATATGGATTAATCACAAATGTGTTGTCCTAACAAGATTTAGCCACCCACACAATTAGTTAGTCACGCTGTAAAACTTATCATAAATTTTGGGAAACCGGAGAAAGAAACTGAGGAGGCATAGACATACTAACGCTCTTAATTTTGGGATACTCCGTTCCATTTGATCTATTAGAACATAGAGAATTCCATGTTGTTAAAGTTCACAATGAAAAACTTTGACAGTTAGCTTTGTAACTCTAAAAAAATTACTGCTTTGAATAGATATTTATCACATATATAAATAGTGTCACATCAAAATTCAATATAATTCTCATTTTTTTTCTTCTTCTTTTTCGTTTGCATACACTTTAGAGTCACTTCTCTCCTTCTCTATGTTCCTTTAATATTTATAGAGTGGTGCTAATGCCACCTGTCCTCCAGGTTTAGAGCGGCCTTCCTGTTGCTGTCCCTTCAGTTTATGAATGGTCTTAGTATCATACTTCAGAGTAACCGTAATAGCCATATTGATGGTGTAATTCTTGAACAATTTTCTAGAATATAGTAGAACTTTTAAATAGTTTTAACTAGGTTGTTTTATCTTAGGGACGTCGTGATTGATAGTCTACTAGCACAATTTTGGAAAGTGCCGCAAAACATTCTAAAAAAGAGTGACCTAGTATGCGATTTAAGCCAATAATATTTTCGGTGACTAAAACTTATTTTTCAAAAAATTGTTTTCTTATCCGAAAACAACAATTTTAAAATGTTGATTTATACCATGTATACTGAATAGATTACTTGTTTTGTTCAGTTGCATTTGACTTCAATAATTTGTTTTTGTTGGAGGGATGTCACCTCAAACGTTGGCAACAAAAGTTGCTATTTTTTTAACTACAAAAAGGGTTATTGTCGTCCTCCATTTGTTCTTGAAATAGTTAAACCAATGTCGTTTTCTTCCTTCATTTTATCTAAATAAATTGATTACACAAAAATTTGGTACTATTTCCTTTTTTTTTCTTTTGTGATTTTATCGTCGTCTAATTAGTGTGGTGCTTTTTGGTAATTATGTCCGTCTTGGATGCAGTGTTCATTTGGTTTAAATTGACATGGTAACTTTGACCCGTTGCATATTTTAAAATTGATTTTGACGTCATCAACGTTACAAATCCAAAGGAATAGGTATTTCAGACACTCAAATTTTTTCATATTTGTAGGCATATTACCGTTTTGTACTAAATTGTCGTTATGTGTTATTAACATGGACGTTGTGAATTTGTTCACATATTTATTTTTTATTGTTTTACTGATTTTTAGTTTGCATTGTATTGATGTATTTCACCCATTTGAATGAATTATATCATCCTTTTTAGTCAATAAAACAAAAAGAGGAAAGTGATAAGAAAGATAAAGAATTACAACTATGGAATGATGGCAATTATCTATGCAAGAATTATATTCTTAAATAGATTATCGAATGATCTATATGATTACTACAGTGCTCGTGAATCTACTAAACATGTTAGGGATCCTTTGAGAAAGTAATATGATACCGATGAAGCTGGAGCTACAAAGTTCGTTGTGAGTTGCTACCATAAATATCATATGATTGATGGCAAATCTATAGAGCCACAATCTCATGAAATTCAAAATATAGCTTACAAAATCATCACTAAAGCTATGTCTTTAGATGAAAAATTTCATGTAGCTGTTATAACAGAAAAATTGCCCTCGACTTGGGAGGATTTCAAAAATCTTCTAAGCCACAAGACAAAAGAACTTCCACTAGAAAGTTTATAACCAGCCTTTGAATTGAGAAAGAATATAGTTTCAAGTTTTTTCCTTAATAAGGCATGGTTTACTTAAAATGTTATTTTCATTGGGAAATGGTACACCACTGATTGCATGTTTAAATTAAATGTTGAATTTAATACAATGTCTCCTTTTGTTTACATATTGTGCGATTTTAATATTTTGCATGCTAGACTTTATCATGTGAACAAACATGTTATTTCAAACTTGAGTAGTTTAGTTTTAATTGAAAAGTTATCTTTAAAGGATTTAGAAAAATGTGATTTTTGAATTCAAGCTAAATAACCAAAAGTTCAAATAAATCAGTAGTTAGAGATTTTGAGCATTTAAGTTTAATACACTCTGATATATGTGAACTCGGTTGAACTTTAACTAGAAACGGATAACGTTATTTTATCACTTTTATTGACAATTATTCTAACTATACATTTGTATATCTAATGAAAAATTAAAGTGAAGCTTTTGACATGTTTATGATTTTTGTAACATAAATTGAAAATCAAATGAGTAGAAAGATTAAGAGATTTCATAGTAATAGAGGCACAAAGTATGAATCTATTTTATTTTAATGATTTATATAGATTGCAAGCAATTATACATGAAACAAATGCACTATATTTTCCTGAAATGAATGGTAAAGCTAAAAAAAAGAATAAAACTTATACTGAAATGATTGTTGCTATTATGCTTAATTATGGCGTTTCATCTCATTGGTGGGGGTAATTATATTGGTTGTTTGCTATGTTTTGAATATAATTGTAAAATTTAAAAGCAAAACATCTCTTTATGCTATTTTGAAGAAAAGACAACCTAACCTATCTTATCTTTGAATATGGGTTGTGTAACACCCCAATATTTATATATATATATTATATATATTTCTTTTTTGTAATTGTCACAATTTATTATTTAATTAATAATTATTCTATGTGTAATAAATTTAATTTAATCACCCTCAATTTTACCTGAATAATTATAAACTTTATTTTTTAATAAATTGTTTTGGCGTGATAATTACATGGGGACGATTTATGACGTGATTGTTTTCTAAATAGACTATTGTGTATTTTGTTTATTTGATTAGTTTCGATAATCATGAAATTGATGTGTTAGATATGTTTGTTTTATTTTATTATGTGTGACCTGTAGTGATATTCTTGTCTTGTTTGATTTATTTTAGTTGATAAAAATATTATTTGAATTATTTAATTAAATTAAAATTTATAGAAGTTATATTGTTTGTAAGTTTTATTTTCAACCAAATAAGTATTTATTTTAGGAGACAATAGAGTTAGTGAAGCTCAACTCTCATGTATAAGTGTTTTGAAAATACTTTTGGTCAATCCATCTTTAGAAAAAAAAATATAGTGACTTGACTAATTTCTTTTACCTTTATGACATTTCATGGTGTTGTCTTGGTATAATGTAGATTTTATGTCATCGTCTCCACTAATTAATGAGGAGATAATGTACATTATTATTTGGTTTAATTTTATCGTTGGATGAACTGACCCTTACACCAATATTCTAGTACTAATGATATCGAAGACTGCATGAATTATGTTTGTTTGGTACACGCGCGTGGGAAAAAGAGGATTTTGACTTAAAAATAATGTTTGTATTGATAAAACCGAAGTGGTATATTTCTAAAGTTGATTTATTTTTCATCGTTAATTTTAAATAGAAATATGGAGATGAGGTTCCTTCCGCTAGAAAAAATTTGCATTAGCCAACCTTGTCCTTTTTTCCACTTAAATATAATTTACTCTATTTTTGGGCGTAAGGGAATATTTTTCTAACAATTAGCAAATTATCCTTGCAAGGAAAAAACATTATAATGGTATCTAGTAAATAACATTGTTCTCCTTTACAAAAATGATATTAAGTTATTTTCTAGCGAAATTTTTATTTATTATATGATGTACTACTCCTAAGAAAAAAACATTATTGTCGTTGTTATAAGAAAACAAACATTTTTAAGTAACGTCTTGTATCAAAATTTGGAGCGTTACATTGTAGTATCAGAGCAATAATTTTAGGATTTTGGGTTGAGACGCTTCGAGTATGTTGCATATATTTTAATTTTGCTTGTTTTGATTTTTATTTATTTATTGGATTTTACTAATTACTTAAATTCCTATTATGTGCCATTAATTATGTTAATTGTTGGTTTTCTAGTTTTTGGATTTTATTAATCACTTAAATTCCTATTATTTTTTTATTAATTGTGTAACCTCCATCAATTTTTGTGATTAAATATATGTCTTAAATATTTTACTTTGATATTTTATTGTGTATTTAGTTATTTTCAAATATGAAATCTCTATATCTTCTTGCATGCTTTTCTTAGCATTTTTTTTTATATTATTTAGA
>JBBPBR010000001.1:23000513-23012369 GCA_037974775.1 Cicer pinnatifidum | reverse complement strand
ATTTACTTAGTTAATATATTTTTTGATATTCTAAAAGTATTTAATAAACTAATTTGAGTTCAATTTTATTTTTTAACTTAATTTTTTTAAGATAAATTTAATGTAGTTACATTTTCATTTTGAATTTATATACATATATAATATTTTTCTTATTTTATGAATGTTGTTTACACACCGTAAGACTAAGAGTTAAGATAAAATGTTGTTGTAATTATTTTACGATTAATATTATTATTATTATTATTATTATTATTATTATTATTATTATTATTATTATTATTATTATTATTATTATTATTATTATTAGGTTTAAATATGCATTTGATTCCTGCAAATATAACACTTTTTGATTTTTTGTTTTGTAAGTTTTATTTATTTATTTAGTCCTTGTAAATTTAGAGGCAATCGGTTTTGGTCCCTAAAAAAGAGCTGATAAACTGTCATAGCACGTGAACATATATTATTAATTAATAAATTTATTTATTGATAATTTAATAATTAGTATTATTTTATAAAGAAAATATGAATAAAAATTAAAAGAATGGTTTCGGGTTTTCGGAAAACTCTTCATTTTTTAATGTTGATTTGACGTTTGGGACCAAAGTCGATCGTCACTGATTTTATAAGGACTAAATCCAAACAAAAAAAACTTACAGGGACTAAAATAAAAAAAATAGTATATTTGCATGAACCGAAGACATATTTAAATCTAATTGTTACTATTATTATTATTATTATTATTATTATTATTATTATTATTATTATTATTATTATTATTATTATTATTATTATTATGATAATTATGATAATTATGATTATTATTATTATTATTATTATTATTTATTATTTTTTTTTTATGATTTGTTAATATTTTGATTTTGATTTTATGTTAAAAGTTACACCATCATTATCACAAGTCAAATTGCAATTTTCTTTCTTCTTTTAATACCATCTCAAGTAAAATTTGGACTTTTGTCTAGTTGTCATATCTTTGATGTAAAATTTTGATTTTTGTGTTGTCTAGGTGTACTTAATTATAAAGTTATAATTTTTATTATGATCTCATGAGTAATATGTTTGTTAAGATGTTTTTAATTTAAAGTTTCGATTTTTATGCTATTTCACTTCAATGTTTTGATTTTTATGAATACTATATCAGTCTTGGATAGGGGAATTGAAGTTTTAATTTTTAATTGTGATAACATGATTAAGTTGATTTTTGTGATGTACTTAGTGGCAAACCTTGATTTGCATGCTTAAATGGCTAATAATGGGAGAAATTTTATAGTAGAAGAAATAAAGTTTATATTTGTATGTGTTCTTCATTATTTGAGTTCTGATGTCTATTAATAACACGTCGCTAATCAAATTTTATAGTTTATAAAATGAAAATTGTGACTCGAAGACATTATTCATGTGTTTGTGTGTTATATATTTGGGATAGCAAAATTATTGATTCTTGACCGTAAGCATCCATGAGATTAAAACCTTGATATCATATGTGATTAAAATTTAACCTTGAATATTTTATCTTTGTGGTTGCCTAAGTGACAGGTGATTTGTGTTTTGCACATTGTTCTCTTTGTGATTATCTAAGTGGGTGCGGACATGTACCTTTTGAGCATCATTATCATTTCAAGACATATCATATGCCTTTTTGTAGACGTCTTTGTGGCTGGTTTAATTTTCTCCATTGGTATGAGTGACTTCTTTGTGGACGTCTGTGTGGCTGGTTATATATGAATCATATAATTTTAGGAGCATGCATAACTTGCATATATTTTATGGTTATTTTAATTTTGATCTATATTTTTTCTAAGGTGAGTTGCTACTTGATTTATTTAGATGCATTTTATGACTTTTGATAGATCTTTTTGAGTTATTAAACAATCCATTTCTTTTATTACAAAAATATTTTATATTCATATTTTATGGATGTTAACTTATTTTTTGGTTTAATTTTTCATTGGGATGAATTGACCCGTTACATCAATATTTAGCTATTAATGATTCGAAGAGTTGCATGAATGATATTTGTTTGGTGCACGCACGTGGAAAAAGGGGGATTTTGACTTAAAAATAATATTTGCATTGATAAAACTGAAGTGGTATATTTCTAAAGTTTATTTATTTTTCATCGTCAATTTTAAATAGAAATATGGAGATGAGGTACCTTACGTTAGGAAAAATTTGAATTAGTCAACCTTGTTTATTTTTTTCACTTAAAAGAGAATTTACTCTATTTTTGGACGTAAGTGAATATTTTTCTAACAATTAGCAAATTATCCTTGCAAGAAAAAACATATAAAAATGATATCTAGTAAATCGTATTGTGTTCCTTTACAAATGTGATATTAAAAATGATATCTAGTAAATCGTATTGTGTTCCTTTACAAATGTGATATTAAGTTATCTTCTAGCGAAATTTTTCTTTATTACATGATATACTACTCCTAAGTAAAAAAATATTATTGTGTTGTTAAAAAAAAAAACATCTCTAAGCAATGTCTTGTATCAAAATCAGGGTAGTTATAGGTTGTCTGACTTATGTCAAGATCCCTAATCTCAATCGAGCCAAACTGGCTAGTAGATCTTATGAATTTGTATTCATTGAGTATGCAATTAACTGCAAAGCTTAAAGGTTTCATGACCTAAACATTAAAGTGTTTATAGAGTCAAATGATGTTGGCTTTATATATTCCCTTTCAAATCGAGAAATAGTGGGGCCACTAGAATTAGTCATGTTCCCGTGAATAAGAGCATTGAAAGCAATAAAGAAGACGAAATAGAACCTCAAAGAAGTAAGAGAGAAATAGGTGTTTAAAACTATGGACCCCATTATACGATCTATACATTAGAAGATGATCCATTAAATCTTGAAGAAGCTTTGTTGTCTTTGTATGCAGAATAGGGGAAATAAGTTATAAACAATAGAATGGATTCTATAGAGTCTAACAAGACATGACATTTAGTAGACTTGCCTTCTGTTTACAAACCAATAGGTTGTAAATGAATTTTGAAAAAGAAACTAAAACTCGATGAAACTATTGAGAAATACAAGGCTCTCCTTGTAGTTAAAGGTTTTAGGAAAAGAGAAAATATAAATTTCTCTTATCACTATTATTACATCTACAAGGGTACTAATTTCGATTGTTTCTATTCATAACTTGGAGGTATAGCAAATGGATGTCAAAACTGGCTTTTTGAATGGTGGCATGGAAAAAGAAATCTATATGGAGCAACCTAAAGGTTTTTTGAGTCATGGACAAGAAAATAAGGTCTATAAGTTAGATAAGTGTTTGTATTGTCTCAAACAAGATCCTAATCAATGGTATAAAAAATTTGATAACTTGATTATATGGTCTAAAAGATTCTTGCTATAAATATTTTGAAATAATTATTGTATAACAACTTTGATATGAAAGACCTCGGAGAAGCGAGTGTACTTGTTGGCATCAAGATTTCTATGTTAGAAAAGGGGAATTTCTTTATATCAGTTTCACTATCTATAAAAGGGGAATTACTTTGACTATAAACATGCTTTCATACAATATGATCCCAGTGTAAAAAATTTCAAAAACATTGGTGTATGTATTAGACAAAATGAGTATATGATCATTGTTGGCAGCCTCAGGTATATCATAGAATGTACCAAATGCGATATTATCTACACGGTCAAACTATTGTGCAGGTTTACCAATTGACCTAGTGATAACTTTTAGAAATATGAGTTATTGCAACTATTTTTAGTTCTAATTTGTGACATTATTAAGCTTATGTTAAGGGTTATTAGCACAAGTAGACGTAGTTAGCTAATTAATTATGTATCAATGTCTTTTAATAAATTAACATAATTATAAGTTTAATTGATGATGTGATGTTTTTATTTGTGTAGGAAGCATTTAATAGAGAAATATGGGAATGTGCTACAAGTTTATACAATACTCTAGTGCACTATTTTAGAGTTTCAAAGGAGCGTATAATTGTGGGTCCAAATAGGGAGTAAATTTGTTCCTAAATTTGAAGGTATTTCAACTAAGAATAAGAAAAAAAAAATTATTGCCTTAATGACATGTCTCTGCTTTTGGTTATTGAGAAAAAGGAATCTTTATTGGAAGAAATGAAAAATGCCCTAAAAGAGAAAACAAAATATACTAGACTTGTCCAATATAAGGAAAAAAGTATGAAAAGCTAGGACAGAGACGGTTAACCTCATTTTCAGCGCCTCCACCAACCTTAATTTTCAAATTCCATTGTTTCTCACTATAATCCATCATCATCTTCCATTACCAACTCATTTTGTAGTCATTCACATTTATTCTTGAAGATTTGGAGCTTAAGGGACGTTGCATTATTGTTGATGTTGGTTGTTCTTGCGCCAACTGTATGGTATCTCATATTCCCTCTTTGTAACTTTTCGTTTCTACATTAATTGATTTGTAATGTAATGAACTACTTATTGCTTCACCATTTTTACTTTTTGATGTTTAAGCTCAATATGAGTTAAAACTCTTTTATAGTTAAGGATTAATGAGGTATTGATGAAGTTTGCATTTTAATATGTTGTAGTGTGGTTAGTTTCCTTTTAAACAAGTTTTCTAAATCAAATCATCAAAACTTAAAATGATCACTTAGGTTTTGTTGCTAGTCTTTTGAGCTTGGAAAAGGATAAAGAAAGAAATTGCTTGACTTAATATGGATTATGTTAATATGCTAGAAAAATATATTAATGTTAAATGATTAAGAATAACATTTAAATTCAAAGTGAAGCTAATTTGTTACAATAAAGTGTAGCAAGATATGGTGTGCAGTGTGTGAACCTAAGGATGGTAATAACCCACTAATTATTATGATGATTGAGTTAGAAAATCCCTAAGGTCAATCTGATCCCAAGATTGCTACAACATACTAGCGCATGCAAACAAAATTATTACTAAATTCAATCCTTAATACATTTTTATCATTTGAAGTTATAACAATTTCTCTTATTTCAATTTTCATTTCTAATCATAAATTTATTTAAAAATTGCTACTCAAACATATGTTCTTTAATTTTTATAACAAAAAATTATTCATTTAGAAAATAATTGAAATAGGTGTCACAATCAATCCTCGTGGGAATATGTTGTCTTTGATCATCAAACCCATGATATAAGTATTTTGAGGCCTGACATTGAAGTGGCTCAATTTGAATTGAAGCCAATGATGTTCTAAAAACTACAAGTCATTGGACAATTTGGAGGAATTGGTACCGAGGACCCCTACATTCACCTAAAATAGTTTGTGGAGGTTGCAAGTAATTTCAAGATTGTTGGTGTCCCTGATGATTGCTTCAGATTAAGGTTGTTTCCTTACTCACTAAAGAACATAACCATGGCTTGGTTGAACTCATTGGAACTCCCTTTAGTAACTACATGGTAGAATATGGAAGTAAAATTTTTGGTGAAGTATTTCCCCTATATTAAATGCCAAGAAGAGGGATGAGATTACCACTTTTAGGCAAATTGAAGATGAAACACTGTTTGAGGGTTAGGAATGTTTTAAAGATTTTCTTATGAAGTGTCCTCATCATGGGATACTATTTTGCATTCAAATGAAAACCTTTTATAATGGCTTGGTGCCCTCAACAAGGTCAATGCTTGATGCATCATCAAGATGAGCTTTATTAAGCAAGTCTTATGAAGAATGTGTGGAGCTTATTAAGACCATAGCAACAAACAACTATCATTGGTTTGGTGATAGGGCTAGTACAACCAAGAAATTGTTGGAGTTCATGAAGTTGGTGAGAATACAACTCTTCCAGCACAAATCACAACATTGACTAATTTGTTGAAAAACATTATTGCAACACCTGCACCAACAACTGCATCACGACTAACAATGGTACTTACTATTGTAAACGTAGTAGTCTGTGTATATTATAGTGGATAACGTGTTTATGAAGAAATAACCCATACTCAAGCACCTATAGTCCAGGGTAAAGAAATCACCCAAACTTTTCCTTGAGTAATGCTCAACAAGCAAAATTTACTCATCCTCTTGGTTTTCCACCAATACCAACTCAACCAACAAAGGAACCATCCTCAAAAGAATTGTTGAAGGGATTCTTAGTCAAGACAAATTCTTACAAGGCTAAGATATACTCTCATATGGATAAAATTGAGGTCACTATTCAAAAACAAGGAGAAACAATCATAAACTTGGAGACTCAATTGGGCTAACTTGCTATTGTTGTGAATGCAAGACCCAATTGTTCTCTTCCTAGCAATACAATAAGTCTAACTTCTTAGTTAGTAGAAGGTAAGGAGCAGGTCAAGGACATTAGGTTGAGGGGAAAAATAGATTGAAAATGCTAACAAAGATAGGGAGGCTATTTGGAGCATAATGAGAAAGTGCAGAACAATAGAGTGGATGTATAACCAAAAATTGAGGAGTCTATAGTTCAACGAGAAATAGTGCATAATCAGAAAGATGATTCAACATGTGCAAGCATGTCTAATCTATTTCCTAAAGTTCCACTACCTCAATTCTCCCAAAGAATTAGAAAAAATGCGGTGGAGAAACTAATGAATGCAATATTATGCTGCAACAAAAGCTCCCTACAAAAATGCAAGACCTTGGTAGTTTCACTATTCCATGTTCCATTGGTGGAATCTATTATCGGAAAGCACTTTGTGATTTTGGAGCTAGCATCAATCTAATGCCTAAGTCCATTTTCAAGCAACTTGGAATAGGTTAAGCCTATCTCACTATAATCAACATGCAACTGGCTGACAGGTCCATTTATCATCCGGAAGGGAGAATAAATGATATATTGGTCAGGGTTGATAATTTTTTATTTCCAATAACAGTCTTTATCATCCTTGACTTTGAAGTTGGTGAGAAAATTCCTATCATTATAAGGAGGACTTTCCTAGCCACAAAAAGGACACTTGTTGATGTACAAAAACGGTAGCTGACTATGAGAGTGAAAGACCAATAATCACCTTCAATATTCAAAGAACCATGAAGTACCCTGATGAAGGACAGGAGGAATGCTCACTTGTCAAATCTGTAGATTCATTTGTGCATAACAAATTTTGCAAACAACAACCTCTGGACAAGAAGGCATGAATCACTAGAGCTCACTAGTGATAGTTTAAAAATAATGTGTCATCTTTTCAATCTCCCTTTGAGCTTGAGATGAAACAACTTCCCCTATTGGAAATATGTATATTTGTGGGAGAATGAAACACTTCCATCTATAATTTCTTCATTAAACATATGTTGGATAGATTGTGATAAGGATCTCAAGAGCATGAAGACGATTCATATTTTAATAAATTAACATGATATGATCTTACTAGTCATAGTTCACTTTAAGGATCGTTCTAGGTCAGAAACTTACAAATTTGAGTGAAAATCCCGTAAAGCTGCAGAATGCGATAAACGGCGCTGCCAAACTCTGATTCGGCCGATTCCAAACAAGGTGAAAGATGACGTTCCGAAACGCAAGTTAGGCTTTTGAATCACCTAAAACCAGTATATAGAACTCGAGATATGAATGCAGGTTACTGATCACGAAAATTGGAAGAATTTGGATATTAGGGTTTGATGTAAAGGAAACTCAATATTATTATTCAGCAAAGAAACCAAGAACAAAATGGTGCCACAATCTAAGGATTGATAAACCAATAAGAACGCCACAAGGGTTAACAACCTTGATAAGTTCAAAGTGAATTCTTTCAAGAACTCTAGAGAGCAAAGCCTCACAAAAACAATATTCAAAATCTACCTTCCATGAGGTTACAAATCCTTATTTATACTAAGTCTATCTCTAAACCTAAATGGGTCATAACTGACACCATTCTCTAGGCCCATATTGGTTTTACATCTTAATTTTTTTTCTAAAATAAACTTTATGTAAGTAAAGTATCTTCACTTACACATAACAAAAACTAAATTAATAATAAAACTATTACAATTCCAAATCAAAGCAAACTAAGAATTAATACAAACCAAATTAAAATAAATAAAGTTTATGCTAATTTTTGAAAATATGAATCATCTTCATGCTCTTGAGATCCTTATCATTCCCTCTTTCTTGAAGAAATTCGACCACGAATTTAAGCTCCATTATATCGTACATGAAGAAATAATCCAAACAAACCACAAGCTCATCATATCCACCGGGGTCAAACGGGAAATTAGAAAAGTCACCAAATGTGATAAGTCGGTGAAACGCACTTCCATCTTTAACTAACATCTTATCACGTTTATAGTGAAGGTAAGAAATTCTAAAGATGGGGATAAAGTTATACCTTATGAAGTTTATATTTATGACCAAATTTACCTTCTTGGGATTGAAATATTTGGCAAACAATATGTTACTTTGTATTTGCAAAGCCTTCAAAGCAAGTTGAGTTACACAAACAATCTCTTCATCACACAAAAAATGGTGACTCAATAATTTCCTTGTAAGCATCCTTTTGAGGATCCTTTGAATAATCACCTTCAAGCACTAACATTGCTTCATTTACCTCACTTTCTTGTTTGAAGAGACTTTCAATTTTACTCACTTTTATTTCAATGTCAACATATGGATGACATTTCTCCTTTGGAGACACTTCTTCAAGCACTTGCAATAGAGAATAGTCACAATTAGACAAATAGTTGACAACCTTGATAAGTTCAAAGTGAATTCTTTCAAGAACTCTAGAGAGCAAAGCCTCACAAAAAACAATATTCAAAATCTACCTTCCATGAGGTTACAAATCCTTATTTATACTAAGTCTATCTTTAAACCTAAATGGGTCATAACTGACACCATTCTCTAGGCCCATATTGGTTTTACATCTTAATTTTTTTTCTAAAATAAACTTAATGTAAGTAAAGTATCTTCACTTACACATAACAAAAACTAAATTAATAATAAAACTATTACAATTCCAAATCAAAGAAAACTAAGAATTACTACAAACCAAATTAAAATAAATAAAGTTTATGCTAATTTATTAAAATATGAATCATCTTCATGCTCTTGAGATCCTTATCAGATTAGGAAGCAAGATGTATGACTATTTCCTCGATGGTTATTCAATTTATAATCAGATTGATATAGTACTGGAATATCAAGAGAAAAAGCTTTTGGTTGTTGTCTTTACAAAGATTATTTGAAAAAGAAAAATTTAGAAATTAAAGAACAAGAAAAAGAAGGAATTAATAGCTTACTTTAATAAATTAACCAAAATAAAATATCATGTCACCAATTAGCTTAGGGGCTACTTACACTAGCAGTCATGTGAAAAGTGAGGCAACATGCTTTTTCATTGAGTAGCTTAGGGATTACTAACAGTGATAGTCAAGCCGAAAGTAGAATGATAACAATGTTGGACCCAAGTTGATTTGAAGAAATATGCATCTCACTTGTTTTGATGATAACAAAATCGTTTGTGGGAACAATGTAATGCTCTAACATTGTGATTAAGTGCACATGTTTGAGATCAAATATTTGTTTAATAGACTCTTAGTGTATCCCCTAATAAATGGACGAAGACAAAGATACAACACGACTTCTCCTCATTTTGTTTCTCCAAGTCTGATACGCAAAACAACATTGAATCCTAATTGCATCTAGAAACACAAAGCAATGTCGTAGTTAAATTTCCTTTAATGAACTCAACAAGAAATATTTTGTTCCTCTACCTTTGATGCAAAAGCTGACAAGAACTAATCTGCATGATACATAAGCTAACAAAAAATAATATACCTCTACCTCTAAGTCACTTAGGAATTCCCCATCCGAATACCTCCAAGGTCTAACAATCTTGCCCTAAGGCTCAACAGCAGACCGCCACGATCAGGCTCATTCAGTTGTACTTCCCCATAATCATTAGGCTTGTCAGGCCCTACCTATATGATGACCAAATAATCTCCACTTCAAAAATTAGCAACAACTACTTTCTCCCCTCGTTGTCCTAGGTTACTTACTCCATTAAGAGAACCATCATTGGCACGGGTCGAATTCATCATATTCAATTAAACACAATATACATTTCATGATATTCATCAAATGTGGTAATATCACAAGTCAATGAGTACACATCATCGTTGCAAATTTTCATAGTCATACATTACATTCAGAATTTATCATCATAATGTGTCATCTCAAACAATAAAGGGTCTTCACTCACATATAATAATAATACTATATCATTCACACACACCACATCAATTGCAAGGCAAATAATTACAATTCATCACATTTTATATCATATATCAATATCAATGATAGATATAAACAAAGCACATAATGCCTCAAATACAAAATTCTACAATAATTCAACTATCACACGATCTTCAAAAATCAAATCAAACAACATCCTATAAACGTTTCTAATTCATATTTTAACCTCACAAAATTCAAGTTTGCTCATTAGTCAATTATTACTCAAAGGGCTTCTGCCATACGTAGCGAGCCCCAAATGACTTGTGGGAAATACGGTATTCCCATTCTTCTCACTTAATTTATACTCATGCATTCGAACTCACTCTCACCTCATATCTCAATTTTACGCTTTCATAAGATATAAGGACCATAATGATTTTTAGCAACCATTTGATGTCGACAACATGCAACGAACGAGTCCAAAAGCATCGACAAATTTGCAGAGTCAATGAAATATGGCTAATAATTTACGCGGACTATAAAAATCAATGTTACATAATTAATAAAAATATTAAGAGAATAAACATATTCAAAACAAAGTGAAACAAGTTATCAAAAAAGGCCTCACTGAAGTGTTGGAGCACCGATAGGGTCCGACATCAACTTCCCCGAAACAGACGAACGATTAGTGCTTCTTGAAGGTTTCTACGAGAGGAATCCAAAAACGATATCATTTTTTTAAGACGATGAACGTGTTGTCCGGAATTCAAGAAAACAGCCACGACAATGGTGGAAACCCATTTTTTAAAATATAACGGTTGGCGATTTCGAGCATAGGTAACGACAGACGGTGTTTCGTGGAGTTCAAATATCTTCTTAGTTTTTGTTGGTGATAGTCGTGGTGGCCGAAATCTTGATCAAAAGATGGAGATGTGATTTTAGGCAAAGAGGAATAGGGCATTTAAGTTTGCAATTCAAGTTGAAAATGAAAGAAGAGATCACAATTATCACAAATGTGGTCTTGGTTTTGCACAACACCCACTGTAACGATCATAATTGAAGAGAGAACATAGAGAAGAAACAAGAATGGCGGAAAGGGTATATACGAAGAAGAAGATGGCTCGGTCTTTCTTTTCCTTTTTATTATCTTATTTTATATTTTCATTATTATTATTATTATTATTATTACTATTATTATTATTATTATTATTATTATTATTATTATTATTATTATTATTATTATTATTAATTGTTACTCTTACATATGAACTTAACCCATAAAACACATTTTACTCCTTTCTTTTATTTTATTTTATTTTTTTTATAAAATCATTAATTAGCAAACATTAATTTCTTTAATACTTTATTTTTTTAATAAAATTTCATTACTAAAATATTACTATAATTTTGAAACTAATATTTTATAAAATAAAGTGATTAAAATAATTAATCTTTTAAAATACATTAATAACCAAGACTCTCATATTTAAAATAATTACTATAATTATATATGTTTTTCATCCAAATACTCACATTAAAATACTACCATAAGAGAGTATTCAAAATTATAAAACAAATAAATATAACATCTAAACTTTATATTAATTACTAAATTATAATAAATATATATAAAATCATAGTATCATAACAAAGATATAAAAGTAAAGAAAATCAATTACAATTGTACTAGCATCTCAAGATGATTATTT
>JBBPBR010000001.1:22981292-22992118 GCA_037974775.1 Cicer pinnatifidum | reverse complement strand
GAAAACATTAATTAAATTATTTAATTAAATTATAATTTATAGAAGTTATATCATTTATTAGTTTTATTTTAGATCAAATAAGTATTTAACCTAGGAGATAATAGAGTTAGTGAAAATCCTTAGTTTTATTTATATATTTTATTTAATTAATTTAGTGTGACAATAATAAAATAATTGTTCCTTTAATTTTAATTATTTGATGAAGTATATTTATATTAATTAATTAATTGTTGGGGTTTTGTTAGTAATTAATTAAAACTCGTTGGAGTATTTTTTTTAGAGTGAACAATGACCAAGTCAATATTGGTCAAAATTTAATCATTCACATTATATTTTTTTTTAATAGCATTTAATTATAGAATCGTGTGTTTTCTATTTCACATCCACTCAAATGTTTAACAAACAAAAATAACTACATGAATATCAATTAATTCATTACGGTTGCTCATTGAATGATATTATTACAATTGAATACGTTATTGATGTGTGCAATTAATATCAATGAGAAAAATTATTCTCTTTCTCTAATCAGTTTCACTCTCCTTTCGCAACATTATATTTTGTTTATCTCAAATTTTTTTAAGTCACTCAAAACAACCACCCACATGTTCTCTCTCTTTCTTGTGGAAGCTCTAAGCTTTCGTTCCTTCAACATCATGAGATATTCGAGGGCTATATAGTGTTACGTGGAAGGAAAGCGTCCAAGGTGCTTTTCCCCATGCAGAGTTAGGCTAGATATTAAATTAGTGATTCGTAAGATATTAATATGATGTTTGGATGTCTTAAAAGAAAAAGATTGATTTTATTTTTATCGTAAAGAAACTAACTATAATGATTTGATTCTTTTTTTTTATATACCTCTATCTTGATGAAATTAATTATAAAGTTATATTTTTATTATTATACCTTGATAAATATGTTTGTAGTGAAAATAGTTAGTGCTTTAAGTGTTTTAGAGTATTTAATTATAAAGTGATAATTTTGATAATGATGTAATTAGTAATATGTTTATTAGGATGTATTTGATTTTAAGTGTAGACTTTTGAGTATTTTAAAATTTAAAACTTGACTTTTATGAACAATATATGTGTCTTGAGGAAATTGATGAGAATTTTATATTTCTTTAATTTTATTAATATGATAAAATTGATTATTGAATTCATTAATGAATAGTCAATTTTTAGAATGCGGAAAACTTTATAGTGAAAAGAATGAAATTTATGTTGCTATTGTAGTCTTGATGATATGAGTTTTAATTGTTATCAATAATACGTAGTCCAATTGAACCTTAAGGATTATTAAAATGAAAGGAGTGATTTTGAGATATTTGTTCACATGCATATTTGATGTGTTGAAGTTATTGAGCTATAACTATGAACATCCATGAGAATATAAATTTGATGTCTTGTGTGATTAGAAAAATTTAATCTAAAATATTTTGTCTTTGTAGTTGCTTAAGTGGCTAGTGATTTGTGTTGTAAATATTGTTATCTTTGTGGTTGCCTAAGTGGCTGATTATTTGTGTTTTAAATATTGTTATCTTTGTGGTTGCCTAAGTGGCTGGTGACTTGTGTTTTAAATATCATTATATTTGTGGTTGCCTAGGTGGCTGGTGATTTGTGTTTTAAATATTATTATCTTTGTGGATGCCTATGTGGCTTGTGATTTGTGAAATATTGTTATCCTTGTGGTTGCTTAAGTGGCTGATGATTTGTGTGATTATTTAAGTGAGTGGTGTCATGTACTTTTTGAGCATCATTATCATTTCATAACATATCATATGCATCTTTGTGGACGCCTGTGTGGTTGGTTTAATTTTTCCCATTGGTTTGGGTGACTTCTGGGTGGACGCCTATGTGACTGGTTATATCTGGATCATATATATTTAGGAGCATGCATGACTCACATACATTTTATTGTTATTTTTATTTTGATTCAATTATTTGTTCTATGGTTGTTATTTGATTTATTTAGATACATTGTATAATTTTGATACATTTTGAGAACTATTGAAAAATCAATTTCTTTAAATCTTTTCTTATAAAAGGATTTTATATTCATATTTTATGGCTGTTAATTTATTATTTGGTTTAATTTTTGCTGTGGGATGAACTGACCCCTTACACCAACATTTAGGTACTAACGATCTCAAGAGTTGCATGAATGGTGTTTGATTGGTGCACGCACGTGGGAAAAAAAGACTTTTATTTAAAAATAATATTTTGTATTATTAAAATATTGTAATAAATTGTAATGTTAATTACTCTTCATCATTAACTTTTAATAGAAAGACCGAAGTGATATTTTATTTGCTAGTAAATAATTGAAGTCATTAATTTTAGTCAACCTTGCTTCTTTTGAATTTCACTCAAAGAAAATTTATTTATTTTAGAGTATAAATGAATATTGATCTAACAATTAGAATATTAATTTTGTAATTAAATGAATAAATATTATATTAATAATTTGCATTACGTTTTTTTAAAATATATATATATATATATTTCCTGACGCATGTTCAAATTATTACATGCTGAACTATTTTTAGGAAGAAAAAAAATATAGTTGTTTCTAAAAGAAAATAATTACTGTTAAGTAATTTTTGGATCAAAAATTTGGGGCGTTACCGTTGCAAATTAATCTATACTAACCTCCTACCTAAAGCATTTATTTTCAAATGCAACACATAAAAGAATAACATCTATCTTTCAAGTATATATATTTTCTTTTGCAAATAGGACTCTCAATTTGAATACTTTGTATTTAAAAAAAAAAAAAACTTTTTCATATAAATTGCATGATCTGAAAAATTAGTATTGCTACTGTGCATTAAAACACATAAATGAAATTAATTTTTTAGGCTAAATTTGCGACCAAATACAATCAAATTAAATCGCCAATAAACACATTTAACCTACGTGTTCGGTTCATATATATAATTTTGATAGGGTGAAAACATAGGAAAAATAGTTAAGTTTAATTAATATTGTAATACAAGCACATATAATTAAATAAAAGCACATATAATTAAATTATAATAAGAACCATAAAACACAATTAAAAACTACATATAGTTTATAACTTGTCTTGTTAGATTAATAAATTAATTTTACAACTTAAATAATTTAAGTCTTTAACAAATTTTCAATACATCAGATAATTCAAAACATTAAAATTTTAAAACTAATAAGTCTGGATCAATTCTCTGGTGTTCAACACGTATCTTAGTTTCTTCCATTTGCTAATATAAAAAAAAATGGTGAGATAAAATCCCAACGAGTTCTTAAAAATAAGGGAAAGGGATTTTGAAAATATTTATTTCATAAATATGCGTATAAACATGAAATTTTAATGCACCTCAAGTTGAAGCCCTCAACTTCAATTTTTTATTTTTATAAACTTAACTAAAATCTTTCTTTTATAATGAATTTGAAAAACTATGCATGACCTCAAATCTTTTCCTTGAAACAAGGAAAAGGCCCCAATATCTTGATGTGGGTCACCAAGATAATTATGTCCTAATTGGTAAAGGTGGTCTGTCAAAATCCCAACCAGCGTCTTGATTGTTCTCCTTTATATGTTGTTTCATGCCTAGAACAAACTTGAATGTCCCACTGTGAGTAAGACGATGCATTATCTAATAAATGAGAAATCAGTGCACTTGATATGTTGTGTATGAAATGTGTAATACCATAAGTTAATTGTCTAGAATATAACTTGAGCATTAGCATAATTCGACAAAAGAGATTGTTAGTACAAATCTCAACACAAAGTCATGAAAATGTATTAATACACATACTAATCCTTCAAAGAAAAAACAAAGAAATATGGAGTACATAACACATCCATGGTTCAAAATAATTTCCTAGAAATTTTAAGCAAACTATAGTGTAAACTGATATGCTTCATTTCTCCAACACATGATCTAAGCCTTTTTACATGTAAAACATTTGAATAACGTTGAATGAGATTACATATCAGTGGGTCCCAATAAATGAAACTAAATCAATTAATATTCTAATGATCAGAACTATATTTATCTTATGAGTTTCTCTTCCATGTATAGTTTTGACTCTTTCTAAATATTAAAGCCATTAAACGTGAGTAATCTAACGCCTTAAACTCTACCTAACAAGCATGTCATAAAGACTACATTAGTTTTACTAATGCCCTATTCTTGTTAGTAACTTAATTTTGGTAAGATTGAACATAATTACATTCGTAAGTGGTGCCCCACTTACCCTCGCTTACGCCTCGCTTCCGTCGTATATAGACAGAGAATTTATCTATCTAGAATGAATCCTATACTTCTCACCTTAATCAAATATATAGTAATTATATATAAAAATCCACACACATACACACAAATATAACATCATCTATTAATAAATATATTAAAGACTACCGTACACTCAACCTTGAAAATTATTATGATAATAGAAACTATTAAGTCAATTATATTATACTAATCACACAATGTAAAATAAAGTTCCAGAGAACATGTTTAAGGTAGATTTTTTTCAAAACATCCCAAATTTATGTTATAACAACTCAAAATTGGGTTTAACTATAGAGTCAACTGACAGGAACTTATGAGTATTAGAATTGAGTGAATGAGTACTCTTTGGAAAGCTTATGATGTCTAATTTATAGATAAAATTTTATTTTATTTTTATGAAGTCCCAATTCTTGCAGTTTATCAAAATATAACACAGTGACAAAAAAAAAATGGAAACTCTGGTCTAACTTGTAATCCATTTTTTAACATCAATACTCAATCACAAATCACGAGTTTTGTACTCAATTTGAAGGTCATTGAATCTAGTTTCCAGAAAAGTAAAAATCATTCAAAACGAAGGTCTATAGAAAAAGTTATGACCAAAACATCACACATATGTCTTGGGAAATTCAAGTTAATAACATTCTTTGTATCACACTAATTTCCTAACAATTCTTTGCAACAATAATGCTACAAATTATGAGTAAATAGTAATGAACACATCAAAACAGCATCATAATTTTCAATTTACTCAATTTAATTGGTCACAAAGGTGAAACTCAAGATCTTTAATTTCAAACCCATCAAAAGAGCATAATTTCATGTCATCAGGGAAACTCAATTCTACAATAATCTAGTCTCAATTTTAGTTATAGAACTTCACATGCATAAATCATTTTAACCATCTATTTCAAAACCCTAAATCCAACCAAGAATAAAATAAAAAATCCCTTTCTTCATTTCAAACCCTTAAACCCCAAATCCCTAACCTATGGAACACATTATCTCATGCATGCATGAATGGGAGAGAGAAAAAGGGAAACCCACCGCTTGATTTCCAAAAGAATGGAGAAGATGATGGTACTCTCAACTCTTTCTACATTTACTTCTAGCAAAAAATTGCACTTTTTCTTTCTCTTTTCTTATTTTGTCAATGTTTTTGTTGTTTTCTCTCTTCTTCTTTTTTCTCTTTCTCTTCTTCTTTCTCTCACTATTTCTTCGTCTCTATCTCACCATTGTTTTTCCTCTCCCTCTCTTTGTTTCTTTTCTATTTGGTCGTTTCTCTCCTCCCCCTTCCTCTTTTTCTTTTCTTTTATTTTAGTTTGTTTTTATTTTATATTTTAGTTTACTACTTTCCCCCCTTTCTATTATTATTATTATTATACTTGTATATTAATAAGTAAAACATAAAAATTACTACAAATTATTTATGCTAAAGAGGGATGTTACATCCTTCCCCCCTTAAATAAATTTTGTCCTCAAAATTTAGTAACTTACCTAATAAAACTAATGAGGGATGCGACATACTTTCCCAAACAACCTTCACCAATGAAATTGCCTTTTTTCTTAGTGTTTTCAAGTTGTGGTCCACAATTCGACTTGGTACTAATTTAAAAGTAAGGTTTGGTTTCGATTGGATTGAATCATGGTGTAAAGTTTGTGACGGGTCATGAATGTACTTTTTGAGTTGAGACACATGGAAGACATTGTGTAATCCAGACAAAGAAGGAGGTAAAGCTAATTGGTATGCCACTAGACCTACACGACGAAGGATTTGGTAAGGTCCTATGAAACGAGGACTCAATTTTTTTACTCTTACAGATCTTCTAATACCTATAGTGGGAGTGACTTTAAGAAAAACGTGATCACCTTCTTCAAATTCTAGAGGCCTTCTTATGTTGTCAGCATAACTCTTTTGTCGACTTTGGACTATTTTCATTTTATCTTCAATCAATCTAATCTTTTCTGTGGTTTCCCCGATGACATCTGGTCCCATGGTTCCTTTATATCCAACCTCTAACCAACACAAAGGGGTCCTACACTTACGTCCATACAAGGCTTCATAAGGTGCCATACCTATACTTGAATGGTAACTTTTATTGTAGGAAAACTCCACTAAAGGTAAATGTGTATCCTAATTTCCCCCATCTTCTAAGATACAAGCTCTAAGCATATCTTCTAATGTTTGAATGGTCCTCTCAGTTTGACCGTCGGTTTGAGGATGGTAAGTGGTACTAAGATTCAAACAAGTTCCAAAAGCTCTATGGAATGCTTTCCAAAATTGTGATATTAAATTAGGATCCCTGTTTGACACAATGCTGGTTGGCACTCCATGCAACCTTACTATCCCCTTAATAAATATCTTAACCAACTTGAGGTTATTGAAGGTAGTTTTCACTAGAATAAAGTAGGTCGACTTAGTTAATCGATCCACTATGAACCATATAGAATTGTACCCTGCTTGGATACGGGGTAACCCTATTACAAAGTCCATAGATATCTTATCTCATTTCCACTATGGAATCTCTAATGGCTGAAGTAAACCTGCGAGTCTTTGGTGTTCATTTTAAATCCTTTGACATACTAAGCATTGTGCGACATACATTGTTATGTCACTTTTCATCCCTGGCCACTAATAGTTCTTCTTAAGGTCTTGATACATCTTGGTGGCACTTGGGTGAATTGATAACACACTTCTATGGGCTTCTTCTAAAATCATTCTTCTCAAGTTTTCAGCATTAGGTACACCAATTCTTCCTCTAAATATGATGATCCCATCTGAAGTGATAGAAAAGTCTGGTTGAGTTATCTTAGATTGTAACTCTTCATCATACTCTTGAGCTTCCCTAATCCTATCACGAAGATCATAAGATATTCCTATAGGGCATAATAGGATTCCTTCATCAAATGGTATCATGTTTAGGTTAAGGTTTATAAAGTCTTCTAATACGCTTGTCTCATCAACCATCATGTAGGCTACATGGAGTGATTTTCGACTTAAGGCATCAACGACCACATTTGCTTTACTTGGATGATACTTTAACTCAAAATCATAGTCTTTCAAAAACTCCATCCACCTCCTTTGCCTCATGTTCAATTCCTTTTGGTCAAACAAGTATTTCAGACTCTTATGGTCAATAAAAACTTCAAATTTAGCTCTATATAAATAATGTCTCCATATCTTCAAGGCAAAAACTACAGCTGCTAACTCAAGGTCATGGGTAGGGTAGTTTTCCTCATGGGGTCTTAGTTGTATAGAGACGCTACAACTTTACCGTTCTGTATTAACACAAATCCTAATCCTTTCAAGGATGCATCACAATATACTTCAAACCCTAAGGTTGAATCGGGAATCACAAGGATAAGTGTAGTGGTTAAGCGAGTTTTCAACTCTTGAAAACTCTTCTTACAATATTCATCCCATACAAAAGGGTTATCCTTTCGAGTGAGACGGGTTAAAGGTATGGCTATTTGGGAAAATTTCCTAATAAACCTACGATAATAATCGACCATCCCTAGGAAGCTTCTAACTTCACTAACATTCTTAGGTTGAGTCCAATTCAAACCTATTTCGACCTTAGAAGGGTCAACAGTTACACCTCTTTGAGAAATCACATGACCAAAGAATTTTACTTCACTTAACCAAAACTCGCACTTGCTTAATTTCACGAACAATTTCTTATCTCTAAGGATCTGCAACGCTATCTTGAGGTGTAATTCATGTTCTTCAAAATTTTGAGAATAAATGAGGATATCATCAATAAAGATTACGACAAACTTATCCAAATAAGGTTTGAAGAAGAGGTTCATATAATCCATGAATACGGCCAGATCATTGGTTACACCAAATGGCATAACTAAAAATTCATAGTGTCCATACCGTGTTCTAAAAGCTGTCTTTTGAACATCTTCAAACTTTATTTGAATTTCATGGTATCTTGATCTAAAGTGGATCTTTGAAAAGATGGTGGCTCCTCCAAGTTGGTCTAACAAGTCATGTATCCTAGGGATAGGGTACTTGTTCTTAATGGTTACTTTGTTGAGTTACCTATAATCTATGCAAAGTCTTATTCCTCCATCTTTCTTCTTAACTAATAAAACTGGAGCACCCCATGGAGAGACACTCGGCCTTACAAAACCCTTAGTTAAAAGATCCTCTAATTGAGCTTTTAGTTCTTTTAACTCTAGAGGTAACATCCTATAAGGAGTAATGGAAATTGGATTAGCCCCAGGAACTAGGCATATTACAGGAGTAAAGGAGTAATGGAGAACTCTATCTCCCGCTCTGGAGGTAGGCATATTACATCTTCTGGGAAGACATCTAAAAATTCATTCACAACTGGAATTGTAACGACATCAAGTTTAGGTCTCGAATATGAAGATGATGTTAGTAGAAAACCTTGACCCCTACTACATAGGCATTGTATGAGGTTAGACACACTAGGAAGTAGAATGGAATCAGTTTCATTTCTACTTAATATAGCAGGATGAAAATACAAAATATTTTCTTCACAATCTACAAGTACACGATTAGCTGAAAGCCAATCCATTCCTAAGATAGCATCCATTCCTTTCAAAGGTAGAAAAAAAAATTAATTGGATAGACTCTATCAGATACAACGAGATGACAACTCTTACAAACATAAGAGGTTTCGACACTCTCTGCCGCCGTAGAGACAACCATGGGAGGTGTAATTTCAATTAATTTGAGACCTAAGCGTAAAACACACTTAGTGGATATAAAGGAATGAGAAGCACCTATGTCAAACAATACGTTTAAAGGTTCATTATTTAGAAAACACTCATCAACAATCAAGTCGTTGTTTCCCTTAGCCTTCTTAGAATTAAAAGTGTAGACTCTTCCAGTGGGTGGGCCATTTGGGTTGGCTAGCCCCTTCATTTTCCTTTGTGGACAATCTTGACTCATGTGTCCTAGTATCTTACACCAAAAGCATACATTCTTACCGTAGAAGCATTCTCCTAGATGTGATCTTCCATACTTAGGACATTCCCTTGGCCCCCTCGCTTGAGGTACAACTGAGTTTTGGAGGTTGTTTTCCTTTATTAGGGGACGTCTTAACCTTCAATTGTTGATTACTCTTTGGCGCATCTCTCTTTTGTTGCCACTTAAGTTGTCTGTTCTCCTTTAAACTCCATAGACTTTCTTCTACAATGTAACTTTTATGAACCAAAGTGGCATAAGAAGTTATCTCTAGTTGGGCCAAATTACTTTAAATCTCTGGATTCAAACCCCAGTCTAACTGATTTATCTTCCGTCGATCATTTGGGGCGTACTCTGCTTGGGCACAAAACCTTGCTAGTTCCTCCAACTTTGCCACATAATCAACAACTGACATGTCTCCTTGTTGAAGGTGTGTAAATTCAAATTCCTTTTGTTTTCTTATACTCATGGGAATATATTTATCTAGAAATACAGTACAAAAATTCTCCCAGTTCATCGGTGTACCCGCATTTATCATGTATGCCTTTGCACCCTTCCACCAGTTCTCAACTTCTCCTTGTAGCATATGAGTAGCAAAAGCTACTTTATTTTCTTCAGTACATCGCACCATAAGAAAAAATTTAGTCATTTCATCCAACCATGATTGAGCTTCTAATGGCACTGGGCTCCCTAGGAAAGCTAGGGGTTTCAACTTGTGAAAGTCAAAAAATAATTTGTTTGAGGCCTCTAGTGGAGGTGGTGGCGGTGGATAAGCAGGTACGACATATTGTGCACGATGATTCATTATGCTAGTTGTAACAGCTTGTTGTTGTTGCATCATAAGTTGTTGTTGTTGCATCATTTGCATCATTTATTCCCAGCGTTCATCATTATTCCACCCTCTATGAGGCCTACCTGGCGGTCTTGGATTTGGTTCCATATTGTTCTGCATATCAAACACAAATATTAAGTTGATCAAACTTAATATTTCATGAATTAATAATTAGAAAGTATATAGTCTCAAAACAAGAACAATAACTAATTTTAACTACCCACAATACGGTCAGTTTGATCGGCTCTGATACAAAAAATGTAATATCATAAGTTAATTGTCTAGAATATAACTTGAGCATTAGCATAATTCGACAAAAGAGATGGTTAGTACAAATCTCGACACAAATTGAGGGTTTTTTTTTATTAATATATCATCTTGTTTCAAAAAATTAACGAAAATGCTCTACTTTAAAAAAAAATATACAAATTGTCTTACTTTTTTTCACCTTCCACAAATCGCATCTATGGAATGCAATCAATTGAAGGAATAATTTTTATTTTTGCCTTAGGAGCTCATATCTCGAGAATACAATCATGTACTATGTGTTTTTTTTCATTTTAAGATTTGAATAATTATTAATTTAATTAATAAAAAGTAATTAAAATATTTACAAAAAAACAAAATTATATTAGTAAAATCAAATAAAATATATTAAATTGAAAAAAAAAATACATCAAAACAAATAAATTGTCCATAATACTCTCTAGATAAAAAACAACACTTTTCTTAACAACTCATTCGTATTTTTCCTATGATCTAATAAATAATAT
>JBBPBR010000001.1:22949585-22976796 GCA_037974775.1 Cicer pinnatifidum | reverse complement strand
TTAACACTCAAATGTGTTGTTGTCATGTTTTGTCACACCTTGTCCTTTAATAGGAAATCATTTGTTCATTATTAAAATTTTATAGAATTGTTTTTTACTCATTTGTATTTGTTATAATCCAGTACAATATACAATGTTTGAGAATGATACATACTATTCATTTTTTTGTCTTATACTATTCATTTTTTTAGGGATAAAATTAAAGAGAAAAACAAAATGAATAGTTAGATTAAATAAAACTAAATGAAAATTCATATATGTTTTTCATTTTCTATGGCGAGAGTCATTTGAAATGAAGAAAATATCATTCTTCATTGACATCAACACTATTCCTTAATTCATTTTTTGAATTCTTATACATAGTGAAAACTTAGTTGATCTAGTATGGATGCATAAAATTCATACAATAATAATTAGTTACAAAAGAATTCATACGAACATTCAAATTAGGTACTACAAGATTGACACTATAACAATCGTCTCAAGAAGAGCGACCCAAAGGCTTCGTCAATAGCAAAATTAAATCAAAACGGACTAAATTTTTTTCACTTATAAAATGTAGTTCCTTGAATCACTCTGCAAACATATCTACTCAAGTATATAGATAAATTGTAAGAAATAAATAACTCTACATCACATAAAATAAGATACCCAACTCAACATGCAAAACAATCTACAACTCAAATGTACAAGGGAATCACACTGTATCTAATAATGTTACGAGTCTCAACATATAAATATATATTTATCCAGCAATGAGTTTAGTGTAAACACGATGCCGCCGCTCTCTTGCATAAATGACCCAAAGGATCAATGATAACATGACACCAGCAGATACAATAAGTAATCCAACATAGATCCACTGACTATTGTTGCGCAGGCCGGGACAATATTTGTTGCTTATGTCTGTGAATGTTTGACGGACAAAAGTGCAGTCTTGTAGTTCAATCAAGAACGGAACATAATGATACAAGGCGTAGCTCACATTCACAGCAGCTATCATTTGGGAATTAATGGACGGGGTCATCCGACCAGGTGTCTTACAAAGGCCTGCCGGAGAAACTTGGCATATATAATTCTTCCAAACCTGCTTGAAACAAAATCATTAATGTTGTTACACACGTTATATTGGGAGCATCTAGCAGTTTGAATCAACGTGATATGAAAATGAGATTAATTTCTAGTCATTTACTGTATAAAATGAGTTGCCTAAACTTCCCTCATAATAAACTCCAATACCTAAACTGTCCTCATAACAAACTCCAATTATTAGCCTTTATGCTCTTTCTTAGTATTATTAGTGTTTGTAAAAGAATTGTTCTAAAAATTCTAACTTTTCATGTTCTCTACATTAAAAATTTGAACTGACCAATTATATTTCCAGTCCACACACTGCACACAATATTAAACACTCACCAATTTTCATAGAAAACTAATGGTTCACATCTCAATAGACATTAATTATTAATTATACATGGAAATTTTCCAATTAGTACCATAAATCATTTTATCAAAAATTAAAATTAAGGGCATTTTTTTATATATTATCATTAAATTTAAGGTAAAAAGTCAATTTTTTTTATACTACCTCTATCCTACATATAGGAGAAAATTTGGTCAACAAAAGTTAATCTATTTGGTTCAAATTTTACACCAAATACATTCATTTTTGTCTTTCTCCTATATATAGAACCAGAGATAGTACTTTGTTACAATAAAAAATGGTCGAATTTTGTGTATATTATATTTTACGGAAGGAGTATAATTCTGTTTTGAATAGGATCTTACAATAAATGTTAAAATTTGGGTTTTAAAAGCAGACCAATGAAAGAGTTTTGGACTGCTACATCAAGATTTTTTATGTCTATGGGACCTTAAAACAACTGCAATTGAAGTCATATCAGTCCCATTTAAATTTTCCACAATATCCAAAATTGTGATGTTGCAGAATTAGCGACCGCATCCGTGACCACAATCTAAAAACTTGATTACAATCACATTGTTTACATCTCTCATTACCCGAAATTGAACCTAGGATTATTTTATCCTCGGTTTGACAGATGTGAGTATCTAAACCCATATACACACATGCCACATTAAGAGAGAAAAAAATAATTTTAAATAATTATTTTGGATTAATGAAGTGAAAAAAAAAATTGCTTAACTAATAAATATAATTTACTTTCATGGATAGAGATTTACTAAAATGGGACTTACCTCAGTAGCATTATCCAATGGAACTTCCCCCGTCACACAAGCCCGAACTGTGAGGTCAGGGTTAAACGGATTGCACAGAACAGGCATAAAGGGGCCTGATTGATTGTAATACAAAGGTCCAGCTTGAGGTGGAAAATTTCTATTTGTGACATCAGAAATAACTTTGTCTACCAATATAACTAGTTGGCGTGTCACGTCCCTGCTTTCTAACAAAGTCTGCTGAGCAGTTGCATTGTCCACACAAGGAAGAATTTCATCCAAGGCTGTATGTGCAGTTGGGTTCTGAACCCACTCATCCATGGCAACACATGTATCTCCAACAACACTGGTGCAAATATGCAACGGCAATAGAGTAAATGTTGCATTCTTTAAATGGAAAATAAGTGATAATTGCATAGATTGAATCAATGTCCTCAAAAGATATAGAAACAAAGTTAACATGAGTGTCTTAATGAGTATTTCATAAACTAGAAGATTTTCAAAATTATAAAAAACTTAGCAAAGCTTCATGAAGTATCTAATTTAGTTTGATCTCAACTCTCAAGTAAGAAGATATTGTTATTTTCTTATTTTTATGATAACCGAAAGTTACAGATTGAATTGACAAGAGATAAATGTTGCAAAGATTTTGAAAATTTTAAGAGGATGCTGTAACCATTTCAGCTATCACAACCAAAGCATGCATGCTTCAAAGATGATTAATTCCATCCTATTTAAGATCTATGTTAATTTAAAAAACTTGGATAATTTACTTTAACAGCTGGAGTTTCAACTTATTCTTTGTCACACTTCAGACATGTTTCCTTCAAGAATAAAATTTGTTTTTAAAACCACAAAGCAATCCATTTAAATAACTTTTGGAGAATAAATTAATTCAAAAGTCAATAATAATCTTAATCAACAGTTCATGTTATTATACCAATAGAATTTAGTGATGATTTTGTTTTCTTAGAAGGCATGTTAACTCACATTCATCATAACAAATTCAATTTCTAATGAACAAAGAAAACAAAGTAGAAAGAAAGGCATGTCTATGTACTTTAGGCTTAAAAGTAAGCTAAACTTCACAAAAGTACTATCAAGGCTTCGCTATCAGCATTCAGGAATATAAATATTAAATCCTCAGATTGCCAAACATTGAACTAAGAGACCATAGATATGCCCCAAATTAAAAACAAAGTAACTCATAGTTGGTAAGAGAGATCAAAAGAGCATTATGGTAAAAGTTAAAATAAATTCTTGTACAGGAACTCACTTGTGAAGAAAAAGAAATACGCCGCAGAGTATAAATGTGCAGGCAACAAGAATCCATCCGACAATTACCAAACTGCAGCAATTGGAAACACATCATTTACAAACTGGAGATTTGAATGTGATAAACCAATAAAAAATGAAACAGTTCAGAAGGAATTAAAAAACAGAATATGGACAAATCAGATTTATCATTTAACTTACAAGTATACAAGACCTTGCAGTCCTAATATCGAAAATACTGCAGGAAATTTTGATCACAAAAAACAACAAAATGAGAAACAAAAATTACTAAAAAAATCTATACTGGAGCAAGAAAATTGAAACATGTTACAAGAAAAAAAAATACTTACAGAATCCAAGAAATGCAATAAAGAGCATAACAGCAGCAAGAATAATAAGAGCCAATCTCCTACAGCACACAAAAGGTGATGGTTTGCGTAAACATAATAGAAAGAAAGAGAAAAAAAATCAAAATCAAAGATTTCAACCGGAACTCACATTCCATCAATGCCATTTTTTATTTTCTCCGAATTATCTTGAGTCTTGGTGGAAAGCTCCACAGCAGAAGAATTAATCTTAGTTTTCACATTATCAATGTTGTTCTGAACATCGCCAGGCAAAAACACAGCATCGACTCCAATATTCTTGGCTGCATCGAGATAATCTGACACGTTCCTGAGGTTTTCGGCAGTGAAGTCAGCCTGACTGACAACATATTCCAGTGTGTTTGAGGTGCTTCCATGAAACTTCCCTTGAGCAGTGTAAAGTACAACACAGCCAACTCTAACAAAATCAAAACCAAACACAATTAGGAAACCCCAACAACAAAAGATTTGCTTCGAGTAAAGAACAACAAAAGGACAGATAAGATAGAATACAATACATTGCTGCAAGGGTGAAGAGGATGAGTAAGAACAAGGACAAAGCATAGGCCACACGAGAATATCCATAAGGCTCTCTAGGACAACAGCAGTAACAAAAACATATGAAGGATAAACAAATCCCGAAAAGCACCAACCAAACTGCAGCAACGATGAAGAATGGAACTGCAGTAAAAACAACAGACTGCACCAACAAAAAAACCATAAGTTAGTCAAACAATTTACTAATATTTCCAAAGGATCTAAAAAACAACACAACACAAACTAGAACTATGATTCTAGATTGTGGATGCGGTCACAATTGTAGTTAAGCTGCAAACTTTGGTATCGAGATGCAGGCAATTGTGGTCTATGAAGCACAGACACCGGACACAACATTAACACCTGGTAATAATTTGAAAAAGTAATTTAATTGAATGAAATTCAAGGCGTCAGTGTTGTGTTGGCGTCGAACACCAGAAAAAAAGCCTTTGATCAGAGTTGCAGGTGCTACAAAGATATCAGTTGCGATATCATTGCAGAGACATCTAAAATCTTTATATTGTAGCCGCAATTGAGAACCACAATTTAGAACTACCACATGAATAAAGGAGGTAAAAAAAGTACCTAAGAACAAAAACAGAAGAAAAATACTAATAACAAGTTCTATGCGAGAGGGGTTATGAAAAAGGATAAAACTTAGGAAGAAAAAAATATGAAAGAGTAAAGAGATTTTAGATGAAAACTAACGGCAATGTAATGATTATTGCTGATATTCCAACCACCGATGTAACGGTTGAAATTATCAAGAGGGTCCTTTCTTGATGTCCGTTTTTGAGCCAATATTAAAGACGCGTTTGGTAAAACAGCATCTTCCTCCATGGATCTCCTCGTTTCCCATGATAACAACTCGTTAGAATTTCTCTCACCATCAACCTCAACACCATCTGCAAAAAAAAAAAAAAAAAAAAAACACGTACCCATTTTAAAAACCAAATAAAAACATTGATAATGAGACAAGGATAACAGAGAGAGAGAGAGAGAGAGAGATAAAAAAAATGAAAATGGCCTACCTGGAATAAGTAAGGAATGGAAAAGAGAGGTTTTTGCAGTGGTGGAGAGAAAGAAAAGGGAAAGAGAGAAAAGAAGGAAGAGAAAAGAAGGGTGGGATGTGAAGCCTAACATTATATGATGAGTTTATGTTTTTTTTTTTTTTGTGGTGATTAAGAATGTGATGATGATAATTAAGGTTTTTGTTGTGGTTTAGGTTTTTTGTTTGTGTTTTTTCTTGCGGTTACCCCAGAGTTTTTGGGTTTGCAGGGATAAACAGAGGAAGAGAGTGGGTGGAAGAGGTAGAGAGATTATTGCTTTATTATTTGTTTGATGAAATATGGTCGACATTTCACATATTTACACACTTCAGCAACAAACAACATACTTACTTGGATCGGTATCCGTTCGTAGGCCCTCTATATAGCCTTTGTCGCTTTTGAAACGATTTCTTACCTAAAATGCCCTTCACTCTTTCTTTTCTTTCTTCTTTGCTCGTCAAATTCTTCTCACTTTAGAACTATATGTCTTTCTAACAAAACTACATTTATTTCAAATTCAATATTATTTTCAATTTTTAACCTCACTTTATTTTTTTTCTTTTTAAATTGTTACCATCTATAATACTTCCTTAGTATAATTGTAACTAATAATTAATAAATATAATTTAGTAAAGTAATTATTTTTTAATTAAAATTGAAAAATCAAATGACTCAATCATAATTAAGACACTTAAAAAGACTAATTTGATACGCGGGCGAGTTATAGTGGGTCATGGATCACATGGACTCACATATGTGGGTATACACGGATTTAAGTGGTTAGGTGTGAATGAAAAAATAGATTTACGGTTAATTGAATACAACCACGTCATTTTAAACTCTAATACAAAAACTCAATTTTTAGGGCCAACATCTCACTCTCACTTATTTATCACATCACCAATAAGATAGATGTGTTTTTGATAAAATTCTACACAAGTATTGACAAAAATATTAAAACTCTGATATATTTTTTCTTAAAAAAAATGAATTTGAAAATAAAATCAACATAAAGTTAAAGAAAATAAACATCAATAAGGAATAAATAGTTTATCACTCGAATCAACTCACTCAGATGACACACAAATTCGCACTAATTAATAGTTACTTAAACCGCAAGGACAAATACATGTATGTTTGACTGAGACAAGAGTTGAATAATTTTATTTTTGTCCATCACAAAAGTTAAATATCGTCTCCGTTAAAGAAATAAAATAGTTTTATTTTTGAAGAATATGATGTACACTAATATGAGAGATAAATTTTTGAATGTTTGTGTTTAATTTCTTAAAAAAAAATCATTTGATAGTGTTGAAAATGAAAAAGTTATATTACAATTTTAAAATAAATTTAATTATATTTTTTATTCTCTATTTTATCATAGTCACAAAAATAATTCATCTACTTTAAAATGAAATTTTATGATCTATCAGTTATTATATGAGAAATAACTTTGGTTTGAATCCATAATTTTATCCAAAAATAATAATTTTAGTCATAAAGTCGTAATTTTTTATCTTAAAAGTGATTTTTTTTTTCTCTTTTAAAATTGTAACTCGCACCATGAATCACAATTTTTATAGTAATCACCTTTTTGTTTTTTTACTAATTAAACATTTTGTTTAGTGATATAATTATTTCGTCATTTTATCACTTACGTTTTAATATATTTTTTAAATCCATATTTGTAGTATTTGATTTTTCTTAGGATTTTTAGTGTATAATATAGTCTCCATTAATCGAATTTGTTGAATTCGTCACTGCTAAATTGATGTAAAAATTGGTTGGAATTGAAATTGAAAATTGCATACTTGATTTTAGATGATCTGATAAAATTGGATGTGAGCATGCTTAAATCCAACTAATGTTTAGCTCTACTTTCAATCATTGTGTTTTTTAGGCAAAACAAATATTTTTAAGTTAGTTCAACTTTTTTTTAGGTCTTTTTAAATTTATTTTTTTATTTGGACTATTTAAGTTACATTAGTTTGCACAATTAACTTTTAAGATAAATTAAATTATACGTGCAGTTCTTCAAGTTTAAAATTTTTCTCTAATTACTGTCATAAAATATTAACATCTAATCGAAACATCACTACAAGTTGATTGTCCAAACTATTTTGCATGTGAAGGAAGTTAAAAATAATTATTATGTGGATACATCTTTATTGCCTTATTTTTAAGACTATACGTGAATTTAAATTGTTGTAAATAAAATAAAAAAAATAAATACTATTTATAAAATTTAATAAATATTTTCTGAATGATTAGTATAAGAGACATATTATTACATTATTTAATAAAATTTCAAATGATGATACGTTTTCAATTGAAATAGTTGTTAAAAATAATATAAAAGACTAACCGTGTAAATAATATAAAATAAATGATCAAATGGAAGATACAGTAAATTTACGAAAATAAAATTAAACCCTAATAACTATAAACTTATTTCTTATTATATATATATATAAAGTTTAAAATAACACTCATTCTTACTTACAGGAAGTATATACGTCGATTCCTCAACGAGTTTTTTTGTTTTGACACTTGTCCTCTTCTTGCTATCACTACAATATTTTTTCCGGGTGTTATATTGAATATATAGTTCAATTCAATACAATGGACTTGGAATTGCATTTTCCCGTCGTGGGTTCCACGTGTTATTTACTTACTTTTCACTTTAATATAAATAAAAAATAAACAAGTATTTAGAAATAAAAATTGTAATCTATTCTTCATGTCCTACAATAAATAACTTTATTGATACATGCATTTTAAAAATATGTAAAAATAAATTAAAGAAATTATACTTTTATTATATTATTTTTATTTATTATTACTGTTAATGTAAAGTGGAAAAATATGAATTGAGAGTGATGTATCTAATATTAATTAGATGATATAACTGAAAGAAAGTAATTAATATGACATTAAAAATAAAAAATAATCATTTGTTTTGAAACAAATTCTTTTGAAAAATAGATCACTCAATATGAAACGGTGAAATTAAATGATACTGAGTGTTTGTTTTGTGGATGTGAAATTTGCTGGCAAGAACAATTAAAAAAATAAAAAATAAAAGTCTTATTTTTGAGTACTTTGTAGAAATCGTGTTTGATTAATATTTGCATGTGTTGGATTGGACTCTACCAAAAAATAATTGGACTATAGCGCTAAATGGATCTTAATTCACAGCATGATAACACTGGCGACGAAGCATCACAACTCTATGGACTTACATCCAAGCCAAATACAACTCCATGACAAATCTTTGTCATTTCATCAACATCACACAACAATATGAGTATTCCATGAAGGTTTCACAATTGTCTAATAGAAATTCACGTGTTTTTAGAGGATGTTAAGCCTTTCAAAACAAGAATGAACTATAAATATATATCAAAATATCGACACATTCAATAATATTACTAAGATGTTTTACATAGAACAAAACATAAAGACTATATGGAGAAGATGCATAACAAGTGCAATGAGTTAACTAGATGATAAATGAAAATGATGCATGAATGATATTTTATTACTTTTTCCTCTTGTTTTTTCTTTATTTTTCTTTACTAGAAGGATAAAGAAAATAAAATAGATAAGAGAAAGATTAATTAAATGAAAATGAAGAAGCTCAAGTTATTTACCTATTAAAGTATTACACCTAACTATATTAAATATAACTCTACTAGAGTTACTTACTAAGAAATCTAAGTTATCTTATTGATTTATACTAAGAACTACTCTAGCTATTATAAAACTATTCTACTCTTCTTAACAATAGTTAATGTTTTTTATTAGACTCAAACTTAATATGCAACGATGTGCACCAAACTTGTTTGAGGCGACAAATTCACGCCATATCCATCAGGACCGTTGATCATCAATCAATCAGTTGTCCGTATTTTACGTCGGTTTCCCTGCTTCACCATATTTGGTATCCCTCAAGATGTGGTCAATGATAATGACTCACGATTTACGGATAAAGTTTTATGTACATTCCTTTGCATGTCAAACGCCATTTTGCCTCTATCAAACACCCTCAAACTAATGGACAAGCAGAGGTGGCGATAAAGTAATACAACGAGGACTCTAAAGGCAATTAAATAACACCTTCAAATATATTTTTCGCTGATCATTTTTATCTGTAAAGTTACTAACCAAATATATATTTTAAAATTTTTATAAATTCAGATATTATAACATTTACGATAAAATAAAAAAGAATTTATATATAACTACGAGATTTAGGTTTGAACTCGAAATATTGTATACCCTTTTAACAATTTTGGATACGTAGAGTTACGCAATGCGGATGAGTTCGTCTGAGGTTCTTACACCAACGCAAACACAAGAGCAGAATATATATAAAAAACCAATGCCAACAGCATCTTAATTAGTGTAGTCTAATGAAAGCCAAAATACAGCATCGTTAGCTTTTCTTGTCGAAACAAGAAAAAATCCACATTAATTATTAAACTATTCACATTCCACGGTTTGAATTATCCGCGGATCCTAGTTTTGAGATTCCGCTACGTGTTTGCTTCTTGTTTCTCGTGTCATGTTCTTAGTTTTTGTTTGTCACGAAAGTAAGGTCAAGATAATGATGCTTTTGTCCTATTGGTGTCCTCTCATAATACTTAACATAAATATTATGATTGTATTCGTGAGTTGTAAAATATTGGGAATCTCTGCCTCTCTGTTTATTATAATTTTG
The DNA here is from genome assembly GCA_037974775.1 of Cicer pinnatifidum. NCBI lineage: Eukaryota > Viridiplantae > Streptophyta > Magnoliopsida > Fabales > Fabaceae > Cicer > Cicer pinnatifidum. The sequence goes on along the minus strand of JBBPBR010000001.1, from coordinate 22,966,651 downwards.
AATACATAATAGGATGATGTGCTAGCTGTTGCTTCTTGGCTATGATCATATATGCCATGTGCATTGTTGGATGGTTTATGGTCATACATATTCACACAGTCCACGCAACATATTTGTACTCTTATAATAAACTTTTAGGTGAAGATTATTTAAGTAAGAGCGGTATCAAATTTGACTTGACATCTTCCCCAATTTGTCAACAAGAAAATAGAGAGTTTAACCATTTAATTTTTAATTAATATTTGATATTATTAATTTATCCATCCCCAAGTTAAAGATTAAAAAGTTAAATTAAATATTGACTTTTTTGTTTAAAAATAGAGAATAAAATTGAGAGACTATTTTGGTAGGAAAGACAACCACCAAAAGAGAAAAGAGAAGAGTAATCTTATTCCTGATTTTGTTAAATCAGTCTCAGAAACATATCGATTGCGCATTCGTTAACCGTTAGATCGGACTGATTTTTGGACAGCAGGTTCGCAACATTTAGGTCTTCGTCTTCAACGGTTGATCGGGGAAACGACGTCTGGAGGAGGAGAAATCGTGCTCTCACAACACCAGGTTATCCCTAATTTATTTTGTCTTAGTGATTGTGTTTGTCGTATTTTCTTGTCATTATTTGTTATGGCTGGTGCTAAGGATGATTCTCTTCAAGCTGTTAGTGTTCACTTCAATGGACAAAATTACTCTTATTGGAGTTATGTGATGATAAATTTTTTTATTGGAAAAGATATGTGAGATTTTGTTGATGGAACTTCTGTTAAGCCTACAAATAAAAGGGATGAAACTTAATATGCAAAAGATCTGAAAACATGAAATGTTAGTAATTCAAAAATTATTACTTGGATTAATAATTCTGTCGAGTTGTCTATAGGAGTGCAACTAGCAAAATATGATATTGCTAAAGAGATTTGGGATCACTTGAAACGTTTGTATGTTCAGTCTAACTTTGCAAAACGTTATCAGTTGGAAAGTGATATTAGAGCCCTTAAGTAGAACAATATGACCATTCAGGAATTCTATTTGGTAATAACTAATTTGTGGGATCAATAGGCTCTTATGCAATCACCTGAGTTGAAAGTTGTCAAAGCATACATTGATCAAATAGAGGAGCAACGTTTGGTTTGGTTTCTGATGGCTCTTCGTGATGATTTTGAGGACCTTCGTGGGGGTATTTTGCATCGTTCCCCCTTTCCTAATATTGAATCAGTAGTTAGTGAATTGTTGGCAAAAGAAATCAGACTTAAGACTCATTCTGGTGTGTCAAATAAGGGAAGTCTCTCAACTCCTCCATCTGTTTTTGTTGCTCCTGTTCAAAAACGAAAATCTCAAGGGAGTGTTGGGCTTGGTAATGATGAATGTGCATTTTGCAAAGAAAAAGGTCATTGGAAAACACATTGTCCGAAATTAGGGAGAGGAAGAATTTTAGGGGGCCATCATCCAATGTTGTTGCTTCTACTCCTCCTACCATTGGCTCTAGTTCTGGCTCTGTATACTCATCTGAGACTGCTTCCCAAATATTTGATATTGCAGAACAACTTCAAAAACTTCTTGCCACTCAATCACATGCCATGTCTACCACCTCTTCTAAAGGTTTGAACTCCTCTGGTATGTCAGGTATATCTCCTTCCATATGGATTCTTGATTCTAGAGCATCTCACCATATGACATACGATGATAAATCTTTTGTGTATGTGAAACCCGCCTCGCTTGTGTCGATTATGACTGCTGATGGCACTCCTATGTCACTAGCAGGCATTGGTTATGTCTCCACACCTAACTTCTCTCTTTCTGATGTTTATTATATTCCTAATCTTATTTTGAGTCTTGCTTCTGTTAGTCAAATATGTGATTTCGGTTATTCGATTATATTTTCTTCCACTTCTTGTTGTGTGCAGGATCCACATTCTGGGAGGTTGGTTGGGACATGCCATAGACAGGAGGGACTTTATGTTTTGGATGACCTGCGACTCCCAAATACTGCAGCCTCAACAACTATTGTTGACTCACTACAAGAAATCCCCTCATTTGTGGCCAACTTCATAAATGTTTTGTGGTCGAAAAAAACCCTCACAAATTAGTGACCAAAAAAGCCCTCATAAATACAAAAATTCAAATTGGTCTTTAATTGTGGCTGAAAAAGCCCTCACAAAAGATTAAAATTTTAGTTGGATTTTGTGACTGCCTAAGCCCTCACAAAATCACAACGTTGTCATTTTGTGAGGGCTTAGGCAGCCACAAAATTTAGCTGAAATTGGATCCTTTTGTGAGGGCTTTTGCAGCCACAAAATCAATCCTTTGTGAGGGTAAAGGCCGCCACAAAGGACTTAATTTCTGACCGTTAAAGCCGCCACAAAGGATTTTGTATTGTTGACTTTTGTGGCTGCTTTGGCCGCCACAAAGGATCAACCATTTTCTATAAATATCCCTCCACTACTCTTATCATTTTTCACTTCTACCTTCTCTCTAAACCTTCTTTCTAAATTTTCTCTCCACCTTCTCTCTACAAAAATTATTTCTTCAAGTTTTTTCTTTACTATCTTGAATTTTGGTAAGTTTATATTATATATTTAGTTTTTTAATTTTACTTTTGATTTGAAGTTATTTATTTAATTAATATTAATGAATTTTTATTTTGACAGTGGTGATATATTGTGTTTAATTCGAAGAGTTGTCAGCTCTTTGAAAGCTTGAAGTCAGACACTACCCGATATCAAGTTAGTATTTTATGTATTTAAAATATAAATTAGTAAAATATGTGATATTATAAATATATTTATATTATGTTTAAAATATAGATTAGTAAAATTTGTGTTATTTTAGATTTATTATTAAAAAAAATAGAAATTATATTGTTTACATAATATATGATAAATAAAAATTTGAAACACATGTAAAATTTATTGATTTTAATATAACTATTTTTTAAAAAAATATTATTAAAATTGATGATATTAATATTTGTTGTTATGAATACATTATATCTTGTCCTATTTAATTATGGTGTATTTAATTTTTGGTTTGTAAGATGTAAGACCCTTAATTTTTAAATCCCAAATTATACTATTTAAGGGTATTTTGTGTTGAATTTCTTAGGCTTTTAGCCCAATTTTTGGTAATTAGTGAGTTAAATGCCAAAAATATATTTTTGGAAATTAGATTAAAATTATTTTTCGGATAATAATTTATTTACGTTAAGAAGAATTTAATACCAGGCAATTTTGTTAAAAATATATCTGGTTGCAGAAAATTTTATCAGTCAATTGAGTTGCGACGATGGTAGATATTTTTAACAAAAAGTGGTTTGGGAAGTGATGGGTGAAATGGTAATTTTATGAAATATCTAGATATTTTTAGATATAAATATATATATATATATATATATATATATATATATATATATATATATATATATATATATATATATATATATATATATATATATATATATATATATATAGAAAGAAAAGGAAAAGAAGGAAAAAGGAAAGAAATAGAAAGGACGGAAAAAGGAAGAAAGGAAAACAAAAAGAAAAGCATTTCCTTCGCTCTTCTTTCTCCTCCTTGCCTCGCGACCCAATCTTCTTCTTCCACCTTTTTCTTTCATTTTCATTGCTTCCTTTTGCTTCAAGAAAAGGAACCAAGTCTTGGTGGGTGAGAAGACAAGGATTTATCAGCTTCATTCTTCCCCTTTGAGTCGAAAACGAAGAAAAAGGGTGTTAGGGGTTTTCAAAACCGTTAAACGCAAACCTCCACGTTTCGTCTGGATCTAAGCTTCGTTTCACAAAAAGATAGAATGGAAAATTGATCACCTCCACACTACGGTGCTAGTGAACTAACTTTGGAAGCGATGTCGCGAGCGAAGATTTTATCGGAATTAATCGCGGTACCGTAATCGCTCGTTAAAGCTAACGTTAAGGTAAGGGCTCCTTCCAAACTTTCAGTTTGCATTTAGGGACTTATTTGTGGTTGTGTGGAAAAGAAATTTGTTGGGTTTGAAGTGTAGATTCGGGGAAAATGAATTTAATGCTTTTATGGGTGAAATTTTAGAGTTGGGTTTTTGGTGATATTGATGAGTGTTTTGTGGAAAATGAATTTAACTCATTTATGTGTGGTTTTGAGGAAATGAAATTTGATATGTTGAGTGGTGGGTTGTGATGATTTGTGGTTGTTGTGTTTGATGTGTTCATAATTAATATTTATAAATTTGAGATGTGTTTGTGTGGATTTTGTGGAAAAAATGAATTGATGTGAATTGTGGATTGAATGGGAGAATATGTCTGAGTATGTTCTGTATGGAATTTGAAAATCATTAGAGTTAAACGAGTATTAAAAATGGGGAATCTTTTAATATCTACGTTTACTTAATGTTTGTAGTGAAAATTGTTAGAGTTAAATGAGTGTTAAGAATGAGTAATCTCTTAATATCTGTATTTATTTAATGATTGTCGTGAAAATTGTTAGAGTTAAATGAGTATTGAAAATGGGGAATATTTTAATATCTGCATTTACTTAACGATTGTCGTGGATAGAGTCAGAGTATGCTCATGCATTTCATTGTACATGGCGACCGGATGGGCCATGGTGATAGTGGTGACCGCATTGGGCCACGAGATGATGCCATGTGATTTGTTGGTTCATTTTATCCTTACGAGGATTATCACGTCGTGCTGATCTATGAGAGACTGCACTGGTGTTTGTCCGTGAGAAACTACACCCTGGTAAAACGTGTTTGTCCGTGAGAGACTGCACTGGTGTTTGTCTGTAAGAGACTACACCCTAGTAAATTGTGTTTGTCCGTGAGAGATTGCACTGGTGTTTTTCCGTGAGAGACTACACCCTAGTAAATTGTGTTTGTCTGTGAGAGACTGCACTGGTGTTTGTCCGTGAGAGACTACACCCTAGTAAATTGTGTTTGTCCGTGAGAGACTGCACTGGTGGTTGTCCGTGAGAGACTACACCCTAGTAAATTGTGTTTGTCTGTGAGAGACTGCACTGGTGTTTGTCTGTGAGAGACTACACCCTTAAAAATCGTGTTTGTCCATGAGAGACTACACCCTAGTAAATTGTATTTGTCCGTGAGAGACTGCACTGGTGTTTGTCTGTGAGAGACTACACCCTTGAAAATCGTGTTTGTCGGGGAGAGATTGTACTCGTGTTTGTCCATGAGAGACTGCACTGTGTTCGTTCGTGAGAAACTGTACAATTACGATTTTATACTCTCGGAGAGTTTGATTTGAATTTCGAGTGCATGCATTTTTGCATATACGCATTGCATTAGGGTGCTTGGCACACGAGTCGTGTTTGATTCAAGATTATGATTGAGTGTTTGAACTCAAGTTGTCATGATGATTGTGTTATAATCGCCAAGTGTGGATGTTTTAGATTTGTGTGTAAGTGTGATTGATTTCAAAACCATTTCGAAACCCAAGTTGTCGTGGTGATTGTGCTATAATTGCTAAGTGTGAATGTTTTGGAATTGTGTGTAAGTGTGATTGATTGCAAAACCTTTTCGAAACTCAAGTCGTCATGGTGATTGTGCTATAATTGCTAAGTGTGATTGTTTGGATTTGTGGGTAAATGTTGATTGATTTCGAAACCCTTTAAAAAGCTGGAAAATGTTGAATTTTGCTGTTTTTCTGCTGCTGTCTGATGTGTATTCGAATACAGAAGGTTGTATTCGAATACAGACATGTTGTTTTGCCACTGACTTATTGTGTAGTCGAATACAGAAGGTTGTATTCGAATACATACATGCTGTTTTGCTACTGACTTGCTGTGTAGTCGAATATAGAAGGTTCTATTCGAATACAGACATGCTACTTTTGCTGCTGAATGTTGAAACAACCTTGTATTCGAATACAGAGATGCTGTATTCGAATATAGCAGTGCTGTTTTGTTAAAAACTTCATTTTTCAACCTTGTTTATGAATGTTTGGCATATGGAAACCCTTTTAAGGTGCATGCTAAGTTGAAAGTTTATTTTGTGCATTTAAAATCTTAAATGTTATGTGTTAATTGTTAATTTCGGTTGGTGACCCTTTATAACTATTGTGGAAATCTGGGCTTTGCCCTCAGATGAGAACCAGGACCATCCTATCGGTTAGTACCCTGTGGATGGGAATGTAGTTGGACACACCTGACTGGAGCTGTGTCAGGAGGATCTTACGGGGCGCGTGAAGATCATCCGAGATGTATAGTTTTTGTAGAATGATCAGATTAGGTTGATGTATAGGGACTAGACGTCTTTCTTTTTGGGTTGTGTTTATTTTAATTTGGAAGACTGTACATATACTAATATTGTCAGCTTGACATTTTATTATGATGGGGTCCATGTACCATTTTTTGATGTGTAAATACTTTGGATTCGTATTTCAAAAACTATTTCGCTGCTTCTTTGTTGACGTTGTCGTTGTGTACGACTTAAATATTAATCCAAAAGTATTTCCTTATTTATTTCTTTTTCTTTCTTTGTTTTTATGAATTTGTTTGAAAAAAAAAAAAATACACTCGCTGTTAAAAATCGGGGTGTTACATAAGACATGATTTATTAATTTTGGAATATTTTATTTGGTTTGGTAGTAATTACTTTAATTAATATTAATATTATATTTTAATATATAATAGTTATTTTAATTTTTAAATTTAAATTTAAATTTAAATATTATATTTTAAATTTAATTTAAATTTTAATTAAATTGTAATATTATATTATATTTTAAATTTAAATTTTAAATTTATATTGATATTAGTTTATTATATATTATATATTTAATTTAAATTTAAATTTAAATTTAAATTTAATTTAAATATTATATTTTAAATTTAATTTAAATTTTAATTAAATTGTAATATTATATTTTAAATTTATATTGATATTAATTTATTATATATAATATCAATTTTTAATATTAATTTTGAATTTAATAAAATTATTTTTTTTAGTAAAGTGAAACTTTTGTGGCGGCCTAAGCCCTCACAAAGGGAGACATTTTGTGGCGGCTTGGGCCCCACAAAAGCTTAATTTGAAATTCTGGTTTAACCTTTGTGGCGGCTTAAGCCCTCACAAAAGGAGGCATTTGTGGCGGCCTAAGCCCTCACAAAAGGAGGACTTTGTGACGGCATTTACCCTCACAAATGGCAATGAAAATTTCAAATTTTGTGGCCGTTTTGACCGCCACAAAGGTTTGTGATCACCTAATTTGTGGCTGTCTAAGGCCGCCACAAATGCCTCCTTTGTGGCTACTTCCCCCCATTTGTGAGGGCTTTTGGTCCTCACAAATTCAATGTATTCTTGTTGTGACTTATTATCTAGTTTTCGCTTGAATTCCTTATCCTCTAGTTTTTATTTATGGCATTCTCGCCTTGGACATGTTTCTGCTTCTAGATTAAAATATTTGGCTTCTACTAGAGCCTTAGGAAAGTTACAAACCTGTGATATCTCAGATTGTTGTGGTTGTAAACTTGCTAAATTTCCAGCTTTACCGTTTAGTAAAAGTGTTTCCGTTTCATATGCGCCTTTTAATTTAGTTCACTTTGATGTTTGGGGTCCATCACCGGTTCTCACCAAAGGTGGATCTAGATATTATGTTTCGTTTGTTGATGATTACACTCATTATTGTTGGGTTTATCTTATGAAAAATTGGTTTGAATTTTTTGACATTTATCATATATTTCGTGCAATGGTCAAAACTCAACATAATTCTATTATAAAGTGCTTTCATTGTGATTTAAGTGGTGAATATACCTCTAATAAATTTTCTGAATTACTTGCTTATGATGGCACCCTCCACCAAACATCTTGTACTAATACTCCTCAAAAAACTGGAGTTGTTGAAAGGAAACATCGTCATATTATAGAGACTACTCGTTCCCTTTTGTTGTCCGCTTAAGTTCCTAGTGAGTTTTGGGGAGAAACAGTTCTTACTATTGTTCATGTTATTAATAGAATTCCATCCTCTATCATATCAGGTTTGTCTCCCTTTGAAAAATTGTATGCTTCTACCCCTGATTACTATTCTTTGACAATTTTTTGTTCTACTTGTTTTGTTCTTCGCCCTCAAGTAGAGCGCAGTAAGTTGTCTTCTCGTTCAACCATGTGTGTTTTTCTTAGTTATGGGGATGGTCAAAAGGGTTATCGTTGTTATGATCCTCATGCAAGAAAACTCTATGTATCTCGTAATGTTGTTTTTCTTGAACACATCCCTTTTTACTATGTTTCCTCTGATTCTCATATTACTAAGAGTTCTGAACTAACCCATATTGATAATTTTGGTCCTAATGATAATGCTTCTAGTGATTGTAATGTTGAGAATTGCAGGACAAATACTACTACTCCACATGATGACATCCCTCTTGTCCCCCCGACTGTCCAACCACCTCATACGATTGTTGATCCTCCTCGTTACTCTTCTCGTCAACGTAAGTCTAGTCAATTACCTGATTTTTGTTTATTCTACTTACTCAACTTCATTTGCTTCTTTCTTGACCTCTATTCACAGTTTGTCTAAGCCAACTTCCTGTAAAGAGACTGTTCTTGATCCTCTTTGGCAGCAGGCTATGGCAGAAGAACTATCTGCATTGCAAAAAACCGACACTTGGGAACTAATACCTCTTCCTCTTGGAAAACGTGCTATTGGGTCTCGTTGGGTATACAAGATCAAAATTAAGTCTGATAGGTCAGTTGAGCGCTGCAAAGCACGTCTTATTGCAGTTGCATCTATTCGTCAATGGCATATTACCCAATTGGATGTCAAAAATGCTTTTTTAAACGGTGAGCTTTAGAAGAAGTCTATATGGTCCCTCCTAGGGATGGCAATGGGTAGGTTTGGGTAGGGTACTATAGTACCCGTACCCATATCCGCAGTTTAAAAAAATACTCATACCTGTGCCCGTACCCTCTTGAGTATCAACTTTAATACCCGTACCCTTACCCTCTAGGTACCTAAGTGCCCGTACCCATACCCATTACACACACTTTAACTAAAATAGATCGATAAATAAATATTATTTTGTGATTAAATTTAAAAATTATCCAAATATCATAAATCCAATCATAAAGTATTATAAACCAAAATATTTTCTAACTCAAAAAAATTCAAATGAACACTCATTACAATACACATTCAAATATCCATAATAATATTTTATGAAGTTACAACTCTTACGACAATATTATTTGAGATCAGTAAAAACAATTTATAAGAAGTTGCAAGTATAATTATAAAGACACAATTAGTAAGATATAACTCTTAGTTATAAAGTCACAATTATTTAACTATTCATCACAATCAAATTCTTAAAAAGTTTGCAAACATTTATCTTTTGATTTGATTATAAATATTGTAATGGTTCAATAATATTAATAGATATTAAAATATAAAGGAAAACAATTAATTAAACTAAACATTAATATAATAAATGAATAAATAATATATTTATATAAGTGCGGATGTGGGACGGGGTAGGTACTATAGTACCCGTACCCGCACCCATACCCATTTAATTTTGCGGGTAATTACCCGTCCCCGTACTCATACCCATTATGCGGGTTTTTACCCTACCCATTGTGGGTTTTTTTTGCGGGTACCCACTGGGTCTGGGTCTAATTGCCATCCCTAGTCCCTCCACAAGGAGTTTCTCATAATTAAGAGGAAATATGTAAGTTAAAAAAGACTCTATATGGTCTTAAACAAACTCCTCGAGCTTGGTTTGAGAAATTCTCTACTGTGATCACTTCTCTTGGTTTTCGCTCTAGTGAACATGATTCTGCATTGTTTATAAGATCCATCACTTATGGTCGCATTATACTTTCTCTATATGTTGATGATATGATTAATACAAGTGATGATGTTAGTGGAATCAATGAGTTGAAATTGCAGTTAGCCAAACAATTTGAGATGAAGGACTTGGGAACTCTTCGCTATTTCTTGGGATTGAAGTTTCCTACTCTCCTAGAAGCTACCTTATTTCTCAATCCAAGTACATTGCCAATATTTTTGACCAGACTCGTCTTTCTGATACTAGAGCAGCAGATACTCCTCTTGAGTTGAATGTGAAATATGCTCCCTCTAATGGTGTTCCTTTACCAGATTCCACTTTGTAACGTACTTTGGTTGGAAACTTAGTGTATCTTACAATTAATAAACCTGACATTGCTTATGATGTTCATGTTGTTAGTCAGTTTGTTGTCTCTCCCACTACAGTACATTGGGCAATAGTTCTTGGGATTCTTCTTTATCTTCGAGGAACTCAATTTCAAAGCCTTCTCTTTCCATCGTCATCCTCATTGGAGTTGCAAGCTTATTCTTATGCTGATTGGACTGGTGACACCACATATCGTAAATCCACCACAGGGTTTTGTATCTTTCTTGGAGACTCTCTTATTTTTTTGAAGAGTAAGAAACAAGACATTATCTCTCGCTACTGTACAGAAGCTGAGTATCGTGCTATGACATCCACTACCGCTGAAATAATTTGGTTGCGTTGGTTTTTGTCTTATATGGGTATCTCTCTTTCTGAGCCAACTCCGATGCACTGCGATAACAAGGGTGCTATTCAAATTGCTCACAACTCGGTCTTTCATGAATGCACCTAACACATTGAGATTGATTGTCATCTTACTCGTCATCATCTTCAGCATGGAACCATTACTCTACCGTTTGTATCTTCATCTTTACAGATTGTTGATTTGTTCACAAAGATACATTCCATTAAACGTTTATGTTTTTTAGTTGACAAACTCTCGATGCTCCATGTTAATGCATCGTGAGTTTGAGGGAGATGTTAGATAATGTTATCATATATTAGTAGTAAGGTTATTTTAGATATTTCTATTCTCCTGTATATCTACTCATTGTAACCCTATTAACTGAAGTTTGGTTCATTTTATGTTATGAAACCCTAGATTGGTTGTCTCTCTTCTTCCTTTTTTCATTGTTTACAACAAGCACCCATACACCCACTCAACATATTATCAGGACAACTTGCACTGAGATAGGGGAGAGAATCTATCATATCTCTATACTCATTTACCTCAATCTATTACATCCTTCATCTTTATCAAGATAAAATGATGTGTTCATTGGAGTTAAGATTTCTTTCGTACTTTTACATTATAAAGTTATTGAGCAATTTCTTGCTATATATAGTTTGATTTATGAAAATCAAACATAATGATTTATTAGTTGCTCCAAAAATAATATTGGTCACATAAATATGTACAAGAAAATGTGGTGCTTTAAATTTTATAAAAAAAAAAAAAAGTTGTATAAAAATTTCCTCTTTCAAAACCATTTTTAAGTAAAATTTTCCTCGAGGAGCTTGTTGTAGACTATGTAAAGCATTTTGTAATTTATACACATGATTGTAACATTTGGCAAAAAGCTTTACTTTATTTTCTATAAATTTGAATCAAATTTTATTTTAAATTCTCTTCAATTATAAATCTGAATCAAATCTTATTTTAGATTTTCTTCAATTATAAATCTGATCAAATCATATTTTAGATTCTTCAAAACATGAATTTTCTTTCATACTCTATGAGGTTAAATATATTGTTCTCATAAAATATTTTTGTTAACATCAAAACTTTAAGTATAAAACCAACTTTGTTCAAATAGTACCTTTTTACAAAACAAAACTAGTTGCTTCATCACTTGAGTCATGTTGATACAAACTACTATTGTTGAATCCTTCATCCTCCTTATATTTTGAGGCTGAGCCAATCTAGGATAAACTTTTGTTTTTCTTCTTTTGCTCTTTTTCTTCACGCGCACTTAACCAATTCAACTTTTTCTCATGTTCATGTAACTTGTGAAATAGGGTTTCAAAGGTCATTATTTCTAAGTTTATTGACTATGCAATCAATGTTACCCCTTAGGTTTCTAATACCTACTTAAACATCTTAACACTTTATTTATTAAGTCTTCTTTTGAAAACGTTTTATCTAGGGAATTCAAATGATTCACAATGTGTGTGAAGTGTTTCTGTAAATCCACAATGGTTTCACCTTTCCTCAAGCTAACCAATTAATACTCTTGTGTCAAAGTTTTAATTCGAATATATTTTATATATGTAGTACCATCATGTGTGACCACTAAAGTGTCCCACATTTATTGGGTAGTTTTTCAATGAAAATTTTTATAATATTCTTCTTATCCTAAAGTAGACGTTCACATGATAATATTTTTGACTTTCCAATCATATTGAACTTTCTTTTTGTCTAAATGAATCCAATCCATTTTCAATTTATCAATTGCAATTTCATCACATATAATTGTTAAAATATATCGACTTTTTTTAACGACTACCCAATAATCCAAATCATAAGATTTGTGCTCTATTAAATGCTCCCTTAGGCTTTAGAATCACATTAGAAGACATCTTAATACTCTTAAAGTCAATTTAGCTTGTATTAAATAATAGACCAAGCTCTTAATGCTATTTATTAGAGGAGATGGTACAAAGATTCTTGATGTTACTTGTTAAAAGATAGTCATATCCTTTTTCGGAGTTTCAAACAAAAATATTTTTTTTATAAAAAAAATTGAGTGTCACTATTCAAATTGGATTAACATAGAAATTAAGTAATAACAAATTCATATAGAGTAAATTTCAAATTTCCACAAAAAAAATTATTAATTGATTAAAAGATAGAACTTTTAATAATCAAAATTTTCAAATAACGATCAACATTACGAAATGTTGAAAAAAAATAGAATTTACAAAGAACAAGTTTTATATAAAAACAAAAAATCAAATCAAATAGCATATCAAGGAAATCAAATCATCTATTTAATACATACTAAATTGTAACAACCCCCTCCCTACCTTAAAAATTGGTAAGATTTAAGTACTAATTATAATTACTAAAATTTTATTAATTGTTAATGTTGTATTTTAGAAATATTAAAATACGATCAAGGATAGAACGGGAAAGTAGTAGCATTAACAAGTCCACGTGGCAATGAAAGAACATGCCACATTTATTTCTCTTTTTCTCTTTCTCTCCCTCTCTCATGAGCACTTTTAACTAACAAAAACCACCATTTTATTTCACTACCCACTGCACCCTCTTTTCCACCAATAAATCTCACTTTCTCTCAAAATATTATGAAAGCACCAATGTTGTTATTGTTCATCATCTCCCTCATCCATCAATTTTCTTCTTTCCAAAATTCTTCAAAGACAAAAGTTCTCTAAAGTCTTTTACACTTTTCTGACTACTTGCATGTCCCTTTCTTCCTCTCAAGATCCATTAATCGACCAAAGTAACACTAAAAGAAGATACAGAGAAATATCTGGGGGATCTCAAAATTCAAACTAGAGTATATAGAGAATAAGAGCTAAGAGTTGAGAAACCAAGAAAATCCCACAACCAGTTCGAAGTATAGGTATCCCTTCTTGGCAGATTGTGAGTTCTTTTCCCAAAACTGTTTTCACATTTTTCATGTGAGTTTTTTGGATTCGATTTAAATTTAAATTTCTGTTAAAAATTATTTTTAGGGTTTGATATGGGGTTTTATTAAAATATGAGAGTGAAGGAAAAACTCAGAGTTTTAACAGGTAGGAAATGTTTGAGAATATGCATTTAATTGCTCTTTAAATTATGCATTCTACAATTGTTTATTCACTTTTTCCTCTGATTTCCCTTTTTATCTTGCTTTTGATTCAGTTTCCTCTAGATGCCTTTGATTATGTTTCCTCTGGCTGCCTCTAATTTTGTTTTCTCTGGAGGCCTTTGATTCTATTTCCTCTGGCTACCTCTATACACGTATCATTTGATTCTGTCTTTGAACACATATCCTCTAATTCTACCTCTAGATACATACCCTCTAATTCTACCTCTGGACATATATCCTCTAACTTTATCTTTGGTTACATATTTTGTGACTCTGATTATGTTGCCACTGACCGATATGCTTTGGGTCATGTTGCCTTTCGTTATAGTTTGTCTCTAGTCAAGAGATTTGCCTCTGGTTCCATCTTTGATCAAAGGCTTGAGATTTGATTCCCACATGATTTTCAATATATTGTTAAGTTATTATAAGTGTTATGGAGTAATGATTCATTGCAAGTGCATTACATTCTCATTAATCAAATTATGCATGACCTTATTCACAGTGGGACATTTAGATTTGTTCCAGACATGGAACAATAGGTAAAGGAGAACAATTAAGACGCTAGTTGAGGTTTGGTCAGACCATCTTTACCAATTAGGATTCAATTTTCTTGGTGACCCACATCAAGATATTAGACGACTTAAAAATATTTGTCATTATTTCTAATTAAAGACAATTAATAACATTGATTTTTTTTTTACTATAAACTTCTTTAAAATTGAGTCATTATTGCTAATTAGGGTCAATCAATAAGATTGAGCTTCTTAATACAAACCTTTTTAATTAATTAAAAAATCTAATAGTCTAGTTCTAAAAATTTCATTTTTTTTTCTTACCCTAATAAAATGTCCAACATATTGTATTTTTTACTTTTATTATTTTAGAAATATTTTTAATATTTCCAGAAAAATTAGGTGTCTACAATGTTAAATATCTATGATCTTCACCGCTGTGTAGTCGTATGCAGACACAATATAGCTAAACAAAACCTCTATAATTGTTGATCACTGTCTAATCACCACCACACAATGATTTGTAAATTTCATAGAATATGTCTCAATGGCATAATCGCCTCAACAAATATCCTTCTTCTAGGAAGCTACAATAAAAGTGTCGCTCTCACTAGAAGTAAGGTACACATTCATTTTTACTTCGCACTCCCTCCAACTCTTATTGACTTGGGCATCATACTACTTGTAGGTACACCCCACTGCTCTAGATCAACGTTGACATTAGTTCTTTTAGTATTAATACATGCACTCTTGACCAGACACTTGTCTTTATGCTAAAAGATCCACTTGCCTTTATGAGTTGAAATATTTTAAAAACTAACATAATAAAGGGATATCCTTGTGTGATTTGATTGGATGCAGATGTTCAAATTTTTGCATTGTTTATGCATAAAATAAAATTACAGAAAAGAATAGTAAAATCAAATCAACTATTAGGGACATTATCCGTCTATATTTTAATATAAAACCTAATGATTAAGAAAATCAAAAACACGCTAATAATACATGAATATTTCAAAAGCCAGTGAAAAATAAATAAATAAAAAACTTAATCTTAACAATTAAATTAATTTATTCCACAAATGGCCTCTGGTCAAGAATAATGCAAAATTTAAACTCTTTAATCTCATCCATCTAAAAAAAAAAACATGTGTTGATGTTCTCTTATATTAATTATAAGTGGTCTATGATATGACCAATTCAACTACATATTTACAAGTTATATCTAAGACTGAAAAATTGTTGAATTTGATAATAGTCTCTCCATAAAACTTTTATTTAAAAGAAAAAAAATTATATATATATATATATGAGATAAATTCAAAATGGAAAAACATTTATTTTAAAAAATAAAATGATAAAATAATTTAGAGGAGAGAGGAGGCGGCGGCTTTTGTAGTGGTTAAACACATGTTTTTTTTTAGTGTTGTTTGATGGAATAAGCCTTTTTGTTTATATTAATGTGATTGTTTTAAAATAAGAAATATTAAAATAATTAGTAGTTAATAATTATTTCATGATAAGAATGTTAACAATTATATACAAATGTTTTCAAATTTTTCATGGTAAATAAATATACAATTCCACTTGCAATGACATATATAAATATTAAGTTGCCTAATTAGTAGGTCATTAGGATAGGTGGTTTCAGCAAAACATGGAACTCTACTAGCCGGGTTATCATGTGGGCAGTAACTTCAAGGTACTTATTAATCTGATAAAAAAAGGTGCATAATAAAGACAACATTGTTTCTTTCATTAACTTAATTTTATATACTTAATCCGTTTGTTTTACCCAAAAAGTTTTCATGAGTGGAAACCCCTTTAGAACATCCTAGCGAGGAAACAAATTGTTAGATTGGATAAACCATTATGTGGTCACAACATGAGGACGAAAAAGAACCAAAACTTTGCCATGTCTCCATTATGAATTAAAAAGATTAATTAATTAAATAAAACAAGAACCAGGTTAAATTAAATTAAAACTCAACCAATGGGAAGGATGGGAGGTGAAGTGCTTTTGCCCGAGAATAAAGCAGAAATAAATTGGAACTTAATGCATGACGTGACTCTTAATACCAAAAGCTAATGAAACTAGGTAGGGGTATATGCTAAATATTTGTATTATTTATATTTTCCATAGATCTGCAATGCTCGAGTGGTTATATAAAATATGCTTTCAATATTGTATCATATGCTGAGTCCTTTTTCCTTTTTTTGCTTATAAAAACAATATATGCCGAATCTTTTCCTTTTTTGTTATTCAATCAATTTATTATAAAAGTTAAATTCTTAATATGTACATAAAGTCTAATTATCAATTTGTTTTATCATATTCCTTTTACAGTAAGATTATTATTAAATTCAGGTTCAATGCATCTGAATACAATGTAAAGTCCATGGTTACTATAATAATGGTAGTAATTAAAAAGTTTAGATAGTGGGAAATACCGAATCACTAAATCATATTTCAAAGAAAATAATTTCAAAGGGTATGTTCATGTCTAATGGGTGATTATGAAATTCACGAAACCAGATTTGCAAATCTAAATTTTTCAGTGCATCTGTGACTGAAGAATTTTCGTTTTCTTGTTAATATCGACTATAATTCAAGTTTCTAATTCCATCACTATTTATAGATATCACAAATATAATAATTATTAAATTGTTGTTTTGCAAAATTACTTGGTTATATATATATATATTCCTTTTTTTATATATATCTTAAAAATATATAATAAAATTCTCTATTTTTTGGCCGAGGTTGCATTCAGACCTAGACTATTTTATTTTTTTTTGTAGTTGGAAATCTTATTTCAAAATATAATCATCTATAAAATTTTAATTTTTTAACTATATAGTTAGTCGACTATAATTTTGCATTAAAGGTTATAGATAGTCGTATTCTATAACGCGAAGTGATTACAACACA
>JBBPBR010000001.1:22898525-22949254 GCA_037974775.1 Cicer pinnatifidum | reverse complement strand
ATACAATAGTGTATAAAATATAACGGAGATTATATTTTATTTTTATAAAATATCGAAGTATTATATTTATGTCAAATTTATATTTCAATAGTATAACACTCTTAAAAAACTTAAACGCAGATGAATGATATTGCCTTATATATAAACAAAGTGATAAAAAAGAAACAATAATAGTAAAAACTTGTAGTATCAGTAAACCAAGACATTTTTATTAAAAATAAATAAATAAAGATGAATAGGCGAAAATGTCATAGTTGAAAGTGGATAAAATATTATAAAGTTTTTGAATTTTTTATGAATATTTCTTTTCTATATAAATAAGTAAAATACGAGCGCCATTTTTTCTAAAAGAATGAGTGTATTTCTTGTGTGGTCCATATTTAGATGAGAAGCACAACTAACGAAAGAGGCTAGTGAAATAGCTAAGGACCAATCCAACGATAATTTCTCCTCCCACAGAGACTGATCCAAAAAGCGATCAAATGTGGGTCTAAAAACTTTATTATTAAATGTTGCATAAAATTGATCTACCGTAATAGATATCTATTATCTAAAGATTCAATATGAACTTTGTTAAATAACAATTATTTTATGTATATTCACAATACAAATATAACCACATGTCATATTTTTAGCTTCTAAAAGAACCACGTATCACGTTTTACAAAAAAGTATTCATATGTGATAACAGATATTTTTTATATGCATTTAAAAAAATAATATCGACCTATTTAAATGGTGATGGTTAGAATATTTTATTTAATTATTATATTCTAATATTATTACATCGACATATATCTTTATTTAATCATATTAATTATTTGTCAATTAAAATTCTTAATTGATCTGTGACTAAAATAAATAATACAGTTAATTAGATTTTAATTATACGATTAATTAATTAATTGATATAAGTAAATGGAGTTCTATTTGAGAATAATGATAATTCAATTAGTCATTATTCTATATATACCTATGTATACAGTGGCCCCAATTCCTTGCACAAGTAAACTGTCTCTTTTCCCAACTAATGGTTAAATTTTCCGGTGCTTCCTGTCTTTTGAGGTTTTTAATAAATTCCAATTCATTTGAACCTTAATTTGTGAAAATAAGGAATTCTTGAATTCATGTTTTGATTTGAATTGATACATGATTTCCACTGTGAATTGAATCTTACTGATTCTGAAACCACAACCAATGTGTATTTAAAAAAATTATGATTGCAATATGCCTTTCTATATATACGTATTTTGCTGGAAACCTAGTTATAAATATTAATTTGTGCATTTTTGGATTATTGGCAATATGTTGTTGATCGAAACTTCATTTTATTTGACTATTTTTTCTTCAAAATTCGGTGATTGTTTCGATGTTTCTGGAAGAAAAAAAAAGGTTTATATTGATTGTACTAAAGGAATATATTGCATCACTTTAATTTTCAGCCTATTGTACGATATATGAACAAAATTTGATTCATAGAAAATCTATTGAATTGACTTTAAAATTATTTTTCCTTCCATCACGATTGAATGAAAAATCAAAAAAACATTTCAGATCAAGTAAATTGACTTTCACGGTAGAAGTTTTGCATTTACACTCCGCTAGGCATGAATGCATTTTGTGTCTTATTAAAAATCAATTCATTTTTGATATGTAGAATGCCTGAATGGTATGCAAATAAAGTTTGGATTAATTTTTATATAATTTTGCTATTTGGTTATTATAATTATTTGCCTCTGGCATATAAAACTAAAGGCACAAGCTAATATCATGTGCATCAATAGTTTGAGAATAATTTTATTCACACATATTCATAACATAACCAACTATTTTTTTTTAAGAAATTATGTCAATTAATTTTTTGAACGGTTTCAGAATTAATTTGTTTCCATTGGTATTTAAGGCACTTTTTTTTTTTTACCAATGGTATTTAAAGAAATACATGTTACAATTATCAACCTGTGAATCTTTACAAGACACTCCACTTTTAATTTTTGGTATATTTTTATTTACAATTTCTTTGCAGATGAAACACATAATACAGCAAATATGGATGGATAATTATTATAATGTAGGAAAATCAATTTTATAAATGGATCACATAGTTTTAAGGCTTCTGAGCTGTAAACATAATAAAAGAGTTCTGGATTTTGCATGAGTAATTTGTAAGACCGCATGAGGTGCAAAGGTCTTTAATTTCTTCCTCTTTTAAAAAACCATAGCCTTGAGAAGTCCTCTGCAAACAAAAAGTCCTTTCAATCACCTTGGATGGGATTCATGGGAAACTAATGAAATAGATAAAATGTTGCTAAATAGTGGCTATAATAGCATTATATAACATAGCATAATTTGAAAAAATTGCTATTATTATGTGACAAGTTATTTAGTACAAATATTTTTAAATAGAAGATATAGTGGTGCTATAACACTTTTACATAACGAAATTTGAAAAAATTATTATTTTCCGTGATTGACATAACTGTCTTATTTATGGACTTATAGATTATCATGTAGTCACTACAAAAAATAACTCACAACAAAATGCAAGCTCAATGAACATCTTCAGAATGCACAAGTTTGACACCTCAGGTTATTATGACAAAAGATCAAAGATAATTATTATCAAGAGCTTACCTCTCTGAAGGGGCGTAAAATCCACGGAGTTGATGAAGTATAACGAAGAAAAGTGGTTCCGACAAATACTCCACCACTTCTTAGTACACGGGTGATTTCAGCAACCTTTAAGAAGTTTATATTTAGCGTGACATTATTCAAATCACATTCATATAAATGGTGTGAAATAGAAATGAGTAAGAACATGCAAATCACAAGAATAAGGCAACTATGTTATAAAAAAAAACAAATACAAATCTATATAATAAGGAAATGGCATCCCATGTCTAAATGTGGGAGTTGTGTTTTTTCCAACACACCCTCTCACGCCCAACACTATCTGGCTATGTCGGTGGCCCGAATCAATAGACTTTTATACTATATTAGGATTTTAATTTGGACCGAACTCATCCATCTAAATCCGGATTGTAAGGTTAGGTGAGGGGTGCCTCATTTTTCAGGCCTTATCTTGAGTTTTTTAAATTAACTTTGATGAGAATTGGGGGGAAGAAAGTGAGAGTAAAGCATACAACCTAAACACCTATAGACAGCTGCCGGAATTGTCATGGAGATATATACATTACATGGCGACAGAATAATTGAATTCTCATTCGAAGATAGCCAGAGATTTGTAAATATACAGAACTGTCCGTAGTATAACCTCAAAAAACATGTTTGCGAGTATCATGTGTATGTATTGCAACATTAAGGCGCATAAATTTAACAAATAAAATTGTGGAGGGAATGACTTCTATTTTATTTCTGCACATTTGCCTCAACAAAATATTACGTGAGAAATACTTGTAACACACGCTTTACTAAATAACATAGTCTATTTCTTATTCAATAAGATCTGTAAGAAACACAATAATTGAAAGTATAAAGAGAATGTGTCAAACAATAAGTTACTAGCACTCCTTGTATATCAGAAATATCTTTAGGTTGATTTCATATATCTCCAGGAGTAGAAATCTTGATTTTATTATAAAGTACTTTAGTTATAACAATGAAGCAGTAAACAGTGTTATCAATGGAGGATAGTGGATTATGGCAGCCATCCAAAAATCCACCATATAGACATAGCATTTGGACTACGGCGGATATATAATAGGTTTTGCGGCCTATGGCTGCAGGTCTAAAATCCTCCATGCTATGACGCCATGGTGCCACCATGACAGAAATTTGACAACAACAGTAGCCAGTAGGAATCATTGTGTTTAGCAAACATTTCTAACTTCAGAGAAATCAATTACAAATTTATTTTCTATTTGTAAGAGTTGGAGTAAAATATATTAGTTTGAAGCTCAAGTGAAAAGTCTAAAAACTCTGCATAGTAAGGCATAGAAATGCAGCACAATGGGAAATGACAAGTAATTACCAACAATAACCGATCTAAACCATCATGCTAATTAAGCAGTCAGAGACATGATTTTTTTTTTTAGAATTTAAGAGCACACATGGCCCTTTTGGGATAAGAGTTTTCAAGATGTTAATAGGAATGGCAATAAACAATGATATCTGTCATTTTAAAAAGTTTACCCCCAACACAAAGATTGCAGTATTCATCAAACAAAGACACATCACTTACAGCATTGGACGGAGATGGCCAGCAATGCAAAGCAGCACCAGCATGAACAGCATCAACTGAACCTGATGCAAAGGGAAGCCTAGAAACATCTGCCCTTACAAGGGCGATATTACTGCAAATAATGAAATGAATTTTTATTATGCCAACCACTTATCCTCAAGCAAAGGGGAAACATTGAATTTGAAATTCTTTAGCTGCAATTTTTTCAGAATCAAGAAGAGGATGAAACTATACGTGGATGAAAGTGTGTCATCTTTCTTAATGAAATCATTGCATTGGCGAAGCATATTTTCAGAAAAATCTAGAGCAACGACTCCAGAATAGGTTCCAGAATTGGCAAACTTTCGGGAAAATAATCCGCTTCCACAGCTAACATCGACAATCAGACCACCTTTAGCAGGTTCAAAGTACTCTTGAGCCATTTTGAACTGTATTATAAAAAATAAAAATAAAAAGAGCTCAATATATATTGAAATTTCATGAAATAATCTAAAAAAGACAGAAACTTACAGCCTCAGCTTCTTTTCTGTAATGTATGCGTATCATTAAACAAAGTGGTTTTGTTACAAATCTAGAGAAAAAGAAATCAGAAACAAAGTTTCCCATTTCTATAAACTATAAAGGATTACTCCTTCCACAAACTCTCCAATATACAGAGTGTCCCCCCTCCCATCCTATTCTGATTTTCCCTATTTATACAAATATCCACTTCAACTACTCAATTTCTTTAACTGTTCTCTAACTGCCCCTAAATTCTAACAGGTTATTATGTCTACCAAAACACATTTTGGAGTTTGGACAATAACCATGAATATTGTTCAAGTATTACTGTTGGAACATTACAACTGCAGTACTGGCACAGAAAGCGTACCTCTTCTTCAGGACCAGGAAAGCCACTTTGACTGAAATTCTGACGCCAACCTCTTTCATATAAGAATGAAACAAGAGGACTCCTAATAAAGGTTTATACACAGTGAGAATTTAAGAGCTTTCTCAAATAAATGGACCACGCAGAAAACTGAACCAGATTACAACTTGTGTCACATATGTTAAACAATTATCCATATAAATAAATTAAAATGTCTCCTCAAATCACGAAAAAAAATGGAAAATGGATATTTTAAAGGTAGCTGTAAAATTACTGGTATGTGTCTCATGTGATAATAGTTTCTCATCAAGTATACATAACTAACATGAATAACATAATATCATGAGATCATCAATGACAAGCTAATGCCATGAAATTAGAGACCAGCTTATTTTCTATTGATACCTAAAAAGTTCAGTCCGAACTGGTTGAACTTCAGTGTAATCTCTTAACCCAGAAGTCACTGTCAAATCCAGATACCCATCTTTGCTGGTGTATGCTTTTTGACATCTCTTACACTTGAAACCAGACCTGTAGATTGCTGATCTGAAGATGCAGAACCATTAAATAAATTACTATAATTTAGATACATAAAAATTAAATACACCTTCCCTCATGCATATCAATCCAACTTACAAGTTAAAGCCAACAGGACCTTTTCTTATCAATGGTTCATAACATATCGGACATGCGAATAAGTCGACTTGTGTATTCAGATCGTGCTGCGTGGTTAAATCCTGAAGAAAAATTAGCAATAGTAGTGATATAAGTTTGAGCTTTTTGTTAATGGATCTAACACAAATTCATACAAGCAAAATAGATATAACTTGTTGAATTTACTGCATTACAAAAATCTTCACTTTTTTCGTAACAAAATATCAATGTACTTAAAGACATTGCATTGAAAAAGCACCTCATGAATTAAACTAGCAAATCTTTAACTCCAAACGTTGGCATAAACTATTTTCAGCTTATTTTCATAAGCTCCTCAAGATAGCTTTTGAAAACAGCTTTTAACTAATATGAAACAGTTTGACTTCATTATATAAGCTAATTTTTTTATCATTAAAAATCCTAAAATTTGTATACACTAATACTATACTTCTAACAGAACAGAGGGCTAAACGTTAACAGAATGGATAAATTAAACTAAAAAACATTCAATTATATAAGCTTATAATTTCATGAAAAGATCAATCCAGTTTAATTTCTTAATTCTTAAAAGAGGAGTTTGGGTATAACATTAAATGGAGAAAATGAAAAGGAACAGAACACTATACCGACTCCACAACAACAGCAGCAGAGGTGGCACGAATTGTGGTTCTTTGGGTTTGATGGGAGCGAAGGAGCTGAAGGCGAAACTGTGATTCAGAAGAAAGGTGAGGGCATTTGGGGAATTCTATTCGATAAAGAGGGCGAAGGAAATTAGAGGCAGCGGTAGCAGCAGACGCGGCCATGGTCTTAGAAGGGAGAATTGGCGCAATCAGCTAAGCGTGCCAGATGATCACTCGCTCGCACTCCTCTTTCTCCCCAACTGTGTCTCCTTATAAGCCGCAAAAAATTAAAAGGTAAGTTTTTTGATATCGGAAATATTTCATATTTTCGATGTTTTAAAATAAATGTCATTTTGATAAGAAAAAACATTTTAAAATAAAATTATTTATAATTTTCAATGTAATGTAGTTAATTTTTTTCTTCTTATTCTACTCTTTAATTATTACTATATACATAATTTTTAAAATATTTTTATATTTTATATTAATAAAAGTAAAAATTTCACCAATATTTAAGATGAACAGTTTGGTAAAATGAGTTTTCTCTTTCTTCTAATGATTACAAACATTTTACGTGCATGTTTAGAACATTATAAAAAAAATTTATACAAAAATTTATAATATTTAACAAAGGAAGAATTAAATATGATTTTATTATTTTTTTGCAGTTAAAAATTTATATTTATTTCATCAATTGCTAAAAAAATTATAAGTTTTTGTAGGGGAGATTCTTATAATATTCTAAACATATCTGTAAAAAATTATTCAAAATTTGAATGACATACATGAGTTAACTTTAAATATTCGAAGACCCATTGCTATTATATTATAGGCGAATTCTTTCATGCACCACTTTTATAAGTAGTCTATGGCAGATTTATATTTTAAATTATTAAAAAAATTAGCGACTATGGACAACATTTTTTCAGAAGTAATAGTTCATACCCTCTTCATTTTATAAATGTGAATATGTGTCTTAAATCATCTAACTAAAGTTGGTTAAGCTTTAGTTGTAACACCCCGTTTTTCGAAGCGAGGGTGTATTTTTTTTTTTTTGAAAGTAATTAAAATAAAACAGAACAATGACCAAGGGAAATACCCTTGGACAAACATTTAAGTCATTATAATTTACAAGCAGCGGAAAAAGTTCACAAAATATGAATTCAAAATGTTTACATATCAAAAGTGGTACAGTCTTCCAGTTTACAAATAAAAAAAAAAAACCCAAAAGAAGGACATCTGTTCCCACTGTGTCAACCTAGTCTGATCATTTTACAAAACCACTAAACACCCTGAGTGATCTCCACGCGCCCCGTGAGATCCTCCTAACGTAGCTCCAGTCAAGCATTCCCATCTACATCCCCATCCACAGGGTATGAACCGGTAAGATAGTCCTGGCTATCATCTGAGGGCAAAGCCCAGATTTCCACAATAGTTGTAAAGGGTCACCAACCGAAATTAACAATTAACACATAACATTTAAGTTTTCAAATGCACAAAATACCTTTTCCACTAAGCATGCACCTTAAAAGGATTTTCCATATGCTAAAAGTTCATGTCATACTTGCCAAATAAAAATGAAATCAAAATGAAGTTCCCAATCCATCAAGTAATATATAATTGACCAAAACATTGATAAATCACTTAAGCAATCAATTATCTAACTCAAAATAAGATTTCCCACTGAGCCAATCGATTGGGGAAATCAATTTCCTGAAAGTTTTTAGTGAAAATTGAACTCTGGGCTTAAATCCATCGATTGGGTAAATCGATTGACTCAATCGATTGGGTAAATCGATTGACAGACAAGACAGAACCCCTGTAATGAATCCAATCGATTGGACAAATCGATTTTTGGAAGACAAAGCCCCTAACTTGAATCCAATTGAATCCAATCGATTTACCAAATCGATTTCTTAAATGATTTTGAAATATAACTTACAAAATCGATTGGGTAAATCGATTTCGTGCAAAACAGAGCCCCTATAACTCATCAAATCGATTAGGTAAATCGATTTCCCTGTATATTCTTTCAAAAATACATAAACCAACTCAATCATATTCAAACACCACTCCAAACCTTAACACTTAACAATACCCGTACAATCACCACGACATTACGAGTTTCGAAAACGTTTTACAATCTAACATACTATCACACAATTCCAAACATACTCTTAGGACAATCAACATAATCTCAATTTGAATCAAACACACTTACACATAGTTTCAAAACATAACATTTAACGGTTTCAACGCAATACCCACACATACAAGATGAACCAACAAATAACAAGGCATCACCTTGACTCGACAATCCCAACACAGACAAAATGAACAAACAAATCACATGGCATCACTTTGACCTGACAATCCCAACGCATACCAGATGAACCAACAAATCACATGGCATCACTTTGACCTGACAATCCCAACGCATACCAGATGAACCAACAAATCACATGGCATCACCTTGGCGCGACAATCTCAACACAGACAAAATGAACCAACAAATCACATGGCATCACTTTGACCTGACAATCCCAACGCATACCAGATGAACCAACAAATCACATGGCATCACCTTGGCGCGACAATCTCAACACAGACAAAATGAACCAACAAATCACATGGCATCACTTTGACCTGACAATTCATTTCTCTACAAAATCATTTTTACGACAACATTAAGTAAACGCAGATATTAAGAGATTCCCCATTCTTAATACTCATTTAACTTAATGATTTTCACAAACAAACACACATTAAGCAAACAGAAATATTAAGAGATTCCCCATTCTTAATACTCTTTTAACTCCAACAATTTTCAAAACAAACATTAAGTAAACAAGACATTAAGAGATTCCCCATTCTTAATTCTTATTTAACTTAAACGATTTTCCAAAACAAACACACATTAAGTAAATAAGACATTAAGAGATTCCCCATTCTTAATACTCGTTTAACTTAATGGTTTTCAAATTCCACACAATACAAACTCAAACATACTTTCACATTCAATCCATAATTCACACCAAATCATTTTTCCACACAAACCACACAAAGCACATCTCAAATTCTATAATATATCAATTATGAACACGTCGAATACGACGACACAAATCAACACAATCCATCACTCAAACCCAACAATTTCATTTACTCAAAGTCATACATAAATAAGGAAAGTTCATTTTCCATGAAACATTCATCAATATAACCAAAACCTAACTCTAAGATTTTACCCATAAAGCCTTAGATACATTTTCCCAAATCAATACTCCAACTCTAACAAAATTCTTTTCCACACAACCACAGATAAGGCCCTAAATGCAAACTAAAAGTTTGGAAGGAGCCCTTACCTTCACGTTAGCTTTAACGTTCAATTACGGTACCGCGAGTAAATCCGGTAAAATCTCCGCTCGCAACGTCGCGTCCAAAGTTGGTCCACTAGCACCGTAGCACGGAGGTGAGCAACCTTACCTTCTATCACATCTTGAAAGGATGCTTAGATCTAGATGAAACGGAGAGGTTTGTGTTTGAATCCCTAATACCGTTTTTCTTCGTTTTCGAAACAACGAGGAAGTATGAAGCTGAGAAAACCTTGCTCTCTTATCCACTAGTCCTTGGGTTTCTATTCTTGAAGTCAAAGAACGAAAAAGGAAGCAAAACCAACGAATGAAGAAAAAGGGAGAAGGTGGGTTCGCGCGGGCAGAGGAAGAAGATGAAGTTTTTCCTTTCTTTGGTTTTTCCTTTCTTTTTCTTTCTTTCCTCTTTCTTTCTTTTCTTTCTCTTTCTATTCTTTCTAATCCCTTTCTTTTTCCCCCCACACAAACATATATACATATATTTTAATATATATATTATTTACTTTTAACAAATATCTTCAAAATATCTAGATATTTGTTAAATTACCATTCCACCCATAACGCATTAATTCTTCGTAAAAGATTCACCGCAGTTAATTTAATTTATTCATCGACGAGTAATTCTAATCGGGCATCAAAATATCATTTTGGTCTTATAAACTCCAAAATATTAATAACTTTGGCTAAAAGCCTCCGAGTTCAATACCAAAAATACACCAAAATACATAAAGTACACTTTAAAATTATGGGTCTTACATTACTACCCCCCTAAAATTAGTTTCGTCCTCGAAACTATGCGTCGATAAATAACTCTGGGTGTTGTTCTCTCATCTTGCTCTCCAGTTCCCAAGTCGCATCTCCAGTAATTGGGTTCCAAATCACCTTGACCAACGAAACATCCTTGATCCTTAATCGCTTAATCTTCCTGTCATCAATTCTCACAGGTGGTACTTCGAATGACAAGTTATCCTTTAGCTGGATTGTGTCTGGTTCGATCACATGTGATAGATCTACAAGATATTTCCTCAACTATGACAGATGAAACACGTCGTGAATATTGAACAGTATCGGAGGCAATGCAATCCGATAAGCAACAGGACCAATTCGTGCAGAAATCTGATATGGTCCAATGAATTTCGGAGTCAACTTCTTCGATTTCAATGCCTTACTAACTCCCGTAGTAGGTGTGACTCTTAGAAACACATGGTCACCCTGTTCGAATTCTAAAGGTCTGCGACGCTTGTCCGCGTAACTCTTCTGACGATCTTGTGAAGTCTTCATTTTCTCCTTGATTTTCCTTACCTTAGCTGTAGTCTGTTGCACCATCTCTGGTCCGACAATCATATTTTCACCGTCCTTATACCAACACAAGGGCGTTTGACGCTTGCGCCCATATAAAGCCTCATATGGTGCCCTTCCAATACTTGCGTGGAAACTATTGTTGTAGGGGAACTCAATCGTAGTTTCGTTCCCAAGGCTTCGTGCAATGCTCCCCAAAAAAAAATAAAAAATGGGATGTGAACTTCAGATCACTATCTGATACAATACTCGATGGTACTCCGTGTAATCTCTAAAGGTCGCAACACCCCAGCAGGTCGCTGATGTTCCGCCTTGTACGGAACATCCATCTAGTACAAAACCTAAACACTATGTATGACACCGACACATTGAGTACAATGTATCATTACCTACTGATAGGACTTCCCATCCATACCAAGAATGATCTTGGGTTATTGTAGAGGTAAACAAATCAAATTAACCAAGAAATCCCTATTCTGAGTAGTTATTTGACAATGTATACATGCAGTATTTTCAGTCAAAGTCTTAGCAGGCATAAAAACAACCAAATCAAAAGGGTAGTGACGACGCAGATAACTTCCAACGATTCACACAATCCGTAGTAATGAAGAAATGGGTTGCCCCCGAATCAAAAAGTGCAGTTAAAGTGTTACCTGCAATTTCACAGTCACGTTGAATCAGATTGTCAGATGGATTCCCATCTTCAGCACTCACACAATAAATGCGTCCTCTAGCTACAGGGCGAGTTGCCCTAGTTACGTTCACAACGGGTTCCACCTTCGGGGCTCTGCAATCCCTTGCAAAGTGCCCTAGCTTCTGGCAATTGTGGCACGTCGGTCTATTAGAGGTACATTCATTAGCATAATGTCCCTCTTCCCCACATCGGAAACATCGAACCACTCGTCCCAATTGTCTCTCGAAATTCTGGTTCCCTGGGCGATTCTGCCCACCGTTGTTATTCTGTGGCCGATTATAAGGTTTAGCAACTTGCTTCCCTTTGTTATTCTGATAATTCACCCGACTAGGCCCTCCTGCACTAAAATTCCCTCCACGGATAGCCCTCTTATTCCTCATATCCTCAACTTCCCTACACTTTTCCACAAGGACTTGGAAACATTGAATTCCCAAGGGCAAGACAGAGTCTTGAATCTCATACTTTAGTCCGTCTTAGAAACGATGACACATGAAGGGTTCATCAATCTCTTCACGGAAAAACCTAAAATGTCTTGATAGCGATTCAAACTTAGCAGCATATTCACCCACGGTCATGTTCCCCTGATGCAGTTTTAGGAAATCATCACCCAACTTAGTCCTGGTACTCATCGAGAAGTATTTGCCTAAAACTTCCTTTTGAATGATTCCCAGTTCACCTCCTCGTGAGCTGATCTCATCAACAATCTGGCACTCCTCCACCAGTACTCAGCATCTCCCAATAACATATAAGTGGCATAGTTGACCTTCACTGCCGCCTGACAGTTAATCATTTCGAAGATCTTCTCCACTTCTTGGATCCACTGATCCGCTTTCTCTGAGTTCTCATCCCCCTTACACTTGGGAGGATTGTAACGACGGAAGTCTTCTAACCCTCTTGACTCCACAGCACGGATCTCTCTTTCCCTCTTTTCGAGATCACGTTGAGTCTTGGCAGCAGTCTGTGCAGCAACAGAAGCAGCCATGTTATTCATAGCCTCCGCCATTCGATCATCCCTGTTAGCATTGGCTCTCGGAGCGTCATCCCTTCTTGGCGGCATGGTTTTCCTATAAAACCATCATCAAGTAGAGTCTTAACGCTACTTCAATAATTCCAGAAATAACTCCCGACCACATCAGCACATAATAATTATTCTGAACTTGACAACTCAAACCACCTAAATCGACACATGATCAGACAACAACTCCTAACCTCCAAACTAGAACCTAAGGTTCCACAGCCCCCAAAGAAAACCAAACCAAAGCTCTGATACCACAATGTAACACCCCGTTTTTCGAAGCGAGGGTGTATTTTTTTTTTGAAAGTAATTAAAATAAAACAGAACAATGACCAAGGGAAATACCCTTGGACAAACATTTAAGTCATTATAATTTACAAGCAGCGGAAAGATGACGTTCCGATTCGGCCGATTCCAAAATGAGGTGAAAGATGACGTTCCGAAACGCAAGTTAGGCTTTTGAATCACCGAAAACCAGTATATAGAACTCGAGATATGAACGTAGGTTACTGATCACGAAAATTGGAAGAATTGGAGTATTAGGGTTTGATGTAAAGGAAACTCAATATTATTATTCAGCAAAGAAACCAAGAACAAAATGGTGCCACAATATAAGGATTGATAAACCAAGAAGAACGCCACAAGGGTTAACAACCTTGATAAGTTCAAGAAGAATTGTTTCAAGAACTCTAGAGAGCAAAGCCTCACAAAATTAATATTCAAAATCTGTCCTTCCATGATGTTACAAATGCTTATTTATACTAAGTCTATCTCTAAACCTAAATGGGTCATAAGTGACACCATTCTCTAGGCCCATATTGGTCTTACATCTTATTTTTTTCTAAAATAAACTTAAAGTAAGTAAGTAACGGATCTTCACTTACACATAACAAAAACTAAATCAATAATAAAACTATTACAAATCCAAATCAAAGCAAACTAAGAATTAATACAAACCAAATTAAAATAAATAAAGTTTATCCTAATTTATTAAAATATGAATCATCTTCATGCTCTTGAGATCCTTATCAACGTCTATGGGAAAAAGGGAAGCAAGAATGGTTGGAACCACAAAGGTTGATATTGAAATGTTCAATGGATCAAATGATTTTGGTATATGGAAGATAAAGATGCATGTTGTTCTGGTACAAGAAGGCTTGGTGAACGCATTGAAGGGTGAATCATCTTTTCCTGCAACAATGATTGCACGAGAAAAGGAAGAACTGATTGAAAAGGCAAAGAGCACAATCATCTTGTGTCTTGGAGACAAAGCTTTGAGGGAGGTTGCAAGGGAACCAACAGCAGCAGCCTTATGGCTTAAACTTGAATCTCCCTACATTATAATTATGGTGAAAGTCTGAATGTGACCAAAGAAAGAATTGAAAGGAAAGGATCAAATAGAAATAAGCATAGGTCCAATTCAAGATCAAAATTTGTCTTGGGATGTTCTTGAAGAGCAAAGGCTATGAATGAATTATTTTGATGTTGAGTCAAGGTGGAGAATTGTGAAGATATGCCTCAAATAGATTATTTTCAATAAAACATAAAGTTGGTACAATGGCAGCAAGATCAATGATTGAGTTATTTTGATATTGAGTCAAGGTGGAAAATTGTGAATATGTGCCTCAAATCATCTAACTAAAGTTGGTTAAGTTTTAGTGATTGTTATAACTACCTTTGGCCAAGTTAGTTATGATAGATGGTTATAGTTAGTTTGCTTTTATATACTATAAATAAAGCTGTAATATAGTAGCAACAATGTGAGTTGTAGTAGTAGTAGCTGAAAATTTAGAGAGGCATAAACAATTCGTGATTCATCGAAATTCAAATAAAGAAGATTAAAGGAGAAAAGAAAGATTGAGTGAAAAAGCTATTATTGCTGATTCATAAACAATGATAGATACTAGGAAATCAATCTTGAGAAGACTTTAATCTTGTAAAATTCAAAGATTCATAGTAGATTAATCTTGCTTGCTTTCCCGTGACGTAGGTCTCATCAATTGAGACTGAACACGTAAATCTGAGTGTTATTCTTCTCCTATCTTTCTTTAATTCTCGTTTACATTTGATTGAGAAAAATATTTTATCAAAACAAGAGAAAACCAAGAATGTTATAGTTTTCTGGTTTTCTCAGTTATGTCCAGAACGTTATCCGTTTTTCATTTTTTCTCTGCAATTGTTTGTTTTTTTCTGTTTTGTTGATTAATTCTTGTTGCATATCTCAATATTGTTTTAATAATAAATAAAACTATGAACTATAATTGATATCGATTTAATACACAATACACATTTATTTTTATTTTATTTTAATAAAATTTGTATATTTTAAGTCACGTTGATCTATATTAGAATTTATCTATATTGAATTATTTATTTATAATAAGACTAGTTTTATTGTTGGAAGGAGTGCGATTGACAATACTATTATTTTCCAAGAAATCATTCATACTACACAATCTATTTGGATCTTGTCATACGTTATGACTGAGTTGGAATAAAATTTTATTATAGAATGCTTTGACCTTCCTTCTTTATTAACTATGTTAATCAAGCTTATTATGGCTTAGCATTGTAGACCTTCTCGATACTGCTCTCCTACTTTGGTTAATAAAATTATTTCAAATTATTATA
The DNA here is from genome assembly GCA_037974775.1 of Cicer pinnatifidum. Lineage (NCBI taxonomy): Eukaryota > Viridiplantae > Streptophyta > Magnoliopsida > Fabales > Fabaceae > Cicer > Cicer pinnatifidum. The sequence goes on along the minus strand of JBBPBR010000001.1, from coordinate 22,933,904 downwards.
GAATGCTTTGACCTTCCTTCTTTATTGGTTAATAAAATCATTATGGCATATTCTTTTTTATTGTTAATAATTTGAAATTATTATCAACCTTATGTTAGTACTAACTAATTTTTTCAAACTTTTCAGATCTGGACTTTTTTGATTGTTTTGAAATCATGCAAACTTAACACAAATATTGACTTGGCTCTATCACAATATCAATACAAGTTTTTTGAAAATGGTATAAACTATTGTTCTCCCTGGTAAGTTATTATTGTTATATCTTATTATTGTTTTATCAATTTAAGTTAGACTAGTTTAATTGTGTATGAACCAAAACTTAATGTAATCAAAACTGTTAAATGCCAACAATTGTCAGTAATCAAAATTGTTAGTAACCACAACTACAATTGTTACTCTGTTAGCAATCTCAACTACCTGTTATAGATATTTGTTACCAAATATTAACATTTCTATTAAAAGCAAGAACACAAGTTTAATTTGTTATTCTTGTATAATTACCTTCTATTTCCCAACACCTAGTGCATGATATTGCAAGATTGATTTTGCTGGGAGTCATAGAAGAACAAGCTTTTTATCATATGTATGCTACCTTTTATCTTAAGTCAATTGTAAACTATTAGAATTTTATTTTAAATAAAATTGAAGTACTGAGTATGAATATTGGTTCTCTAGGTTGCTAGAATTGTTGCAGATTGCTTGATGTTAAATCTTTATTTAACATTAGCTAAGTTAGTAGCGGAAATTTATATTATCTTGAACAACATATTTGGGTATGTCAACTTGACTTCTTAGTTTGACTTTATTGTTCATTCAAAATGGTTTATCTAATCATGTTGATTGCATTATTTTTTATTCAAACTAGGCTGCTATACATTGAATTAAGCTATAGTGAATTTGACATTAACAATTCTGGAATTTTTTAATATTGATTGCAAATAAGGTATTGAATTATTTTTTCTATGGCACACATCAGCAACATATTTTTATAATGGTTATTGAATATTAATTTTTGCTCTAATTTTTTAGGTTGGCAGTGGGAACAAATTGGGAACATATTGATATTTGTATTGTCATAAAGTCAATTGAAACTATCAATATTTTTCAAGAAGTGTGTATTAATATTAGAATTTATGTATAATTTGAATTTGAAGGTGTGTATTAATATTAGACTTTATGAGGTGCCAAACAAAGAGAGATACTTTAAGAGGAACCAATATGTTTCAGATGAAGTTGCACAACGGAGAATAAACAATGCTATCATCCTCTAAAAAATATTGATATGCGCCTTTGGCAGAATATTGATATCCGAAAGCATGATGCCAATACCACTTGTCCACAATATTTTCCCACACAACAAAATTTTTCAACAACAAAATATATTTTAAAACCGACTTCTCTTCGCAAACAAACAAATTTCTTCTCCAACACCGAGCCTCCTCATCAACCCCTCATCTAAAATCACACATCTCCATTACCAAAATATTTTTTATCAACTGTCAACTCAAACGATCGACTAAATCTATCACATAAACAACCTCCCTCCAACCAAGGATCGCTCACCAAAATGATGTGCCCCAACCATTACCCAAAACTAGTCTCAAGGTATTAGAAAACCAATTGACTTTCCCAACTATTCACACATCACATGCATAATTTTGGCCCATACACCAAATTGAATCCCTAGTCGAATTCATAACCACAACACTCCCTCCAAATCATATTTTTTCTTGAACACTTTAAACCAAAGTTGAAGAGAGAAAATCACAAAACGCATGATTTGAATTGTGTTTTTAAGTTTTTTTGTTGTGATAAAACACAAAAAATAAAAATAAAAACATGATAAAGAAAATGTAAATAAAGAGACAAAGAGCATAAACACAAGATGCCATATTATACTAGTTGACTAACACATTAGTTATGTCAATTCCCTTCAATTTAAATGATTTAATCTACAAATCACCAAAAATATCACACATTCACTTAACAATTTCTTGTAAATCTGATGTAGTTGGGGGCAACATCCATTAGTGGAATAAGTTAGAAACAATGTCTAAGATTTTTTTGAATAACTCTCACAAGAGAATGCTTACAAAGAATGAAATTAAAATGTATTTGCAGTTTTCAACACAAATAAAATAATACAAATTTTTCCAACTAGTGTTGTATTGACACAATAGGATTCTCGTATGTATGTTATTTTGTAGTGAAGATCACATTATTTTAAGTGAAACTTCAAGGTCACTAGATTTTTTGACCGTTGTTGTGATTGCATAAAATCATATGTAACATAATGACTTGTAACAAATCTTCAAAGATCTTAAATCTGTGATAAAAACTTGTCTTAATTCGTCTTCATAATTAATTCAGTGTATCTTGATTGAAGTGACAAGAAAATCAAAGGATGATATTTTTAGAGGATGTATGACATTTCTTTAGTCAGAGGATAAGTCCATCTTTGATAAGAGTATTGACTTGATTTGTTGACCAAACAATCAATTGGTTTTCTAGATTTATGAGATGCTTAATAATCAAAGCTAGCTGGTATAATCCGATTCATCAGAGGCGCGCTAGAGCGTGTTAAGTCAAAGTCAAACACATTTTTAACAAAACCTTCAAAGAATTACCTTGATTTCTTCATTTATCTTCTCTATTCATTAGAGGATGGAACATAAATTCTTTAAAACTTTTAACAAAAGGTTTGCACATTTAAACAATTTCATTAGCATAGTAAATTGTTCCCACAAAATAATATTTGTCATTACTCTTTAAATCAACATGGTTATAACAATCTTCCCCTTTTTTAATGATGAAAAAATCTAGTTTTGTGAACAATTTTTCTTTAAAAAGTATAATATATGCAAAATTATTGAAAGTTAAGCACCCCTTAATATGAGCAGGTACAAAATAATGAAAGTGATGTATGATATAATGACTTAGGGTTGAAAATTCGATACTTGGAAAACAAAAAGTGAAATTGTTCTCAAAATATACCCCCTCTTTTGTCATCAGACAAAAAAATTAGAACAAATGAAGAAAATAGCACAAAAGGAATAGAGAGCTAAATGTCACTTTCATTAAAAAAAAGTTAAGAGTACATAAGGTAAATTAAAAATAATTACAAACCCATATAAAAGACAAAGTAAAGACTTGGGTAAAACTAAGGGGACAAAGTATTATAAGTAGACTCCCTAAATCCTAAACCCTAAAAGACAAAGTATTATGAGTAGACTCCCAATTATTGGCTGTTTGTTCCATGAACGGCTCAATTTAAGCTTTTTTTTTTCAATGTCTTCCTTCTTTACAAACTAAGAGGGGTCAAATGCATGTGCAAAAGGGCCTTTAGAGGAAGATTGAGCAGATCCTAAAGCAATAACAACAGGAACGTCAAATAGAGGGATATCAACTTGTGGAATGATCATATGAAATTTCAATGGTGCTGAAGAGACAACTATTGGTAGTTCCTGATGAATAGTGCTAGAGGGACGTATAACTTCAATTGGTGTACCTTTTTGATGCAACAATCAGTCTCTTCCTAGCTTGATCTTCACAAGCTTTTTTAAAGGTAAATGATCTCTACAACTGTAATTTTGAGAAGTTAGATGTCTTTCGTGCTCCATGTTGTCCATAATCAATTTTGTTACTAAATACAAAAATTTGTCCTTCTAGGTTAAGACTTCATTGGAATCCAAACTTTGAGCATTCGTTCTGCTAATCTTATTTGTATTGGAAGTAAAAGAGGAAATGAATGAGTCTAGGTTTGGAAAACCAAAGGTAAAAGATGGGATGAAATGGGCAAGTTCTAAGGGTATAGAAGTTTAAGGTTAGCTTGTGGTTGAGTTGTGTTAGAAGTGGGTGAGTCATATGAGAATGTTTCAGAGACCTCATCATTGACAACCCGAGATGCTACCTCAAATGATGTGTGGGTATGATCCACAAGCACAAGTGGTGAGGGTCAAATACAAGTGTGGAAGAAATGGGTATGGTTTGACTTGTTGTTTGAGGTGGGTTATAGTGTGAAGGTGATAGTGTCGAGCTTGGAAATTCAGTGTTAAGAGGATAAATGTTTAATCTAAACTTAGGAGCTGCAAAATATTCTATAAAGGTTACTTCAAACATTTCATCTGAGGTATTTTTATCTGAATCAGTGTTAGAGAAAACAATAAAGGTATATAATGTGGTTTATTTAATTGGTTCATGTTTATAGGGGGTTGTAGTTAAATTTTGGTTGTGGGTAGAGGGTGTTGTAATAGGTTTAGGTTCAGTAACAATATTATTACTACCACTAGTAGTATTACTAGAAGAATGAATATGCTTAGAAAAGGTATTTGCCTTCTTTCTCTTCCGTAAGATAAGGATTGTTTCATCCTCATTGGTGTTTTCATCATCTTCTTCCTTTTATACCTTAATAATTACCTTGACTGCCCTTTTCCTTTTCTTTTCAAACTTTTGAAATGTTTTTCGTAGAGGGAATTAAATAAGGGGCATCTGTTAACTGGAGTGGTACATCCTAATGTACTCTTTTATAAACTCTTTATTATCTTATTCATGATGGGAATATCTCAGGATCCATTATCTCTCAGAATCGACTAAGTTTGTTCTCCAAAAACATACATTCTCCTACTCCTACAAATGTTGTTTGTTAGGATTTTGAGGTTAGGGTTAGTGAGTTATGGAAGTAGAAGAGTACCCATATTTTGAAAGGTGTTTATTGAGACTCTTTGAGGTAAATACACAACTCTAATGCTAAGAAATAATCTTTAGAAAAATGTAGTTTTGTTTAAAAATATTATTTTGGGGCTTACGGTAGTTTTAAAGAATTTTTACGATTTCCTAGAATTATATAAAATTTATCATAATATTTTCTAAAGTCTTGAAAATATTTTTGATACTTAGATTTGTTAGCTGAGGTGCTGCCTACTAATCTATGAGTTGTTGGAGAACAAACTTAGTCGGTTCTCCATAGTTCTGAGTAGACAACGATCAGTGTCACATATATTTATTACACTATAATTATTATTTTACTTGTTTTCTACGTTATTGCAATTATTTAAAAATTAGGGAGCACAACCTTTGATTTTTTTTTCTTCTCAATTTCATCCTTTATTTATGTTCAGAGTCTTTGTTATATAATACGTTTATGGTTTGACTTTGAGTTATAAAGTATTTAAATATTGAATTGATGTACAATTGAATATGTTTTCCATGAGTTACGATGAAATGAAAAATGATATTTAAATATGTGTTTGGAAATCTTTGTTATAATTATGAAATCGTTGACAGAGGTAGGTGCACCTAGTTACATCATTTTGATTGGAGAGAGTTACCCGTTAGATGAAGCCCCCTATGAGATTTTCCATTCTTAAGGAGGGTAGAGCTATCAACTAGATGTAAGCTCCCTAATTGATGTAATTTATATGATGTGTTGCGGGATCTAGAGATAAGGGCTATATGTTACATGTTAGGAGGAGAGGGATATCAATGAGATAAAGCCGTTTCTTGGTTCTAAAAAATTTATGTTTTTACTTGTTTGATTTTCTATGATTTTTAAGGTTGTTCATTGTGATTTCACTTCTTTTTGAATTGGATTTTAAATATTTATACTTGAACGACTAAATTATAAGTTTAATGATCTTATCATGTGTGCTATCAATGAAATAAAGCCGTTTCTTGGTTCTAAAAATTTATGTTTATACTTGTTTGATTTTCTATGATTTTTAAGGTTGTTCATTGTGATTTCACTTCTTTTTGAATTGGATTTTAAATATTTATACATGAACAACTAAATTATAAGTTTAATGATCTTATCATGTGTATTCTTTATTTAGGAATTATCTATATTTAAGATAGTATTGTTTAGCATAATTGCCACAAGGTTGTAAAACAATTATTCATGCCTTTTTGTGTTTCCCTTCAAGTTAATGGTGGTTGTTGTCTACTCACTAAGTCTTTGTGGCTTACCCTTTTCGTGTTGTTTATTTTTTCAGATTCACTAACAATTGAGTAACAAGTTGTCAACCTTGGCAAACACAATTCAACCCTCCTTCTCGTGTTTGCACCTTCAATTGACATCAGAGCTAAGTATCAAGACTAAGAACTTTACATTGTTTGAAAAAAGATCCTAGGGTTGAATATTTCTAGATTTAGTGAAGAAGTTGATGGAGGAAACATAACATACCACCTTTGTTTGATGGAGAACATTTTGAGTATTGGAAATATAGGTTGAGAAGTTTTTACATTTCACAAGATCCTGAACTTTGGGACTTGGGTGAAGATGGTTATATTGCTCTGAAGAATACTGATGGTATTGAAATTCCAAGAAAGGAGATGAATGATGATCAGAAGAAGATGTACAAGATGCATAGCTTTATCCTCGTTCACAATTAACTTGGCTACATCCAGTCCCTTTATTCAGAAAGCTTTAATCCACTAATTCAAATACCTTGAATTACAATGCACCTAACACTCCAAGTTAGTCTTCCCAAGTAGCCTGACAACTCCAGACTCTTAAGGAACTAACCACCTCGAACTTACAACCCAAGTCTTCTCCTAACAACCTGACAACCACAAATTGAAGAACGAACTAACCACATTCATCCTGCAAGCTAATTCTTCTCCTAACTACCTGACAACTCCAGATTGAAGAAGGAACTACACCAATATCAGGTTGGATATAAAGGATTGGAACTTAAGTAGTTGCATCTAACAAAGCTGATAATAATAATAACTCTACACTCTATGAAAAGAACATTCATAAAATATTTCTAACTTCAACAAGTATTTCTCTCTTTGAAATCCAAGATGAATTTGTAATTTTGAGCTTGTGAGTTATGTTACTCTTTTATGCTTTTCTCCTTCAGTCTTAAGTGTCTATTTATAGTGAAAATTTGGGTTTCAATTTAGTCCTTGTTTAATTCTGAATTGTAAATTCTTCAAATTGATTCTATATCTATTTTGTTTAGATTGAGTTTGTAAACTCTTCACACTGATTCAGTTTTATTTTTGTTCAAATTTCGTTTGTAAATTCTTCAAATTGATTCAGTTCATATTTTGATATGGATAAATGTAATGCCCCAAATTTTTTATCCAAAAAATTACTTAAAAATATTTATTTTCTTTTATAAACTACTATAATTTTTTTTTCTTATGAATAATTGATCATGTGAAAATTTGAAATGTGTTACAAAATGACTTGATATATTTTTTTGTAAAAGAACATAATGCAATTTGCTAAAATATTATTCAATCATTTATTTGCAAAATTAATATTCCAATTGTTAGATCAATATTTATTTATGCTCCAAAATAAAATAAATTCTCTTTAAGTGAAATTCAAAAGAAACAATGTTGGCTGATATTAAGGACATTCAATTGGAATAAAATCTCACTTCCACATTTTTATTAAAATTTAATGATGACGAGTAAATAACTTTACAATGTACCACAAAAAATTTAGTAATATAAAACATTATTTTTAAATAAAAGTCCCATTTTCCCACGCGCGTGCACCAACCAAACATCATTCATGCAACTCAACTCTTTGAGATCATTAGTACCTAAATGTTGGTGTAAGGGGTCAATTCATCCCACAACAAAATTAAACCAAATAATAAAATAACAACCATAAAATATGAATATAAAATCCTTTTGTAATAAAAGATTTAAAGAAATTGATTATTTAATAGTTCTCAAAGATATATCAAAAGTCATAAAATGTATCTAAATAAGTAACAACCGTAGAGCAAATAGTTAAATCAAAATAAAAATAACAATAAAATGTATATAAGTTATGCATGCTCCTAAACATATATGATCCGGATATAACCAGCCACACAGGCGTCCACACAGAAGTCACCCATACCAATGGGGAAAATTAAACCAGCCACACAGACGTCCACAAAGATGCATATGATATGTCATGAAATGATAATGATGCTCAAAATGTACAAGTCACCACTCACTTAAATAATCACACACATCATTAGCCACTTAGGCAATCCACAAAGATAACAATAATTAAAACACAAATTACCAGTCACTTAGGCAACCACAAAGATAACAAATATTTAAAACACAAATCACCAGCCACTTAGGCAACCACAAAGATAATTATATTTAAAACACAAATCACCAGCCACTTAGGCAACCACAAAGACAAAGTATTTTAGATTAAATTTTTAATCACATAAAACATTAAATTTATATTCTCATGGATGTTCATAGTTATAACTCAATAACTTCAATACATCAAATATGCACGTGAACAAATATCTCAAAATCACTACTTTCATTTTAATAATCCTTAGGATTCGATTTGACTACATGTTATTGATAACCATTAAAACTCATATCAGCAAGAATACAATAGCAACATAAATTTTGTTCCTTTCACTATAAAGTTTTCAGCATTCTAAAAATGGACTATTCATTAATGCATTCAATAATCAATTTTCTCATATTATTAAATTTAAAGAAATATAAAATTCTCATCAATTTTCTCAAGACACATATATTGTTCATAAAAGCCAAGTTTTAAATTTAAAATACTTAAAGGTCAACAAATAAAATCAAATACATAATAATAAACATATTACTAATTACACCATTATAGTTAATTTCTTTACGACAAAAATAAAATCAACTTTTTTCTTTTAAGACATCCAGACATCATATCAATATCCTACGAACTGCTAATTTAATATCTAGCCTAACTCTACATGGGGAAAAGCCATTACCTTAGGCGCTTTCTTCCTTAACATCTCTAAATTCGCACGAGAAATAGCTCATGAGACAATGATGAATTCAACACCGATAGATATTGGGATTTATGACTTAGAAAATTATTTTAGAAGTGTACGAATGACAAATAGGTGTGACAACAAGAGGCCTAATGAAAATGTATGAACATAATAGCTATTTACGTTGCAATATTACGATTGAGTTCTTGTCTAAAATTGAAGTGCACTTAATTCTAAAATTATACTACCAATAATTACTATTTATTTAATTTAATTAGGTTGTTACAAAGTCAATTGAAATCATGTGTATTTATGTGTATGAGTTAATTAGGATTAACTAATAAAGTTAACCATATATTGTAGGGTGTCACACCATTTATTTTAATTAAATAAATAATGTAGAGGGTCACATCATCCTCTACATGAGATACAAAAAGGAGAATAGTCCCCTCTTAATTGCACAAAAAACTCATAATTAAATTTATAATCATCCTTTAAAAAATAAATTAAAGGTGTTAAGAATGAGTTAATGCACATTATGTCACACAATGAATCGTCATAAAATCTTGTCATAAAGGAGAGTAAAAGGATTTCACTAACTCTATAATATCTCTAAAATGAGTACTTATTTGGTCATAAATAAAATTAACAAACAATATAAATTTTATAAATTTCAATTTAATTTAATAATTTAACTAATATTTTATCAACTAAAATAAATCAAGCATGACAAAAATACCACTCACACATAGCAAAATAAAACAAACATATGTAACACAACAATTTCGTGATTATCGAAACTAATCAAATAAGCAAAATACACAATTATCCATGTAGAAATTAATTATGCCATAAATTGTTCTAATGTAATCGTCACACCAAAATAACTAAGTAAAAAGAAAGGTTATAATTATTCAAGTAAAATAGGGAGTGGTAAATTTTAATTTAATTTATTTACATGTAGAATAAATTATTAATTAAATAATAAATTACAAAAATTACTAAAAGACGCATATATAATATAAATAAAAATATTGGGGTGTTACAATAAATCTTGATCAAATCTTTTTCAAATTTTTGATCAAATCTTCTTCTAATCTTGACCATATTTTCTTTTCGATTTGGTAAAAGATTTTCTTCAATTATAAATTTGAATCAATTTTTCTTTTAGATTTTCATCAATTATAATTTTGAATCTAATCTTATTTTAGAATTTCTTCAATTATAAATTTGAATCAAATCTTATTTTAGATTTTCTTAAAAAACACGAATCTTCTTTCATACTCTTTGAAGTCAAATTTATTGTTCTCATAAGATACTTTTGTTAACATCTAAACTCTGAATGTAAAACCAACTTGGTTGCAACATCTAAGAACAAATCTATATTTCTTGCAGATGTCCTCAGAAATCAATATAAAACACCAATCATGGTACCTGGACAGTGGATGTTCATGACAAATGACGAGAGAAAATTTTATGTTCCAAGAACTAAATTTGAGCAAATGAGGCATAATGATTTTTATAGGAAAGCAAAAAGGCTAGATGATTGGTCAAGGTACAATTGGTAATGGTACTTCCCATTCCATTAAAGATGTCTTGTTTGTTAAAGGTCTTAGACGTGATTTATTAAGTATTAGTCAGTTAAGGAATAATAATTATGATATATTCAACCAAAAAACATGCAAAGCATTTGGTCAAAACGATGTATATGTACTCTTTACAGGTAATGGGAAAACAACATTTATAAGATAAATCTGTTTAGTCTAGAGAAACAAAAGGTTAAGTGTCTTATGTCAATAAATGTAGAGAAACTAATTTGACACAAGATTAGGTCATGCAAAACTGAATAAATTTCAACTAGTTAGATGTCTACCTAAGCATAGTTACAAAACTGAAATTATTTGTGAAGCTTGTCATAAGGGAAAACAAATAAAAAACTCCTTTACTCCTAAGAACTAAGTCTCTATCTCAAAGCCCCTTGAGCTCTTACATATCGATCTCTTTGGGACAGTGAAAACAACCTCTCTAAGTGGAAATAAATATGGCTTTGTTATAGTATATGATTACACTAGGTGGACATGGGTAAAATTTTTAAGAAGTGAGGATGAATCTCACAAAGTGTTTATCACATTTTGCAAACAAATAATGAAAGAAAATGGACTTAAGATTGTAACAATCATAATTGATCCTGGAGGAGAATTCGAAAATAAGTTCTTTAAATGTTTTTGTGATGAGAATGGAGTCTCTCACAACTTCTCCTCTTTGAGAACACCCCAACAAAATGGAGTCGTAGAAAGAAAGAATATATCACTCCAAGAAATGGTCATAACCATGTTAAATGATATGAATGTTGCAAAACACTTTTGGTTGTACTTGTTATATGTTAAACACTAAGGATAACATTGGTAAATTTGATTCTAGATCTCAAAAGTGTACCTTCATTGGATAATATGAAAGATCCAATGTTTATAGAGTATTTAATAGGAAGCTCATATTGTGGATGAATCCATTGATGTTAAATTTGATGATAAACAACTTGACCTTGAGAAGTCAAAGCATGATAATGATAGTGCAGGTTTACCGGAACCAAAGGAAGTACATGCAAACAAACCAGAAGAACTTGAAAAATCAGAGGATACAAGCAACTCAAAAGAATATGAAAAATCTTCAAAGGATGAATCTGATAAATTCAGAAATACTCAAGATAAGTCAGAAGAAAAATCTGGATATAAGTACCAATCATATCATCCTAAAACTCTAATAATTGGAAGTGCAAGTGATCCTTTGAGGACCAGATCATCACTTAAACATATCAGTTTGTTTGGCTTACTCTCATCAATTGATCCTACCTCTAGTGATGAAACATTGGCATATGATGGATGGATTCTTGTATTGAAAGAAGAGGTAAGTTAATGTAATAGGAATTGTTTATAGGATCTAGTACCTAGACAAAAGAAGAACATTATTGGAACCAAGTTGGTTTTCAGAAACAAGCTACATAAAAAAGGTGAAGTGTTAGAAACAAGGCAAGACTTGTCGCACATGGCTACAAACATCAAGGGGGCATTGATTACACTAAAACATTTGCTCTGGTGGTTAGATTAAAAGCTATGTGTACCCTACATTATTTTGCTGCAAATAATAGCATTACATTATTTCAAATGGATGTTAAAAAGTCTTTTCTTTTAACTTTTATTCCTTAAATCTTCAATACATTACCATCGTTCACTCAAGCATATAAAAAATGAATGAGTTTGTGAAGAACTAAATGCAAATTTCATCATTACCTATATGCTAAAGCTCACATTTTTTCCTCACTCTCAGTTTTAAAAAGCCCATCATTTCAAACTCCTAAATAATTTCCAATAGTAGAAGAAATTATAATTTAGCCCAGAAAACCACATGCAAATCGTGAAATTTGTTCTAAGAAAAGAACTCACACTCTTGACAAGGAGAACTTCCTTTAGAATCGAGCTAGGTTGTGGAAGTTGTCTAGTTTTTTAGCTCTTAACACTTCTGGTTTTGTTGCAATGGTTCAATCCTAAAAGTCCCTAATCTTCTCTTTTTCTTCTTTTAGTATTGCTTTTGATGGTAAATGACACTTATGAGAAAGAAGGACATGCACGAGGTTGGATTGGAGGAAGAGAACTTCTGATGGTTGCAGCCATCGTAGAATCTTGGAAAGAAAAGGAAATGAGTGTTTCCATGGAAGGGAAAGTGTAGTTGGTGATGAAAGAAATGAAAGTGAGAATGGTTTTTGTGTACTCATGAATGAGAGAGAAAAGAAAAATGGAATGTTTCCTTCTTTTGACACTTGTACTTATAAATACTACCACTTTCCTATCTCAACCTTGAACATAAAACAAATTATTACTAAAAATGTACAGTGTCGAAAAAGTCTAAAAATCTAATTAATATCTTAATCTTGTAATTATTTGTAAAGTAATGAGAGAGATGTTACATTAAATTTAAAAAATATTTGTGCCCCTACAAAAATGAAGCAATGTCTATCTCTAATGTGTTTTAGGTTTGTAGTTTATTGAGTTTTTCATGAATTAATGGGTTTGTCAAAGTGTTTTATTGTGCGTTTGGGTTTGTTGTTTTGTCATTTATCACACTTGTTGGGTATTTACTTTTGCTTTGAATGTGAGAAGTATGGATTTATTGTTGTATTGTTGTTCTTTTAAAGTTTTGTATTTTTTTAGGTTGGAGCTCAAAGAAGAAAAGGAGGAGGATGACGAGGACCCAAATAGCTTAGTCAAACATCCATGTTGACATGTATGCTTAACTTAACGGTTTTTGATTAAAACTGATAGGAAAGATTAAAGTGGCAAATGAAACTGTTTTTAAATGCTCAAAACAGAACAACAATTAATGAATAGACCAAAACGAATTCTAAAAGAAAATAAAAACCAACGAAGTAATTTGTTTTTTAAATATAATATATGTACAACATATTTTATGTTGTTCTAGTATCAATATGGTATCCATAAATAAATAAGGAAATCAATAAAGTTAGGTTTGTATCAAATACATTGAAATGTGACGTAAAGAAGAGACATATACATACATACAAAATTAGTGAGTCGTGTCCTTAATAAAGGACCAGTAAAGCAATATTTTATAGTTGCACATGGCCCACTATTGGCATAAGATACTATGCATGAACAAGAAACACACAAAGTGACTGGCCTACATATACTAATGAAGTTAAGTTTAATAGAAGGAATAAACTCCCGACAAATCAAAAAAATTATTACCTTAATAGATGATTGTGGATATTTTGTGTGTATCTCATTATGGAGTATTGTTTTATCAACTTTAAATTCTATTTCTATGACATTTAATTCATTAATAACATTTTCAGTTATTGCAGAAAAAGATGGTGAAGTTGATGGAGAAATATTTTGTTGTTCCTCATTAGTATTCTGAGGTGCTGTATAGATTTGATCAGGTACATTTGTAGAGTAATCTATGTTTTGAAAAGATGCACTTGGTATGCTAGAACATGAAAAACGTGGTTTTGAAAAGTTTTATACTTTATGAGGTAGTTGTATTACTAAAGGGAGTCTGGAGGAACCAACATCTGGATACCTGACATTGGAAGTTCTTGAAAAACTTAGTTTTACCCTTCCATCATTATATTGGAAGGTCGAAAGCATATCTTTGTAATGAAATCTGCAAATAATTGCTACAGGAATAGATCCTGTTATCATTTTGTAATTATGAATTTTGATTTGTAACATGAGAGATTTTAAGATGTTTGGTTCTTTTAAGGATAAAGAAAAATTTGGATGACATTCAAACCAAAATGGTCCGTGACATAAACTAGATTCAATCATACATATTATTGAATCTTGAAAGTCTAAGAACCTTGCATCTCATAAGACACATAGGATTGAAGTGTTATCCAAATTTTTCTTTATGCTCTAACTAGAGAAGGATTAAGCACTTCAAAAACTAATCAATGTTTTATCAAAAGATCAAAAACTAATTCTTGATATAATAAAGCAAGTTGAAGATACAAAACTCCAAAAAGAAATAACAGGAAAGCTATTAAATATACTTTTGATTCAAAACAAAGTCAACCTTCCACATCTTCATTAAAATTGCTTCCAAAAACCACTTATGATTTAATAAATATATTAGGAACAAAAAGAAAATCCCAGACTCCTATCACAATCCAATCTCTACAAGAAGAAATTAAAATTGTAAAACAAGAGTTAAAATCTCTTAAACAAAAAGAGGAAGTTGATTCCAATATTCTTCAAAATCATTTTAGTTTTTTCTGAATATTTCAAATTTGAAACAATTGCACTTTTCGATATGGGAGTAGACTTAAACTGCTTAAAAAGTAGCATTGTACCAAACAAATTTATGCAAAAATCAAATGAAAAACTTGTTGCTACTAACAACTCCAACATGATTGTAAAGAGTAAACCTTAATTTTCCATTAAAAATGGTAATGTTTCAATCAAAACTCCTTTTGTCTTATTAGAAAATATAACTCATAGTGTCATTTTATGGACTCCTTTCATTAGCATGATAACTCCTTATTCTATCAATTATGATGATATTTCCTGCAAAACAAAAGAAACCAAAATCGTTTTCCCTTTTATTGAAAAACCTAGAACACATAATTTAAGTCTTTTAAAAGCTTGTTCTATTTCTAAAAATGAATTGAATTGTCTAATTCAGGAAAAATAAAAATATTTGTGTTTTCTAAAACAGGATGGTTCCTTTCTTAGGATTCAACAACAATTACAAAATAATTTTATAAAACAAAAAATTTCTGAACTATAAAAGAAAATTGATGATG
The DNA here is from genome assembly GCA_037974775.1 of Cicer pinnatifidum. Taxonomy (NCBI): domain Eukaryota; kingdom Viridiplantae; phylum Streptophyta; class Magnoliopsida; order Fabales; family Fabaceae; genus Cicer; species Cicer pinnatifidum. The sequence goes on along the minus strand of JBBPBR010000001.1, from coordinate 22,918,847 downwards.
AAATTTGTTCAGATATGTCAAATGGCTTTTGTTTATAGAAAACAACACATGGTAGATTTACCTTATGATAATGATTTTTCAGATAAAAAAATCCCAACTAAAGCAAGGCCTATCCAAACGAATTATGAGCTCGAATCACATTGCAAAAAAGAAATTCAAGATTTAGAACATAAATGTCTAATAAGAAATCTAGATATCTCTGGAGTTGCGCAACTTTCTATGTTAACAAAAATTCAGAAATAGAAAGAGGAATACCTAGGCTGGTAATTAATTACAAATCCTTGAACAAAGCTCTAAAATGGATTTGTTATCCAAATCCAAACGAAAAAGATCTTTTACAAAAATTGCATTATGCATTTGTATTTTCAAAATTCGACATGAAATCGGGTTTTTGGCAAATACAGATTTATCCTAGAGACAGACACAAATATGCTTTTACTATTCCATTTGGACAATATGAATGGACTATAAAGCCCTTCGGATTAAAAAACTCTCCTTCAGAATTCCAAAGAATTATGAATGACATTTTTAATCCATTTTCAAAATTTTGCATCGTCTATATTGACGATGTTTTAATTTTTTCTGAAACAATCGAAGAACATTCTAAACACCTTAAAACTTTCTTTATGGTTGTTAAGAAAAATGGATTGGTTGTTTCAAAGTCAAAAATTTCCTTTTTCCAAACTAAAATCTATTTTTTAGGACATTATATTTCTCAGGGTACCATAACCCCTTATGGAAGAATTTCCTGAAAAAATTCTTGACAAAACCCAATTACAAAGGTTTTTAGGAAGTCTGAATTGTGTCTTAGATTTATGTCCAAACATCATTAGAATAACAAAACCTCTCCGTGATAGGTTAAGGAAAAAAACCCTGTCACATGGTCAGATGAACACACTAGAATAGTACAAATAATAAAAAAACAAGTTAAAGAAATACCATGTTTGCATCTAGCTGATCCATCAGCCCAAAAAATTGTTGCAACATATGCTTCAAATTTAAGATGTGGGGGTATTCTAAAACAAAAATTAAATAACAAAGAATGTATTGTCCAATTCACATCTGCACACATGAATGATTGTCAAAAGAATTATTTTACCATTAAAAAAGAAATTTTTTCAATTGTCATGTGCATCACAAAATTTCAAAGTGATTTACTCAATCAAAAAATTTTACTTCGCATTGATTGTAAATCAGCAAAAGAAGTTTTACAAAAAGATGTTCAAAACATTGCATCAAAACAAATTTTTTCCATATGGCAAGCTATCCTTAGTATTTTTTATTTTGAAACTGAATTTATTAAAAGAGACCAAAACTCAATTCCAGATTTTCTAACCAGAGAAATTAACCATGGGTTACAGCCTGGTATTTTGAAATTAACCAACAACATTCCCAAGCAATCCTCATTAGAAGATTCAAAGTTTGATGGTGGACAAAATTTTCTATTCCTCCAAGTATAAAAAAACAAGTTGTGTCCACATGGCTCAAAAAGGAAGGATTGCAGAAACCCCAAACAATGAAAACCCATTTCCTGGCTAAAAAATCATTTGCCCAAACACAGTTGGCAGCAGCGAAAACTAAAGAAGAATATTTTGAAATTATGGCCCAGCTTCTCAAAAGCAAGACCAGTTCCTCAAATGTTTCCTCAGGTATTGCTTTAGAAACTTCTGTTAACTTGGGAGATGAAAATGAAGATGACTATTTCGGTATCTTCACCCCTACTAAATGAAAACATTGGTCCAATTAATTTATAGGCCCAATCCCAATATGTAAATTTTATTTCAAAAAAAAAAATAGTTTAGTATATCATGTAATGGGCCTAACCCAAATTTGACTTTGGACTTCAAAAAAAATGATAGGAATATTTTCTTTTGTGAAAAACAAAATGAAAAGGAAAAGTTGTTTGGTACTTGTCTGTCATCTGCACCAACAGTCAAAAGTAGCATCGAAAGTAGAAGGAATCTCATCATTTCTCCTACTTCACAAAGTAGCAAAAGTGGGACTCTTTCGCTATATAAGGAAGGCTCCCCTTCACTTCAAAGGTATAGTTTTAGAACACAGAGAGTTACATAGAGAGTTTCTCTAAGAAATCATGAGTGTCTCCAATAAATTTACATTTGTTCATATACATGTTTACATACAACAAAAACATAAGTATGCTCTGCACTTGCAGCTTTTGCTGATCTTGTGCATGAGAAATTATCATCTTGATTTATCCTGAATTTGTTTATGAACTTTGCTTACTTTCAATTAATTTTTCAAACTGTTTTCTTATTAACAACTAAATTAGATATATTTCTTGACGATTCACCATTATTTTCACATAACTCTTTATGTGTATATATATATATATATATATCAAATATCCAATAAGAGTTGTTTATTTGACAACAGGATTAATGAAATTCATTGTTATATTGAGTTATTAAGCAAATAATTCATTACAGAGTTGAAGTTGCTGGAAAACACAAGAAAGTGAGAGTTTGAATTGTATTTTGATATTTCTAAAAACTACTCCCGTTTCTTAACCAAAAGATATATTCTTTGATCAAATCACTCAACTTACGATTATAAAAAAGATTTTGAGAAAATAAAGTTGAATCATAAAAAAGTTAGATTAGAATAACTGACAGAGAGAGAGAAGGGACACAAGGACTTTTGTTCTAGTTCACAACAAAATATTGCTACATCTAGTCCTCCCCTAAAAGAGAGATTTTGCCTCAATACAATCAAAGACTTAATTAAATATTTCAGCAATAGCATACAAGTTTTATTTACTTTGCCTCCTCGAGCTTTGACTAGTCTTTTATAGCCTCTCCAGGTTGTCCCCATTATAACTCTTCTCAAATTTCTTGCAGGTTTTCGTTGATGTTCATGAGTATTGTTATACCTATTAAGGTACCTCATATAGATGAAATAATTGTTTCCACTATGAAGCTGGTTTCTATCAATTCCAATTTGAGTCAAAATTGACCCAAAGTTTGTTTATAGGATTCTAACTTTCATTGAGAGAATATTACATTTGAAATTATATATCAATTCGAGTGTATCAAACAACTTCGTTGATTAACATCAATTCTAATAACTCTCAACTAAGAAAATTTTTCATTCACCCATTTTTCTTTGTGTTATAGGTTTTTACAAAAATTCTTCTTCACACATTGCTTTTTTCTTCTTAAATATTAAGAAATGTATCCATTGAGAATGTTACCGTTTGAGATTTTGAATCAACATTTAAGTAAAATCAACTTTTAAGACATATCCATATATATTTTCATAATTAATTAAATGTATCTTCAATTAAAAAGTTACATCTCAGAGGTTGTCACTATTAGAGGATATCATGCGCTTCTCTAGAAAAATCAAAAGTCCAAATTAACGATGATAGCATAAGCCCATCCTTGATGAGTAGATAATGTTGGAACGTAGACTTCTTATCAAGCGTTGACTGCATCAGAGCGTTGACTTGGAACATTGACAAGACGGTCAATGTTAGTTACAGTCAATCACAATAATAACAGATTCTTTAGAGTCACTATAAACTTGTTTAGTAGATTATCTTTCTTTGTTCATTAAAGGATCTAACTTGTACCAGAACATTGACTTTATCAAAAGATTCATTTAGGGTTTTCTTCTTTTGTTCTTTGAGTTGGAGGATTAACAAACGTCTTTAGTTAGAAGTAGATAATCATTGTAGCGTTCTTTTTCTTTGTCTTTAGAGGGTCAATCATTGACTTGCATTTTCTTTCTCTTTAACGCTTTGACTCAAACTATAGATTATCAGATGTTTGTTGCAATGCTTCTTATTTCTTAAAATAAATACTCAATATTATAATTCTTTGTCTTCTAATTTAATCTGCACACATAGAAAATAAAGTTAAGGGATGATTATTCTTATTTGTTAGTTTTGTGATCACCAAAACATCAACTAGGGAATTGTAGCTAAAACTACTTTTGCACTTACAATCTCCTCCGTTTTTAATACAAAAAACAACTATCCAATTCATGAATAATTTTCCTTCGCAAAATAAATTTTAAAAAATGATCCCCTTAATGTAGTACTAAAAAACTGTTTGACTTAATAATCCTTTGATCTTCTAAAAGAAAATTTATAAATAATCATTATGGGATTCCCCTTAAATATGATAAACACGATTCTTTAAGAGTTTCACTCTTTTTAAGTTATTTTATATTTGATCAACATGAAGGTAAAATCAAAAGGGAATAATTAGAGAGGAAAGACATAAGGATAAACAAATAGATAAGGCATACACACATTATCATAATTTTGGAATTTCTTTTTAAAATCTGGTACACCATTTTTAGTGTACGTTGGTTGCATCTTTAGTTACTTTTATTACAACATTATTGTGCTTTTGGTCACCTCAATAGGGAAAACATTCATAAACATTCTTCATTGGGTTTAGGCAGTTGAATGATGAAGGTTGAAAAATACAAGAAGATAGGAGGGGGGATTGAATTGTGTTTTACGGTTTTAAAAATTTCTTAGATAAACTAGATAAATAAAATTTCAAACCGAATAAAAAGAGAAAATATGTAAATCCCATAGAGATTTATACTGGCTCACCATCAAACCAGTAACTACGTTCAGTTCTTTCAAATATAATAACTTTCTCCAATAACTCAAACTAAATTACAACACTTTACCTCAACTAGATAAGTCTTCTCAACTTCCAGTTTGCATCTACAAACCGTTGAGGAAAAAACAACCACAACTAGGCTAGGTTAAAAATGAACGAGTTTAGGTTTTTTTTTCAAAACTCTCTCTCAAAGAGGTTGTTTACAATATAATACTTTCAAATTTTGTTTTATCATCACTTAGACAAATTTTTAATGATTGCAGAATGTTGTTGTAATGCGCGTAGTTGTTGTGTAAATGTTGTGTGTTGTTCTCAACTTTTCAAGTAAGGAAGCATGTCCGTTTATAGAGTTCTTCATGTTAAGGTCTATGTCCTTTAAGGGTAAGGCATGTGTACTTTATTTCATAAATACAACCTATATCTTCATGGGTTTTAGCAATTGAACCGATAAAGATAAATTTATCCATTGAGCTCAAGTCATATCACAATCCCAAAAATCACTCTCTTTAACTTGAATAAATACAAAGAAGTGGAGGGTACACAATTAGATGATAGGATAATCAGAGCATTTGTCCTACAGAACATTAGAACACGCAAATTATTGTTCATAGCATTTGGGCACATGTTTCTAGATTTTTAGTTTGGTATTTTAAAAGCTCTTTATGGCTTAGAACAATATTTTTAGCTTGTTTCTAAACTTTGGGTCGAATTTGAATTATAATCTTATTATTTACATTTTGAAACTTGCTCGATGGTAGGCCATAACAACTTTTGTGATGGAAGAAAAGATCAACTCTAAACTTTACTAGGTCTAAATGTCAGGTTTCGTAATATGGACTTTTGTAATAATTTTAAATAGTGGGTCACTTATTTTTATTTTTATTTCATGGAAGACTGTTTTTATAAGATTAATCTACGAGTTCAGAGATTCATCAACACCTTGACATTCAGGTTACACTGTCAATTTCGATTCAGGATTTTATTCTTGTTTATTTGATTATATTGATATTCTGATTGCTTAAATTGAATTTCAATAGGATCGATTAAATTTACTTGACATAATTTGGTTTCGGTTTCTAATTTAATTGAATTATAATTTTGCGACGCTTGATCATTAATTGTAATATTTTGATGATTGTGATGCTTAATCCAATCAAAGAAACCAAAGTCACACATGATTGGTTATGCTTATTTGATCAATTCTATAGTCAAATAAGAATAGAATCATGAATTAGAAATTAAACTCATAGATAGAATATGTGATAGGTCTGAAACTCAAATAAGTGAATTAATTGTTTTGCTCATCTGTTAAATCAAAAATATAAAAAAAAAAAACCTTTTTAATTTCAACTTTCAATTCGGTTATTATTATTATTATTATTATTATTATTATTATTATTATTATTATTATTATTATTATTATTATTATTATTATTATTATTATTATTATTATTATTATTATTATTATTATTATTATTATTATTATTATATTAGAAGTCCTTGTGAAACGATTCGAGTTATTACCTCTTTTTACATTTTATTAATTGTATTTGACCCGTGTGCGACAATAGATCAATTATGAATGATTATCAAAGGATGTGCATAGCTTATCTTCTTAGATAATTAACTACCATTAGATCATTTATTCTCATTAGAGCCTTTACTTCTTCAGAGATGTTGACTTTATCATAAGTGTTGACTTCTTCATGAACGTTGGTTGAGCATTGACTTTCTCCAAGCACGTTGATTTTATCAAAGACGCTGCCTTTCATCATAGGCAGATGAGTCAGACGCTTTTTGTAGTCTTCAGAGGCAGCTTAGTCAGACGTTTGGTTGCATCTCTAGAGGCTTCTGAAACAAATCATTGCTTGCACTAATAAAGGAACATATCACTAGACTTAGAAATGTAGTGCCTAGAAGAAAGGTTTTGGTGTTCCTTTGCGTTAATTGGATAATTAAAGCATAATTCACAAAGCTTCACTAACTCTAAAGATATTTAAATAAAATTCTCCCCTTTTTTGAAAGTCTTTAATTAGAGTATTTGAGGGTTTGTTTTTAAAACCTTTTATAATTGTTCTCAAACTCTATTATCTCCTTTTTGTCATCAACCAAAAGAGTGAAAAATTTCTTCTCAAAGTTATTACTACAAAAACAAACTTAAACAAACTTTAGAGTATATCAATTGACTATAGTATAACATATATATTTAACTTGTAAATTCTATTCTATCAAATGAAAGGCATATACAAATCAAAACATCATTCAGTTATGGAAATAATGTTCAGATTTTCTTTAATAAAATTAAACCTTTCCTTAGCGATGGGTTTTGTAAAAATATTTGCCCACTAATGATCAATGTCGACAAATTTATATCTAAGGTTCTCTTTTGGATAAAATCTCTTATAAAGTAATGTTTGATTTCTATATGTTTTTCTCTTGAATGTATAATAGGATTTTTAGTTAAACAAATTGCAAAAGTGTTATAAAAAAAGATTAGAAATTTACTCTTAGAGTTTGTAATCCTCTAGATGATTTTCATCCACGGAAGTTGAATGATGCATCCGACTGGAAAAATGTATTATGCTTATGTTGTGCACAGAGCTATCATACCTTTCTTCTTGCTTGATTAGGAGATAATATATTCACCAAGAAACATGCAGTTTCTACTGGTGCTTTTTCATTCAAGCTTATCTCATGCATAATTAGCATCACATAATCCGACTAACCTATACTATGAGGATTGCTTATAAAATAGACCAAGGTCAGTAGTACCTTTCAGTTATTTAATGATCCTTTTAACAACTTTTATGTGGGATTCTTTTGGATCATAATGAAAACTTGATCCGTTGTCGCACATGGTAAAATACAATTAATAAAATATAAATAGAGGTAATAACCTGAATCATTTCGCAAGGACTTCTGATATAATAATAATAATCAAATTGAAAGTTGAAATTAAAAGGGATTTTTTTAGATTTTTGATTTAATAGATGAGCAAAACGATTAGTCCACTTATTCGAGTTTTCGACATATCACAGATTTTATCAATGAGTTTAATTTCTAATTCATGATTCTATTCTTATTTGACTATATAATTGATCAAACAGGCGTAATCAATCCTATTTGAATTTGGTTTCTTTGATTGGATTAAGCATCACAATCATCAAAATATTACAGTTAATGATAAAGCGTCGCAAAATTTTAATTCAATTAAATTAGAAACCGAAACCAAATTGTGTCAAATAAATTCAATCGATCCTATTGAAATTCAATTTAAGCAATCAAAATATCAATATAATCAAATAAACAAGAATATAATCATGAATCGAAATTGACAGTGTAACCTGAATCTCAAGGTGTTGATGAAACTCTAAACTCGTGGATTAATCTTATAAAATTAGCCTTCCATGAAATTAAAATAAAAACTATTTATTTCTTATAGCAATATGAATCCTAATTTTTCCGTCTTTAGAAAATAAACAAAAGTTCCAATATATAGTACTCGATATTGGGCTTTAGAGTTTACAAAACAAGTGACCCGCTATTTAAAATTATTAATAAACTCCATATTACAAAATCTGCAAATTAGGCCTAGTAAAGTTCCGAATTGGTCTTTTATTCCAACACAAAAGTTGTAGCTCTGATTTTTACCTTTTCAACGTCTGCTCATATGTGGCAATCCGATATCCAGAGCTCATGTTACGGCTTATAGAGCGAGAAAGAGTCAAAATACAAATAATAAAATTAAATTGCAAATAATAAAATTATAATTCACATTCGACCCAAAGTTTAGAAAAAAGTTAACAATATTAATCTAATCTATATAGAGCTTTTAAAATACCAAACTAAAAGGATAGAAACATGTGTCCAATTGCTATGATCAGTACCTTTCAGTTATTTAATGATCCTTTTAACAACTTTTATGTGGGATTCTTTTGGATCAGAATGAAAACTTGACTCACACACACACTAAATAAAATGTTAGGCCTTGAAGCAATTAAGTAAAGAAGTGACTTGATCAATCCTCTGTTAATATTTTGGTCAACCCGTTTGCTTGATTTATCTTTGTCAATAGAACAGGTTGGATGCATTAGGATACTCATGGGCTTGCGTTCATCCTTCTTGAACTTCTTGAGAATTTATTCAGTGTAATTGATCTTATGAATCAACACACCATTTTAATTTTGTTGGTGACACAATTTGATATAAGATGACACAATTATATGCAGCAAAAGATAATAAAATGCAAACTGCTTCTAATCTTGACATCAGAGCAAACGTCTTGATCTAATCTATACCTTCCTTTTGAATGCTCCTTATAACTTATCCTTTCTCGTTTAGTTTATTCTTGAATACCCATTTCGTTCCAATGGGATTATTTTCCCCTAGCCTAGGTACATGATCCCAAACGTCATTCCTCTTGAATTAGTTAAGCTCTCTTTACATTGCCAAAATCTATCAATGTTCTTATAAGGCTTCATCAACAGAGGTTGGTTCGATTTTAGAGAGCATAAATGATTTGTACTTCAATCAAGTTCTAGATTCCATAAAATGTTGACTTGTTTTGATGTTATCAGTTTTATCCTCCGTTGTTTGGTTTGTTTCCTTTGATGTGTTTATATCTTTTAATTTTCATGTTTCTTATGGTTTTCTTGGTTTATCTGGTTTTCTAGGCTCATCTAATTCTTGAGTTTCCTCTGGGTTGCTTGTTTCCTCTAGGTTTTGTGGACATGCAGAATCATCATCTAACTCTGATTTTTTATTGTCACGTTGTTTGTCATTAAAAATTTAACAAATATTCACTTTTCCACACTCAAAGTCTCCTAGTTGTATACTTTGTAAGCTTTAGACTTTCAAACTATCCCGAAAGGGTGTAATTTTGTGATTGTGAATAAAAATTGCCAAGTTTCTCCTTAGTATTTAAAATGTAGCACAAAGAGCCAAATTGGTGAATGTAAGAATTGTTGGTCTTTTTACTTTTCCACAATTCAGGGAATCTTATTTAGAATAGGATTGATAAAGACTATGTTTTGAATATAACATGCAACATTATTCACCACTTATGCCCAAAAGTGCTTTGTAACATTTGTCTCATTGATCATAGTGCGTGCCATTTCTTGAAGAAATCGATTTTTTTATTGCTACAACATCATTCTACTGAGGTGTTCTTGGAGAAGAAAAGTTATGTAAAGTTTCATTCTCTTCACATAAGTTTTCAAAAAATTTATTTTCAAATTCACCCGCTTGATCACTATGAATTGTTACTATACACAAGCCTTTTTCATTGTGTACTTGTTTGTAGAAAGTAGTGAACACTTGATGTGGCTCATCCTTTTTTTAAGAAATTGTACCCATGTCCATATGTAATAGTTATCAACAATAAAAAATTCATACTTTTTACACTAGTAAAGGCACTTTTAATGGACCAAAAAGACCTATGTGTAAAAGCTCAAGAGGTCTGGTTGTAGAAATAATGTTTTTAGAAGAAAAAAAATGAGTTTTTAGTTTGTTTCCCTTTTTGGAAAGCCTCACAAAGAACATCTGATTTGTATTTGAGATTGGGCAAACCTCTAACAAGGTTGAGTTTGTTTTATTTTGATATTAATCTCCAATTGACATGGCCAAATATCTTGTGCCAAATCAAATGTACCTCGTTCACATAAACAAGAGACTTAATTGAATTATTTTAAAAAATTTATGTTTTAGTCCTTCAACAAATAATACATTTTAATAGAAGAAGAAGAAGAAGACAAAAATTTATCAACTATACCATGACCAAGTATTCTTCCCTTCTGGTTTCATTTGAATCAAACTGTTCCTCCAAACTTGAGAGTCAGGTCTTGGAACATAGGTTTTTCTCCTTTCATGTGTTGTGAGCAGCCACCATTCATCTACTGCTATTGGTGTTTTAACTCTGCTGCTAAGGACATCTGCAAGAGGAATTATGTTATACTTAGGTACCTAAATTTGATTGGGTCCTTGTTTGTTAGTTTTTAAGGGCTTCTTCTATTTCTATGTTTTTAGCATAAGACGAGATACTCTTTTGTGTCCTTTCTTGGAACATACAATACAAACAACCTCAGGAAAATAATACTTTCTACTCATTCTTCAAATTCGATTCCTCTTTTCCATTTCTGCTAACACCATAGATCATTGAAGCTTGTTTATTCTATCTACGCCATTTACAAGAAACTTTTGAAAAACTAATTCGTATTTGACTAAGTTACATATCTTATGCTCTAAAGGTTTTTAAATGTTTTCATTTGGGGTCACTTTCTTTCACTTATGTTTTTAAAAATCTTTTTCAAAAGAGTTGTGTTTTTCAGTCAAATCATTATGGGCTTTTCTTGGATTTTTAGTTTTGAAACACATAATTATTATTATTTAAAAACTCATTTAAAGCCGATATAAGCTCACTACGAGATATATATGAGAATACCTCGATTTCTTCATCATTATCTGAATTAGAGTCATTTTGTGTATTAGTAATTAGAGCCATGTTTGCAAGTTATTCATCATTAGAGGATTCAGACCCTTTTTCTTGGTCTTGGTTTTTAATTTTTGATTAATTCTCTCAAGTTTTGGACATTATGCCTTGAAGTGTCCAAGTTCCTTGTGCATAGGGGTGAGAATAGGTCAGGGCAGACAAGACTTGAAAGGCCTGAGTATGGCCTACGAATAATTTTTTAGGCATAAACCAGGCCTACGACCTATCATAGGCTTTTTTTCCGACCTAGCCTGGCCTGGAAGCCTATTTAAAGCCTTATTCATATTAAAACATTTAAATGCTCTAATCATATCATATGATGCTCTCCACATACCAATATCAATGTACATATCTATATATATTAAACAAAAAATAATTTTTCTAACAAAATGATTTTTTTTAAAATCTGAAACAAAAATCTTTTAAACCCTAAAAATTGATTTTTGGTTTCAAAAAATAGATTTTTTTCTAAAACAAATGCACCCATTATTACCTCTCAAATAAATATGAAACGACTACTGAGTGATTGACTAATTGAACAGCTATCGAATATGAAATGACTAACTACCAAATATGGAATGCTATCGAATATGGAACGACTACAGAATATGGAATGACTATTGAGTGATTGTCTAATTGATAGAATTTAAAATAGGAAATAATATTATTAATATAATATAAAAAAATAAAATTAATAAATAATAAAATATATATAGGCCGGCCTGTCAGGCCTAATAGGCTTTTCTATAAGCCTGAGTGTGACCTATTTAAATAAATAGGCTTTAAAAATAGCCTAAGCCTAGCCTTTTTATTAAATAGGCCAGGTCAGGCCATAAGTAGGTCAGGTCATAGGCCCCTGACGAACGGCTTAGCCTATTCCCGTCCCTACTTGCGCTTAAAGCATGTGAATTTCTTCTACTCAGTACCTCTTTGGGGAAAATATATCTTTTGTGCCACATGCGCTAAATCTTCCTTGAGATGAAGGCTAATTCCTCATGCTCTAAATCTTCACTCTAATCCTCTAAATCTTCATCCTCTAGTTTTTGAAATGCTTGTAGAGCCTTCTTGTCTTTTGATTTAAGAGCAAAAGACTTTTGCTTCTTCTTGGGCTCATCCTCTGCTAGTTCAATCTCGTGAGATCAGAGGGAAATAATCGGTTCTTTTAGATGCATACTGTTTAATAGATTAAAATAATAAATACTGATAAAAAAATGGATTTGAAGAAACAATAATACAAAGTATACTTTTTAAATTAAATTAAAAAATAGTATAAAAACATATACATTTTTTATAAATTTTTTTTTCATAATATGCTGTCAATATAATAATAATCCTAATAATAATAATAATAATAGCAGAAATTTTAAGATCAAATTTATACAAAATAAAAATATGTACCCAATCAAATCCAAAAATTATAAAAGGTCAATTAAGAAAATCAAATCTTTTTTTTTTAAAAAAAAAAAAATTAATGCATCAATAAACATTAATTTTTGTAAGGTGGATTATTTCCTAAAAAAATGATACGCAAGTAAAACTAATTTTATGAAAAAAAATTCAAATTCAAATTTGACATTAAATTAAAAAAGTTATCCAAAAATATCTAAATGATCAAGTATATGTTACAAAAATATAAAATTAATTACATGCCTATTTTGTTTTTAACATGTTATAGATACAAAGTTTCTACTGCTATTTAATGGTATTGGTGACCAATCTCTATAAAAAATTATGTAAGCACACAAGGTGGGTTCTCCTCTGCCAATCAAATTTTCTTATCCGTAGGAGTAAGAGATCAAACTCCTTAATCAATTGCTAAAGAGTCTAAGTCCCTTACCACTTGGACCAATTCATTGTTACTATACTTACATTTTTCTTTTAGTTTCACATTGGCTCCCTCCACTGCAAATAATCCTATTTGAGGTGCGTGGAACATTAAAAGTAGTTTTCTAATAAGGATTCGAACTCATGTTCACTTTATTGTGAAAATCTAGCTCCTACTGTTATACTCAACCCCTGTTGGTGGTAATTATGTCTTTACTTAATTAAAAAATAAAAGAATTTATTAATTTAAATAAGAAATAATCTAAATAAAAAAATAAATAATTTTATTTTAGCAATGGTATGATTGTTAATAGGTACATTTTGAAAATATCCCATACAATTATTTAAAAAAAATTATATTTAACAATCGATATAGTATAATTAAAAATATATAAATATATATACTTTTTTTGCAATGATACACAATATTTAAACATATTATATATATATATATATATATATTAAAAATCAACTATAAATTTTGAATATAGTCTTAATCCGAGCTCATATACATATACTAAAATGGTCATTTATTGAAAAGCAAATACTACAATGTTAATATTTGTAACGAAATATATTGTTTCAAAATACAACAATGTTGTTTTACTCATTAATTAGTTAAAATTAATACTTTTTATATCTTTAAATAAAAATAAGAATAATCATAATATAATATCCACTAACAATAATTTATTATATAAATCTTATGAGGGATAATTGTTTGTCTTTAAAGAATTATTTAAAATTTATAATTTTTTTAATATTATCAACATAAAATTAAAACAATTATAATACATTTTCACACTTTAATTTTTTCATGTTAATGTTTTTTAAAAATAAGTCGTTAAAGAAGTTGTTGTAACATATAATTTATACACGGGATTATGATTTATCATTAATCAATTAGTTATACAATAAAAATGAGAATAGTTATAATGTCCAAGCTATTATTTTTCCACACTTTCATTTTTTCACATTTATTTAAAAATTAATTGATAAGGAAGTCGTGGCACTACGCAAAAAATGGTATTTTACGACGCTTTTTTAAGCCATTTACAACGCTTTTTCAAAAAATTAAGCGCTGTAGTATCTAGCGCTGTAAAAAGATACAACAACGCTCTTTAAAATAAAAAAGCGTTGTAAATCTCTTCTAAAAATGTGCTGCTTGTTGTACTAGTTTTACGACGCTTTTTAAAAAAAACGTTATAATAGGTGCATTCATTTATTTCGTTAGATCTCTTTCTGTGATTATATCAACAATCTCCTTCATAAATCGCAATATATAGTATCAACAATTTATGTTGTTAGTTTGACGAAGGCACTATAAAATAAAACATATAAGTCAATAAATATTTGTGCATTGATTGTTAATAAAATTTTAAAAGCATATATTTCAAACCTTTATTGGAATCCATGTGATTTATTTGACTTTTGCTTCGACACTGTAGCACCCATTTGAGCACGGAAAACTTGTAAAGCACTATCAAATAAATGTAATTATTAACATTAACAAACACATTATATATAAATATATATATATATATGTAAGAAATAAATTAATAAATGAATACAATACCTGAAGAGTGCGAACAAATACGTAGGGTTCATAGGGTTACGGTTTCGTTAAAGAAGGAACAAAGAGAATGCGCAAAAATACGTACGATTTGTAGGACAGAGTAGGGTTCGCAATGAGAAGAGTACGTAATAATGTTCGTAGGGATAGTAACAAATATGGACACTGAAGGAGAAGGACATTGAAGCGTAGTGAAATTTATGTAATAAAGAGGAAACTGAAGCGGTTTACTGTTATATATAAAGCCTATTACAGCAGTTTTTTAAAAAGCGTTGTAAAAGACCTCCTTATTTTATTTTTTAAAAGCCTATTACAACGCTTTTTTAAAGAGCGCTGTAAAAGACCTCCTTATTTTATTTTTTAAAAGTCTATTACAGCGTTTTTTTAAAGAGCGCTGTAAAAGACCTCCTTATTTTATTTTTTAAAAGCCTATTACAGGGTTTTTTAAAGAGCGCTGTAAAATACGTCCTTATTTTATTTTTTAAAAGCCTATTACAACGTTTTTTTAAAGAGGGCTGTAAAAGACCTCCTTATATTATTTTTTGAAAGCCTATTACAGCGTTTTTTTACAGAGCGCTGTAAAAGACCTCCTTATTTTATTTTTTAAAAGCCTATTACAATGCGTTTTTAAAGAGCGCTGTAAAAGATCTCCTTATTTTATTTTTTAAAAGTCTATTATAGCACTTTTTTAAAGAGCGCTATAAAAGACCTCCTTATTTTATTTTTTGAAAGCCTATTACAGCGCTTTTTTACAGGCATTTTAAAGCGCTTGTCCAAAAGCGCTTTAAACGACCTCCTTTTTTTTTAAAGTCTTTTACAGCGCTTTTCCAAAAAGCGCTCTAATAGGTCTTTTAATTATGTGAAAGCGCAAATCTTTTACAACGCTTGTCAAAAAAGCGATGTTGTATCATCCGTTATTTTTAAAATATCATACAACAACGCTTGTGTTTAATAAGCGCTATAAAAGACGCGCTATAAAATATTATTTTTGGCGTAGTGCGGATACGTACAATTGATACACAAAATAAATGTTTGTCACCAATTAACTAGTTAAAATTAATAGATTTTTTGTCTTTTAAACAAAAATGAGAATAATTATAATTTATTATAAAAATCGTACGCGAGAAAAATAATTGTCATTAAATAATTATTTAAAATTAATATATATTTAAAATATAATTATTATTAAAAAGAGTATACTTTCCAGTGAGTTATTCAAAATTGTTTGAATTGAACATTTTTGCACCAGTCGATAGATGTGTAATGAATGTCATACTTGATACTTGATTGATTAGATTTATTAAATTTGTGCATTTTTTCCTAGGATCAAATTAGAAGTTATTTGATGATTCAGTTATAGGATATTTTGAGTTTTCAAAATTGGCAATCACCAAATAAATCATAAGTTATGTTTTTTGGGTACTATATTTAGTTCAATTATAAATCATACATATTAAAAACTACACAAATTATTATTAATTTTATTTGATTAATATTATTTATTATTAGAAATTATTTGAATTTAGTTTATTTAAAGTTTTATGATTATAATAGTAAATTAAATTTCTACATTTTATTTATAGTTTCACTATTCATTTTAATTATTTTATTAGATAAAATTATCCACTTCCGTTTGATTATAAGAAGAAAATAGTCTAATACAAACCATCTAACACGCTATACATATAACATTGAAGGCAATAACATAACATATGCTTGAAAATATATGCTTACGACTCGCATGAGTCAAACAATTTAAAAAAAAATATTAAAAAACTAATTAAATTTATTTAGACGATAATATATCTCGTGTTAGGCACGTACTACACATAAAATCTACCATTTCAATAAATTGCCATGCTCTTAGTGAATTATAGTTTTTTTCTTCACATAAAAACATAAAAAGTACGAGACAAAAAAAAAGGGAGTAATAATTATAATTATGATTATCATTTCATTTCAATAAAAAATATTTTTTATTTCTAACAACTAAACTCGATCCCTTAGAATTTACGACACTAACACATTGTGTACTAGTACTAACAACTTGTGCTAGACTCTAATTGAAAGACCTAGTGCTATCTGTCTAGAATATGGCAAGTGGATTCATATACCTTCATAAAATCAAAGTATAATAATGAATAATAAATAAGAGTCATCGTTATAACTAAAAACTACATTCTTAAATATAGTTTACATCTTGTTCAATAGATTCGTAAAATATTACCGCTTGAAAATAAACTACGATTATCGGATTATATCATAATAAAATAGAATGTCAAATTTTAATTCCATAAGTCTAAAACTTATCTTCTGATGTTAAATCCATATTTCATGTTCCTCCGATTGCTAAATAAAAATAAATGGGGTGAGATAAATATATATCAATGAACTCTGAAAATAAAGGGAGGGACAGTCTCAAAGAATTTCTTTCATAAATATGAGTAAAACATGAAAACAATTATACATCTCAAATTAAAACTTTTTTCAGCTTTAACTTTCATAAAAGTTTTACTTATAATTATCTTTCATTCTTAATTATGAAAAAAAAATATGCATGACCTCATATCTTTTCCTTTGGAATAAGAAAAAGTTGCTAAATATCTTGATGTGGGTCGCCAAGATAATTGAGTCCCGATTGGTAAAGGTGGTTTGGTAATCTCGTGTTCTGATGGTTCTCCTTTACCTGTTATTCCATGGCTCGAACAACTTGAATGTCCCACCATGAATAAGGCCATACATGGTCTGATTAACGAGAATGTACTCAAATTGAAATGATTTGTATGCAATGTCTTTATTATGTAATGTATGCAATGCATCATTCATCCACTTCAATTATAAATAACTTAGCAATATTCTAAATCTATAATAATTTAATTCTAAGTCCCTATTTGAAATTGGAACCAGAGACAAAAATACTTAGAGATTCGAGGAAACCACCAGAGGCAAAATGTTGAAGACAATTTACCAGAGCCAAAACATCAGGATTCACATATGTATCGGAGACAACAACAATAACGAGCATAATTTCTACTCGATAGGTGTATTAACCTTAAATTATGGTCTACGCATGTAAACTAAACATCCTTAACACATAATTAATTACAAAATCATCACATAATCTGAATTAATTGACATGCATGATCCTCAATTACTTTTTATATTCAATTTTCGAAAAACCCCTATATGCTCAAAATTTATCTTCCTCACTTGTTCTAGTTCTTTTCTCTAATTCCTTTTTTTTCCCAAAAACAGTTTCAGAACAAGGAAAGAAATCTTTAAATTAATTTAACACCGCAATCTCTCATGATAAAATAGCTTAATGTAAAGAACTCACTGGAGTTGTAATAAGGAGATGAAGGTCATGATTCAGATCAGTTTGAGCATCTCTTAAAGGTAAATCCTTTGCTTTGGTTTGAAACTCTTCGTTATGGGTCATTTCTCCCTACTCCGCTGATCTAGATTGATTTCTAAGAATGTAAAGGTCGAATCTAACATGCAAGGCTAGAGGGAAAATTTAAAGGACTTAATGAGCTTTTGATTTTGAAAGATTTGGAAGAGGAAGGAAAATCGAGAATTTCTAAGAGAGGATGAACAATGGGATTTTGTCCAGACTTGGTTCACAAGAATGAGAAAAAGGAAATGAGAGAAATGATTTTTTTTTTTCATAAAATGATGGAATTTTTCAATTTTGCCCCATTGGGCATCTCTCGTATTACTAGTTTGCCCCTTTCTATTTTTAAATTTTTACTTCTAAATTAGTATGTTAATATTAGGGCTGGACAAAAATCCGCGGTTCTAAACAAATTGAACCGTCCGCGGCCCAGTTTCTATAACGGGTGGGCAAGAGCGGGTTTGCAGGTCAACGAAAACGGGTCAATGTGGTTTATAATGGACGGGTTCGGTTAAGAATTTTTGAACCACGGATACTCAGACCTGCCCGTTTCAAATTTATAATATTATATTTTAAAATACTAGGCTGTCCAAAAATCTAAGAGGCTTTCCCCAGTCCAAAAAAAAGGGCCCAAATCCATAATAAACCCACTTTCATTGCTCTCACTAAAAATCTGAAACCCTATTCTCATTTCATCACTCTCACTCTCAACTCACACATTCACACCTCCATCAACTCCAGCGATTTTGTTCGAAACCGTCACCACCACCGGTTCTGCGACACTAATACCCTCCTTCTTTTTTCCTTTTTCTTCTCTTCAACTATAAATGGAGAGGGTACATGCAACATGATCCTTCACAAAGGCACATAGATACATTCAACATGATTTGAGTTCCTTCTTTTTTGTTTTTAACGATCTTAGTTAGGGTTTTTAACACGTGATTTTACTTATTCAAAGAACACTAATTTTTTTGTTAGATTTTTCATTTCTCTTACAATCTAGGTTTGAATAAATAACTTCATTTTTTTATTTATGTTAAGGTACTAAATCTACTGAGCATGCCATTTTTTCTGTGTTGGAAGGTCGTCATCACTGTAAGCAAGAACAAAAAGGTTAGGGTTGATTGTATAAGGTGTGTAGGGTTTTTGAATTTGTTTTCAGTTTTATGATTTGTAACGTTTTGAATTTGTTAAAGTTTTGTTTTTGTTCTGGTTTGATTTGTGAAAGTTTATTATATAATGGGTCTTTTAGGGTTTTTGGAAGTTTTATCTTTTGGGTCTTTTATGATTTCTCTCTGTTTTTGTTAAGTTGAGTTCAATTTATTAAACTTAGGGTTTGTCTTGAAGGTTTTATTTTTCATTTATAAGTGTATATATTTAAAAATATTTTAGTTAATGTTAGGTTTTTATGCATAATTTGGTGTGGTTTATTTAATCTGATTTGGTTGGAGTTTGTTTTATGTTTAAGGTTATCAACCCTTAATTTGTGTGAATCTCTTAAATATATTTTTATCTTCTGTTTTGTTTGTCTTAGTAGAAAGTTTATTTCTATGTTTGTGGTGGCTAGAATAATAAAGATATCATATTATAAGAGTATATTGTTGAATTTCATGATTTTCTTGTGGAAGATAAATTTAAAGATAATTGTGTAGATAATCTTAGATCAATATGAATTTTTTTTCGTTTCTTTGGCATTATCATTTAATTGAATAAATTGCATTTTGATTCTGACAATTGGATTATGATCTAATGTTAAATACACATGTTAAGATGGATCTTTTGTCAACCATGTTCATTATTGTTTGACCAAAGCTAACAACAAAGTTTTATCAAAAAGGATGTTTGATTTTGAATTCTCTTTGCTTGACAAGTGAGATTATAAATTGAAAGTATCTTCTAAAGTTATCTTCTACTTTTGTTTATCCTATCTCAGCAAAGGTATCCCATAAGATTCAACTAAATTTCATCGGTAAGTTACTCGACCTATTTTACTATTTCTTTAAGTTGCGAAAAAAAATTTGGTTAATGGATTGCAAAATTTATAGCACTTTCTGTTTGATTTTTGTTGTTTTTGGATACAGACTGAAATTTTATGTGAGCTAACTGAATAGAAGGAAAACCATGTCATTGATTATTTAAATGTTTCCAATTTTCAAAAGGTTTAAGATTAGGGTTCCTATTTTTAGACTTTAGGCTTTTTCAATCTAGTTTGTTTGTAATTAACTTTACTCTTTTTTTTTTAATCTAGTTTGTGTCTTTTGTTAGTTCTTTTATTTATATTGTTTTGTTGAGTGTATGCTTATTTTTCAATTTCAGTTTTTTTTTAGGTATGCTTATGTTTCTTATTTTTTAAGCATTCTTCTCTTTTTTATTTATTTAAATGTTTCCAATTTTCAAAAGTTTTAAGATTGGTGTTCCTATTTTTAGACTTCAAGCTTTTTAA
>JBBPBR010000001.1:22873309-22885143 GCA_037974775.1 Cicer pinnatifidum | reverse complement strand
GTATCCTTCTATTACTACTTATTAAACATTTTAACTATCTAAATTTTTTTAAATAGTTTAACTATATATAAAAAAACTAATTAAAAACTACACTTTAAATATTAAAAAAATTAATAATTAAACTCTTAAAATTTTTCAGTAGTGGATAATTCTCAACCAACACAAGCAGCTATTGCTGCAGATGGGCTTCCTCCTCTTCCTATTGGTAGTAAAAAAAGAAAACTCAATGCTAATGGTCCTAGGAGAAGCTCTAAGATTTGGTTGGACTTTAACATTTTATCCGATGAGCCTATCCCTACTGCTGCTTGTAAACATTGTCACCAAAGATACCTTTGTCATTCTAAAACACATGGAACCTCGAACCTGAAAGTTCACTATGAGAAATGCAAAAGTAATCCAGCCCATATTCTTAATGACCCCACTCAAATAAAACTTTCTTTTGGTGATGGTGGTAGTTTGGTTCCATCAAGCCAAAGATTCAATGCCTAAGCATGTCGGATTGCCATTGTCCTTTTTGTTATTCTTGATGAACATTCATTTAGAGTGGTTGAAGGTGAGGGTTTTAAACAATTATGTAGACAGTTGCAACCACAAATGACCATCCCTTCAAGGAGGACTATTTCTAGGGATTGTTTTCAACTATATCTTGTTGAAAAATTGAAGTTGAAGTCATTGTTCAAATTTGATTGTAGTATAGTAACTCTTACTAGGGACTGTTGGACATCCGTTCAACATCTTGGTTATATAGCCCTTACCGTTCATTTCATCGATAAAGAATGGAACTATCATAAACACATTATAAGCTTTAGTTTAGTGCAAAATCACAAAGGGGACACTATTGGTAGGAAAATTGAAGAGGTGTTGATGGAATGGGGTATTAGAAATGTGTCTACAATTACAGTTGACAATGCATCATCCAATGATGTGGCTGTATCTTATTTGAACAAGAGACTTAAGAACAAGAATAAATTGATGCGTGAAGAGGATTATTTGCATATGAGGTGTTGCACCCAAGATGGGTTAACAAAACAAGATTTATCTATTCATATCATTCGCAATGCAATTAGGTTTGTCCATTCTTCTCCACAAAGAGCTTTAAAGTTTAAGGAATGCATTGACATTTGTAATATAACATGTAAAAAAATTCTTAGTCTTGATGTTTCCACAAGGTGGAATTCAACATACATGATGTTGGAAGCGTCTAAAAAGTATCAAGCAGCTTTTGATAAATTAGAGGGTGAGGGTTCTGGGTATTTGACTTGGTTTGGGGTTGTTGGTCCTCCTACTTCTAATGATTAGAAAGAGTTCGAGCATTTGTGGGATTTTTAAAGATTTTCTTTGAAGTGACAAAGATTTTTTCATCGTCGCAACAAGTATCTTTGCACACAGCTTTTCATAACTTGGGTTCATATATGAAGGGAAAATATGATAAATATTGGGGTGACATTGAAAAAAGCAATCGTTTTCTTTATTTTGGAGTGATATGTGACCCTCGTTATGAATTAAGGTATATTGAGTGGACTTTTGATAACATGTATGGTGAGGACGTTGGTAAGGTGAAGGCTGAAATTATTAAGCATAGTTTAATGAAATTGTACACTTGGTAAAAATCTGCCCTTGATCGTAGTGTTGTATATGTGGTTGTCTGAGCTGTTGAACAATCTGCCCCCCTAAAAATCCATCATTTTTTGCACAAATAGATGCCTTTAAACAAAACTTAAAAAAAAAAAGGATTCTATTGATAAACAAAACGAACTTGAGAGGTACTTAAGTGACGCTTGTTCAGTAGATGGTGATAAATTTGACATTTTGATTTGGTGGAAGAAAAACACTACTCAGTACCCTATTTTGGCAGCAATGGTAAGAGAAATTTTGGCCACACCAGTGTCAATTGTAGCTTTAGAGAGTGCATTCAGTACAGGTGGAAGGGTTTTGGACACTTATAGGAGCTCTTTGAGCCCAAAAATGGCAAAAGCTTTGATCTGCACCCAGAAATGGTTGAAGCCCTCTTTTCCATACTTTAAAGAGGTTATTTTGACAGAAGATTTTAAGATATTAAAGAATTTTGTGACATGTTGTGTAATCTGTATATGTACTTCTTTGATTAGACTATTTCTTGTTATTGTAAATTCACTTGTAATTTAAATTGTTTTTTTCATTGTAGAACTTCAACAAGGCTCAATAACTAGTAGTGGAAGGCAATGGTCTATTATTGACGGAGCAACTACTCCTGGGCCTGCTTAATTTTTTTAAGTAAGAAAAATTATACTTATGTTTTATTTATAAAGTATGTAAGTGAGCTTTAATAATGAACCTAACAATTATGCTAATTCAGTTTTATTTAATTACATCTAGGTTTCAGATTTCAGAATTTTTGAGTTTTTTGAAGTCATATGTGACTTATACTTGCACAACACATGCCTGTATTTTGAGAATGATGTTTTGGCTGAAAATTGTGCTTGTGTGGCATCATTTTGAACATGATTTGTTGACGTTTGTTGTGTTGGTTGCTTGCTGCCAGCAATTTTTGTATGTGTGGTTCATGCTTGATAATTGGTTGGTTTCTGTATGTTGGACTTATAGAGTTATATTTACAGAAATTTATGAATTATTGGGTACTAATTTTGTGTTTGATTGTCACCAACTTTTAAATGAACATCACTATTCGGAACCACACAAATTTACTCATTTTTCGACATGTGAAAGGGTAAGTTACTGCCTTGATATTTTTGTATGTATCATTAAATTTTAGTTAAGTTTGTAATCAAAACTTTTATTATTAACTTAATACTTAGTATGAATTTGATATTATTTTTAACTTATTGAAATTTGTATTATTGTTAACTTATAGTAATTAGCATTATTATTCTGCTCTACTTGGTAGTTTAGATTATAATATGAACTGATTATGTTGTATTTAAATTGATAGAATGATAACTTAATTGGTTATGAACTGGTTATGTTGTATTTAAAGATAAAATGATAACTTAATTGATTATCAACTTGCTAGGTTGTATTTAGTATTTAAACTGATATAAGGAGAACTTAATTGGCTATGAACTGATTATATTTACTGAAATGTCTAAATTATTGGTTACTAATTTTGTGTTTGATTGTCACCAGTTGTTAAATGAACATCACTATTGGAAACCACACAAATTTACTCATGTTTCCACATTTGAAAGGGTAAGTGACTGCCTTGAAATTTCTTTTTATATGTATCCTTAAATTTTAGTTAAGTTTGTAATTGAAACTTTTATTATTAACTTAATACTTAGTATGAATTTGATATTATTTATAACTTATTGAAATTTGTATTACTTTTAACTTAGTAATTAGTATTATTGTTCAACCCTACTTAGTAGTTTAGATTATAATATGAAATGATTATGTCATATTTAAATTGATAGACTGAGAACTTAATTGGTTATCAACTGGTTATGTTGTATTTAAAGATAGAATGAGAACTTAAATGATTATCAACTAGTTAAGTTGTATTTAGTATTTAAACTAATATAATGAGAACTTAATTAGTATTATTGTTCAGTCCTACTTAGTAGTTTAGATTATAATATGAACTGATTATGTTGTATTTCAAGATAGAATGATAACTTAATTGGTTATCAACTAGTTAGGTTGTATTTAGTATTTAAACTAATATAAAGGGAACTTAATTGACTATGAATATGTTGTACTCAAGCTTTTATTTTTTCAATAAATTAGTGGCAAGAGACTTGGCAGCAGTTCATTTTCAAGCTCGAAGTGGTTATCTCACATTTGGGGAGTTGAATTTCAAGGTTATAGTTTAAACTTTATATATTTATGTTGATGTATTCTAATTTATTTTATCATTAGGTTATATTCTTGATATTCTTATGAAATTATTTCTATTTTTGTTATACGCACAACCACTGCAACATCAACCATATGCATACTGGTTATCAAGTTCCAAAATATTGCTTTACTATGTTTATTAATAGATTTGGATTGGAATATATATTTATTTAAATACTTCTGGATGACTGTAATATATAATTACTTTTCCATATGACTGTATTTATAAAGTTTGACTCGTTTTGGGTGATGTTGGCAAGCTTTTGATTTTGATGAAATCCTAAATAGCATGAATTTGTTATATATTATTTAGGTTTGCTACCAAAGATGAAGGTCCTAATATGTTCTTAATTGATGGCCGTGTTAATATGTTTTATTGATCATTTATGTTTATAAGTCAATTTTTATTTTAAAGGATATTTGATGTAAACTATTGTTTTAAAAAATGGGGCTTAAGTTGTTTTATGGTCCATACAAATAAAAATGTAAACTACTGTTTTATGAAAAATCTTTATAGATAAATTTGTTGTTAATTGGACCACAAAATTTTCAAAGTTCATACAAATTTAAACCGGTAAACCCTGACCCGCAAAACCGACCAAACAGTAACCCGAATACCAACAGCAACAAACCCGATTTAAAAACAGTCGAAATTGGGCCTGAATTTACCAATCGCGGTTTGGACTGAATTGAATATTTAACCCGAATCCGTCTGAACCTGACTGTTTGTCCAGCCCTAGTTAATATGTTAACTACTCTTTATCTAACACATTTTAATTAAATGGGTTAATAGTTTTTTTTAAATTTTTATTTTTCTAAGTTTTTAATTTAACGGGGTTATTACACTAATGCTACTTCAATATCATTTCAAACTTGGTAAATAATGTGAGTAAAACAAAATTTGTAAATAATGAGACCTTCAACCATTTATTTGCAATAGAAATTAATAATTTATAAATTAAAAGTTTATATACGATGTATTGAAAAATTAATTATTTCATAATTCTTTGCACAAGTTTTTTAAAAAAATTCAATGTTAACATTATTTGTGGCACTATTTACTACTCCATCGATCCCAAAATAAGAAAGAAAATATATAAATTAAAAAAAAAATAATATTTTTGTTAATTATTTATATATTATTAATATAGCTGTCAAAAATGCCCCAAATTTCAAGTCCTCTTTAATTTTTATTTATTTATTAAATCTCTAATATTAGGCTATAAAATAATTTTTTTAAAGTCCCGATCCATTATTTTATAGGCTTAAGCGAGGGGGCTCAAGGGACTTATAGGACTCCAATATTTTGTTAATTTTGATATTTCTTTTATTGAAAAATTTTCGAATTTTATTTTTTTCTAAAACATATCGAAAAAATTAAAAAATATTTGTTTTCTCAAAAAATTTTATGAGAAAAATAAAAAAAAAAATTTCGATTTTTTTTCTCTAAGTAAAAAAATTTCAAAAAAAATTATAAATTATTTTTTATCGGTAAAAAAATCAAAAAACATTATTTCTCAAAAAAAAATGATCAAAATTTTTAATTAAAAAGAATCAATTGTTTTTTAAAAGGGAGCCTAGAGACCCCTAAGTCCACAAAATTTTAGGGGACTTTTAATGTTGGAGTTTGCTTTTTTAAAGGCTTTTAAATTATAAAAATTTTTAACCCCTCCAACATGTGAACAGGAGTCTATAATTAGACACTTGTCAAATTGATAACTCTAATTACCAATATATCATAAATACATATTTAAATATATTCCAATGAAAATAACACATAACACAATTAGTATTAATTAAATGGTACACATAACACTTAATGTTTTTGCACTCTGAATTGTATTTATTAAAAACAAAAATACTCATTTACGGACAAGACCAACATAATCAGTGGGCCCATATGGTTCAAATAGCTCTGCAAAATAACTCTTCTTCCTTCTTGGGTTACATTTCATGTCGCTGCACAATTGGTCGTTATACCATATGTTACAAGTAACGATGCATGATCTCCAATGAAATTTTCTAGCATACTGCTTCATGTTGTCTTCCCATACTTTGACATCCTTTTCCATCTCTTTTATACTCGGCAATTCAATGTTTCCATCTAAAAAATGTGCTAGCCATTGACATCTCATTTCATTTGAACAAATATTTGATATACCTTCAGCATATCCTACCACTGCCAATTGTGGGATTCGAGGATGAATTATTTGCCTAAAGTGGTAGAATAAAGATTAGATTTGGATATCTATAAAATTTACATAATAGTCCCTAAAAATATAAGAAATTTTTTATGGATTTCTTATATTTTCACAATGACATCCTTTTATAGTCATTTTCATTTTCATTTTAATTTTACATGTAGACATGTCAGGTTGGACTTAAAGTGAAATGTCTTAAATAGAATAAAAATCCATATATACTTTATCTCTCTTACAATAAATGTCATTTCAATAAAATAAAAAATCATCTCAAAATAAATATCCTTCATAATTTTCTATACAAATTTAATTATTTTTTTATATACTAACCTTTTTATAATATTATTTAACTTTGTATTAATAATAGTGAAGTTTTTTATCAACAAGTAAGATGTAAAAGTAATTATTATATTTCTTCTTTTTAATTATTATATTTTTTAATATGTCTGCAAAATCTGAAACGATACTCATTGTAAGATAAAAATGATATAAATATTCAAATAGTCCATTTTGTAAAAATAATTGAGCTAAATTTAATATAAAATTGATATATTAGATCTATATTATGAACATGAATATAACTAGTTCATATTATAAATTAAATATATTAATTTTTTTTATCAAATTTTAACCAAGTTTATCTTCTCTAAAAATGACCGAATAGAGTATTAAGAAATATGTTGTAGAAAAATATTAAGAAAGAAAAATGTATTGAATGTAAAACCTGTAGAGGGGAATCATTGAGCTCGTTGAGATGTTAATGTAATTTTGGAATGCTTCAGATTTGAATATGCTTCTAAGTTTTTGGTCACCTTTATATCCCGTGGCAAGAATAACTAGATCTGTATCTAGAGGCTTAACTTCATCATTAATGATCAAACCTTCTTCGCAGAAACTAAATCTCTGTGATTTCTTTATCACAATAGATCCTTCTTTTACTTTGTCAAAAAATGATTCAGGAACCACACCAATTTGACATGCAGAGATTTCTTGAAGAAAGCTATGATTAGGTACCAGTCCATACTCTTTTAGTGGCAGCTTCCGTTTTAGATATGTTTCAACAAGTTTCGAAATTCCCCATCTCTTAAAATAAAATAAAAAAGTTTAGTTATATATGACTTATGAGAACATTGTTCAATCTTACAAATATAATTAATTGGTTCATATTAACATATAAGATAATACAATAATATAGCAAATCTTACCAATGGTGAGAGTAAAGTGGCCACAAGGCTATGAAAAAATTGTTCTCCGGGCTTGTGAACTAAAAGCTCTGCGAAACGATTGAAATAGAAGTATCCAAGACTAATACCCCAAACGTTGAAATCAGGGATAAACCAGTGAGCGGTTCTATGAATAATTGTGCAAGGATGGGTCACACCTATTGAAATTAATGATTTCAAAATTAAATTATATGGTATACCATGAGGTGTGTGTAACACTAAAAATAAAGGAGAAAGAGTAATTAATAATGTAAAGTTTTGAGCAAATATTTTCATACCATTTGCATTTGCACATTCAACAGCAATATCAAGAGCAGATTTCCCTGAGCCTACTACTGTAACACTCTTGTTTTTTATCAATTCAGCTGCAGTCTCATTGTCCAAGGCAGAGTAATCCATAGAATGCATAACTTTACCTTTAAAAACACTTGGGCCTTTTCCAAGGGGAAACTCAGGAATGTTTGGAAAACCACTATATTTTCCAATACAAAGAATAACAAATTCAGCCTTGTACACCTGGTTTTATAAATATTTAGTCTAGTTTAATATATTATTGTAGACCAAAAGCAAACATTTTACATTAGAAAAAAAGTATAATGTGTCAAAATCTTACTTTTTCCATATTTAATATTTGTACTTAAGCTAATATTCCATATCATTCTAAAACTTCAAAATTTATGCGCATACACACATGTATAACAAGTTGTTAGATACGGTAATTTTTTTGCATAAATATTGTTTTCAAAATTTTACAAAATTACATTATTTATATACATATCTTAGCCGGCTCGTCCTTACTCTGTATTTTTCTTATTCAAACATGTTTCAAGGTCATTTTTATGTTTGGAATCAATATTTTGTATTTTTTTATATTTAATTTAAATAAGTGATTTTCACATATATTTTGTTTTTCTTTCGTGTTTTATTTTTATCTCATGGTCTTATTGTGGAGTTGTTTAATTTCATCTTGACACAATGTTTTTTGAATTTCTATTTTAGACGACGTTGTTTGATTCAAATTGACAAATCATTTTCAATATAATGCATATTTAATCAATAATTTGAACGTCGTCAATTTTATAACTCCGAATACATAGTTATTACGAATACTTTAATTTTGTTATATTTGTAAATTTTATCATTTTTATACACATTTTATCATTTCATGCTATTAATTTGAGTGATTTGAATTTCTTAACATATTCATTGTTTTTTTATCAGATATAATTTCTAGAATATCTTCTTTTAATAAAAAAATATACATACCTCAGTTGAGAAATTCTTAGTATCTTCGACAGTGATATGCCATGTTCCTTTAGAGCCAAAAGGACTATTATTACCATTCCATAATTCCCATGACTTCATTTCTTCATCCGACTCTCCAACATAATCTATATTGATGACTTTGGAATTGAATCTGATGTAAGGAATTAATGAAAAATGTTGAGCATAGGAGTTAACATAATCTAGCACTTGTTGACTACTTGGACAATCTTCTTTCACCGAAGAATCCCATGGAAAATCTGAAAATTGATAAGCTTGTTTGGGGTTTTGGAGTTTGGTAGTCTGAATAGTATATCTCCACAGTCCTCCAACGCCATCATCAGCTTCATAGACAACAGGATGAAAACCAATCTGTAGAACGTATTTGCAAGCAAGTAAGCCACTAATTCCAGCACCAACAATTGCAACTCTTTTTTCCATTTCGTATATATAATTAGACCAATTGCTGGAATATAACTATTTGTTGTGATATGAATATGACTATGAGAAAAGTCTCTTCTAGATAAACAATATAAATTCTAATTTGGCCAAGAGAAACAAACAAAGATGCGTCTAGAGAGATCACGAGCAGGTAGATTTGCAAATAGTGACAAAACCAAAATTATTTTAATCATAACCCAACTTGACCAAGAAATGGTTTATTATGGGTCTACATCGATTCTTTTTCGTAAACAAACAACAGAACGATGGCTTGGGACCGTTTATCTCTTGAACTAATCGATGAGATAAGAGATATGATCAGTAGTGGATATTAAATTCAATTATTAACTCTAGATGTAAGTTGAATGATAAATTTTAATTTCTTAAATTTTAAATAAAAAATTGATATTATTTGTTAAATTAAAGATCATATCTCAAGTTAAATAAAAAATCTTTATGTATCAATATTTGAGTTTTAACATATTTTTCAGTAAAAAAAAAAAATTAAAATATAAAGACATCATATAGTAAAATTAACATTTCAACTATGTTAGAAGTTTTAATCTTAAAAAAAAATTAAAAATAGTATAAATTGATTTTAGTGTGATCGTATTAATTAATAATCTCTGTAAAACTTTTTGTATTCTTTCATACTTTATAATTCAATGATATAATTAAAAATTATTTTATGGATAACATTATTTATTCTACTTTTATTAGTGCATATAAAATTTCTTAGACATCTATAACCTTAATAGAGAGAAAAAAAGTTTAGTTGTAGATTTTAAAACCATTATCCACAATTTAATTTCATTAACCTTTACATG
Source organism: Cicer pinnatifidum (assembly GCA_037974775.1). NCBI lineage: Eukaryota > Viridiplantae > Streptophyta > Magnoliopsida > Fabales > Fabaceae > Cicer > Cicer pinnatifidum. The sequence continues at coordinate 22,875,354 of JBBPBR010000001.1, read as the reverse complement.
CCCGATCGACAACTATTGCCTATTGTAGGCTCTTCCTAATGTCGGACGAGTCCCAATGAGATTAAATAACCTACCCGCCTAAGGTGAAAAAAAATCACTACGCCAAAAATGACATTTTATAGAGCGTCTTTTATAGCGCTTATTAAATAAAGCGCCGTTGTATGATATTTTAAAAATAACGGAGGATACAACAGCGCTTTTTTCACAAGCGCTGTAAAAAAAGCGCTGTAAAAGGTTTTTTGGAATGGACCTATTAGAGCGCTTTTCGAAAAAGCGCTGTAAAAGGCTTTTAAAAAAAATAAGAAGGCTTTTTACAGCGCTTTTTTCACAAGCGCTGTAAAAGGCTTTTTGGAAAGGACCTATTAGAGCGCTTTTTGGAAAAGCGTTGTAAAAGGTTTTTAAAAAAAAATAAGAAGGTCTTTTACAGCGCTTTTTTGACAAGCGCTGTAAAAAAAGCGCTGTAAAAGACTTGCGCTTTCACATAATTAAAGAACTTATTAGAGCGCTTTTTGGAAAAGCGCTGTAAAAAAAGCACTGTAAAAGGTAAATCGTTTCAGTTTCCTCTTTATTATATAAACTTCACTACGTTTCAGTGTCCTTCTCCTCTTCATTATCTTTCTCATTGCAAACCCTACTGTCTCTCCGAACACTTTTGTTAGCCATCTTCATTGTAAATCATCTCCATATTTGTTACTATCCCTACGAACATTATTACGTACTCTTCTCATTGCGAACCCTACTCTGTCCTACGAACCGTTTGTATTTCTGCGCATTCTCGCCGTTCCTTCTTAAACGAAACTGTAACTCTATGAACCCTACATATTTCTTCGCACTCTTCAGGTATTGTATTCATTTATTCATTTATTGTTTGCATACATATATATATATATAATGTGTTTGTTAATACTAATAATCACATTTATTTGATAGTGCTTTACAAGTTTTCCGAGCTCAAATGGGTGCTACAGTGCCGAAGCAAAAATCAAATAAATCACATGGATTCCAATAAAGGTTTGAAATATATTGCCTTTAAAATTTCATTAACAATCAATGCACAAATATTTATTGACTTATATGTTTTATTTTATAGTTCTCTCATCAAACTAACAACATGGGCTGCTGATACTGTATATTGCGATTTGTGAAGGAGATTGTTGATATAATCCCAGAAAGAGATCTAATTGAAATAAAGGAATGCACCTATTACAGCGCTTTTTTTAAAAAGCGCTGTAAAACTAATACAACAAGCAGCGCGTTTTTAGAAGAGATTTACAGCGCTTTTTTTTTTTTTATTTTAAAGAGCGCTGTTGTATCTTTTTACAGCGCTGGATACTATAGCACTTAATTTTTTGAAAAAGCGCTGTAAATGGCTTAAAAAAAGCGCTGTAAAAGGCAATTTTTGGCGTAGTGAACTCAACGCCTCCCATATTTTTTCACTAAATAAATGTGATTAAAGTTATTTTTTGGAATAGGATATTTTTTTAAATTTTTTTTTTATTTTCTTTTATCTAAAATATATATATATATTCTGTTCTCAGTTTTTTTATTTATTGGCTCGTCATAGTACGACATTATTTTATTTGTCGTTTTGATGTATTATTATTTTGATTTTCTGTTTTATTGCGGTCTTTATGGATTCATATTTATAGATAAATTGTGATCTAGTGTAAATTCAATAAACTACTTTGGTGTCATCAGTTTCGTAAACTTTGTTGCATTTGTAAGTTTTATATCGTTTTATACTATTAACTTATATATTATGAATTGGTTCACATATTCATAATTTTCAATTTTAATAACTTTAAATTTTATTAATCTTGAATATGTAATTTTTTTTCTTTCTAATTTAAATGAATACCTATTTCTTTTTTGTCAGACCAATATTTTCTTTTGACAAAATGAGTTCCAACATTTTGAGACACCCATTTAAACTTATATGGAAAATATTTTGTTACTCATGCAACAACAAAAAAAATAGCATAATTGCTTTCACAATGCCTTAACTTAATTTTAGGTAATATTTTAGTTTTTTTTTCTTTTGATTT
>JBBPBR010000001.1:22831808-22863575 GCA_037974775.1 Cicer pinnatifidum | reverse complement strand
TATATATATATATATATATATATATATATATATATATATATATATATATATTACTGACAACTAAACAATATATTTTACACATTACAAATTCTAACAAAATATATTTTTGTTACTTAATTCCGAAAATAAAATAAAATTAGACTTAATGTCTAAGCAATTTAACACAAAATACCTTAAAATTGCATAAATTATAATTTAAAAATTAAGGGTCTTAAAAATCATAAGACTCAACGATATAAACAGAAATCATATTATTGTTATAGTTAATAAAAACATTACATTTAAACATATTCTCACAAAGGTAACTCTTCCCTACAAACATACCCCTTTTAGAGAGAATAAATTTATCTCCCTCAAAGATACATTTGAAATCAAACTTATTAAGTAAAGGAACAAAAATCAAGTTCTTTCTAATATCTAGAACAAATAATAAATCTTTAAAAGTAAGTGTTTTTTCAAAAGTGAATTCAATCTCTACTGCTCTTTTTCCTTTGACTTGGACAATTGAGGTATTTCCCATGTGCAAAACGTTTCTATCTTCGTCATCAATGGTCTTAAATAGTTCTTTGTTTTTCACATATGGCAGGTAGCACGAGAATCTATCTACCAAGATTCAACATCTTCAATCATGTTGAGTCCAAAAATGATAGCAACAAAAATTATCTTTTGTTCCACTTGAATCTTCTCTTTATTCTTTTCTTTCTTTTTTTTTTTTTTTAATTTTTTTTTATCATTACCATTGTATTTTTCATGAGATCAAACAATGGATATCATTGCTCAAACGAATGTCTAAATTGTTAGTAATCAAATTGATCTTACTTCCTCTACTCAATGGATTAAAACATTTACAGTAAAACATTGCTACTATTTTCACATAATCTAGGAAAATGTAGTAAATTTCATAAATGTGTTCAATTATGTCGTAGAAGTCTTTTGGTCCACCACTATTAGAAACATTCTTCATACATACTCCACTATTTATTATTATTATTTTCCTTCTGTCCAAGATTCAATATGAAATTTGTATCCATTCACATAGTAGGTGCGCCATTCTTTGAAGTTTCTACTCAAATAATGAAAAATTTGAATGTATATCAGTAGAAGATTGTCCCGATGTTCAAAATTCCTTGATGAACATATATGGTGTTTATTAAAATTAAAATGCTAGGCATTGTAAATATTAATTTAATAAATTATTTAAATATCGAGAGATATAAAACATATTTAATGTATAGTATACTTTTGTTGCAGTTAATCAACACGTGAACATGTGTTGCATTAATACTTTGTCACTTGGTCAAAAAATTGGCATATCCTTACCAACAGGACGACCATCACAGGCAAAAGACTAATAAAGCACATGGATGATGTATAGCAGTATCAATATCGTTCCTCCCATTTATTGGTGATAATACTATGTAGTCGTTGAAATAATCAAAACACAAATATTTTGTTTCACAATATAGGTAAGATGAACAAATTGAGCCTTCAACTCTAGCTTGATTTTTTATCGGCCATTTTGAATAAGCTATAAATTGTTAAATTTTTTAGTTTAATTGAGTACAAAAAGCTATTTTAATGGCATCAATCATGATACTTGCATTTGTGTAGTTCTCTAGTTTTATTGTTTGTTGTTTTAGTTTGACATAACTCTTATTCAAAGTGTAAAGTCCAACTTGTGCTTAGTTGTTTGGTTGATCTTTGTTTATATATCGTCTATTTGAAGTTCTCTTTTCAATTAGAATATTAAGACATTGAGTTTTTGTTATACAAGTTAAGTGATTTGCAATCAATTTGTTTCATTGCTTTCAATCGTTCCATAAAGCATAGTTTAGTTTTCGATAAAGTTATCAAAACCATTTATATCTATTATGTACTGATTATCTATTGATTAGGCCTAAGAAGTGGTCTCAGTGTTTTGGTTTTCTTGTGTAAAGGGGGTAAAAACCTCGAGAATTTATTGCCCTTAAACACATGGGAGAAAATCATGCCTATTGGAAATATATCATAAATGCATATTTAAATATATTGCAATGAAAATTACACATAACACAGTTAGTATTAATTAAACGGTACACATAACACTTAATGTTTTTGCACTCTGAATTGTATTTATTAAAAACAAAAATACTCATTTACGGACAAGACCAACATAATCAGTGGGCCCATATGGTTCAAATAGCTCGGCAAAATAACTCTTCTTCCTTCTTGGGTTACATTTCATGTCGCTGCACAATTGGTCGTTATACCATATGTTACAAGTAACGATGCATGATCTCCAATGAAATTTTCTAGCATACTGCTTCATGTTGTCTTCCCATACTTTGACATCCTTTTCCATCTCTTTTATACTCGGCAATTCAATGTTTCCATCTAAAAAATGTGCTAGCCATTGACATCTCATTTCATTTGAACAAATATTTGATATACCTTCAGCATATCCTACCACTGCCAATTGTGGGATTCGAGGATGAATTATTTGCCTAAAGTGGTAGAATAAAGATTAGATTTGGATATCTATAAAATTTACATAATAGTCCCTAAAAATATAAGAAATTTTTTATGGATTTCTTATATTTTCACAATGACATCCTTTTATAGTCATTTTCATTTTTATTTTAATTTTACACGTAGACATGTCAGGTTGGACTTAAAGTAAAATGTCTTAAATAGAATAAAAATCAATATATACTTTATCTCTTTTACAATAAATGTCATTTCAATAAAATAAAAAATCATCTCAAAATAAATATCCTTCATAATTTTCTATACAAATTTAATTATTTTTTTATATACTAACCTTTTTATAATATTATTTAACTTTGTATTAATAATAGTGAAGTTTTTTTATCAATAACTAAGATGTAAAAGTAATTATTATATTTCTTCTTTTTAATTATTATATTTCTTAATATGTCTGCTGTTAGATAATATTATTATATATTAGTAATAAGGGTATTTTAGACATTTCTATTATTTTGTATATATATTCATTGTAATCCTATTAACAAAAGTTTGGTTCATTCTATGTTATAAAACCCTAAAGTGGTTGTCTCTTGGTTGTCTATCTTCTTCCTCTTTTCATTATTAATATGGTATTAGAGCTTTGGTTGATTTTGGGATCTATTGTAAAGAAGTGATAGACTATTTTGATAGAAAAGACAACCACCAAAAGAGAAAAGAGAAGAGTAACCCTATTCCCGATTTTGTTAAATCAGTCTCAGAAAAACATCGATTGCGCATTCGTTAACCGTTGGATCGGGCTGATATTTGGACAGCAGGTTCACAAGATACAAGTCTTCGCCTTCAACGGTCGGATCGGGGAAACAACGTCTGGAGAGGGAGCAATCGTGCTCGCACAGCAGCAAGTTATCCCTAATTTATTTTGTCTCAGTGATTGTGTTTGTCTTATTTTCCTGTCATTATTTGTTATGGCTGGTGCTAAGGATGATTCTCTTCAAGCTGTTAGTGTTCACCTCAATGGACAAAATTACTCTTTTTGGAGTTATGTGATGAAATTTTTTTTGATTGGAAAAGATATGTGGGGTTTTGTGGATGGAACTTTTGTTAAGTCTACCGATAAAAAGAATGAAACTCAATATGCAAAAGATTTGAAAACATGGAATGTTAGTAATTCAAAAATTATTACTTGGATTAATAATTATGTTGAGTTGTCTATAGGAGTGCAACTAGCAAAATATGATACTGCTAAAGAGATTTGGGATCACTTGAAACGTTTGTATGTTCAGTCTAACTTTGCAAAAATGTTATCAGTTGGAAAGTGATATTAGAGCCCTTAAGCAGAACAATATGACCATTCAGGAATTCTATTCGGCAATGACTAATTTGTGGGATCAATTGGCTCTTATGGAATCACCTAAGTTGAAAGCTGTCAAAGCATACATTGATCAAAGAGATGAGCAACGTCTGGTTTGGTTTCTAATGGCTCTTTGTGATGAATTTAAGGGCCTTCGTGGGGGTATTTTGCATCGTTCCCCCCTTCCTAATGTTGAATCAGTAGTTAGTGAATTGTTGGCTGAAGAAATCAGACTTCAGACTCATTCTGGTGTGTTAGATAAGGGAACTCTCTCAACTCCTCCATCTGTTTTTGTTGCTCCTGTTCAAAAAGGAAAATCTCAAGGGAGGGTTGGGCTTGGTAATGATGAATGTGCATTTTGCAAAGAAAAAGTTCATTGGAAAACACATTGTCCGAAATTAGGGAGAGCACACAAAAAGAATTTTAGGGGGCCATCGTCCAATGTTGGTGCTTCTACTTCTTCTACCATTGATTCTAGTTCTGGTTCTGTATACTCATCCGAGACTGCTTCCCAAATATTTGATATTGCAGAACAACTTCAAAAACTTCTTGCCACTCAATCACATGCAATGTCTGCCACCTCTTCTAAAGGTTTGAACTCCTCTAGTATGTCAGGTATATCTCCTTCCATATGGATTCTTGATTCTGGAGCATCTCATCATATGACATATGATGATAAATCTTTTGTGTATATGAAACCTGCCTCGTCTGTGTCAGTTGTGACTGCTGATGGCACTCCTATGCCACTAGCAGGCATTGGTTCTTTCTCCACACCTAACCTTTCTGTTTCTGATGTTTATTATATTCCTAATCTTACTTTGAGTCTTGCTTCTGTTAGTCAAATATGTGATTTCGGTTATTCGGTTATATTTTCTTCCACTTCTTGTTGTGTGTAGGATCCACATTCCGGGAGGCTGATTGGGACAGGCCATAGACAGGGGGACTTTATGTTTTGGATGACCTGCGACTCCCAGATACTGCAGCCTCAACAACTACTGCTGACTTATTATCTAGTTTTCGCTTGAATTCTTTATCTTCTAGTTTTTATTTATGGCATTCTCGCCTTGGACATGTTTCTACTTCTAGATTAAAATATTTGGCTTCTACTGGAGCCTTAGGAAAGTTACAAACATGTGATATCTCAGATTGTTGTGGTTGTAAACTTGCAAAATTTTCAGCTTTACCGTTTAGTAAAAGTGTTTCTGTTTCATATGCGCCTTTTGATTTAGTCCACTATGATGTTTGGGGTCCATCACCGGTTCTCACCAAAGGTGGATCTAGATATTATGTTTCGTTAATTGATGATTACACTCGTTATTATTGGGTTTATCTTAAGAAAAATCGGTCTGAATTTTTTGACATTTATCATATGTTTCGTGCAGTGGTCAAAACTCAACATAACTCTGTTATAAAGTGTTTTCGTTGTGATTTAGGTGGTGAATATACCTCTAATAAATTTTCTGAATTACTTGCTTATGATGGCACTCTCCACCAAACATCTTGTACTGATACTCCTCAACAAAATGGAGTTGCTGAAAGAAAACACCGTCATATTATAGAGACTGCTCGTTTCCTTTTGTTCTCCGCTTCAGTTCCTAGTGAGTTTTGGGGAGAAGCAGTTCTTACTGCTTCTCATGCTATTAATAGAATTCCATCCTCTATCATATCAGGTTTGTCTCCTTTTGAAAAATTGTATGCTTCTACCCCTGATTATTATTCTTTGAAAGTTTTTGGTTCTACTTGTTTTGTTCTTCGCGCTCAAGTAAAGCGCAGTAAGTTGTCTTCTCGTTCAGCCATGTGTGTTTTTCTTGGTTATGGGGATGGTCAAAAGAGTTATCATTGTTATGATCCTCATGCAAGAAAACTTTATGTATCTCGTAATGTTGTTTTTCTTTAGCATATCCCTTTTTACTCTGTTTCCTCTGATTCTCAAATTACTAAGAGTTCTGAACTAACCCATATTGATCCATTTGGTTCTAATGATAACGCTTCTAGCGATTGTAATATTGAGAATTGCAGGACAAATACTTCTACTCCACATGATGACATCCCTCTTGTCCCCCCGGCTGCCCAACCACCTCCTGCGATTGTTGATCTTCCTCGTTACCCTTCTCGTCAACGTAAGTCTACTCAGTTACCTGATTTTATCTATTCCACTTACTCAGCTTCGTTTGCTTGTTTCTTAACCTCTATTCACAGTTTTTCTGAGCCCTCTTCCTATAAAGAGGTTGTTCTTGATCCTCTTTGGCAGCAAGCTATGGCAGAAGAACTATCTACATTGCACAAAACCAACACTTGGGAATTAGTACCTCTTCCTCCTGGAAAACGTGCTATTGGGTCTCGTTGGGTATACAAGATCAAAACTAAGTCTGATGGGTCAGTTGAGCGCTACAAAGCACGTCTTGTTGCTAAGGGTTTCTCTCAACAATATGGTATGGATTATGAAGAAACTTTTGCTCCTATAGCCAAGATGACCACTATTCGTACTCTTATTGCAGTTGCATCTATTCGTCAATGGCATATTTTCCAAATGGATGTCAAAAATGCTTTTTTAAATGGTGAGCTTCATGAAGAAGTCTATATGGTCCCTCCACAAGGAGTTTCTCATAATCAAGGGGAAGTATGTAAGTTAAAAAAGCCTTTATATGGTCTTAAACAGGCTCCTCGAGCTTGGTTTGAGAAATTCTCTACTGTGATCACTTCTCTTGGTTTTCGCTCTAGTGAACATGATTCTGCATTGTTTATAAGGTCCACCACTTACGGTCGCATTATACTTTCTCTATATGTTGATGATATGATTATTACATGTGATGATGTTAGTGGAATCAATGAGTTGAAATTGCAGTTAGCCAAACAGTTTGAGATGAAGGACTTGGGAACTCTTCGCTATTTCTTGGGGATTGAAGTTGCCTACTCTCCTAGAGGCTACCTTCTTTCTCAATCCAAGTACATTGCCAACATTCTTGACCAGACTCGTCTTTCTGTTACTAGAGCAGCAGATACTCCTCTTGAGTTGAATGTGAAATATGCTCCATCGGATGGTGTTCCTTTACCAGATTCTGCTTTGTATCGTACTTTGGTTGGCAGCTTAGTGTATCTCATGATTACCAGACCTGACATTGCTTATGTTGTTCATGTTGTTAGTCAGTTTGTTGTCTCTACCACTACAGTACATTGGGCAGCAGTTCTTCGGATTCTTCGTTATCTTCGAAGGACTCAATTTCAAAGTCTTCTCTTTCCATCGTCATCCTCATTAGAGTTACGAGCTTATTCTAATGCTGATTGGGCTGGTGACACCACAGATTGTAAATCTACCATAGGATTTTGTATCTTTCTTGGAGACTCTCTTATTTCTTGGAAGAGTAAGAAACATGACATTGTCTCTCGTTCCTCTACAGAAGCTGAGTATCGTGCTATGGCATCTACTACCGCTGAAATAATTTGGTTGCGTTGGCTTTTGTCTGATATGGGTATCTCTCTTTCTGAGCCAACTCCGATGCACTGCGATAACAAGAGTGCTATTCAAATTGCTTACAACTCGGTCTTTCATGAACGCACCAAACACATTGAGATTGATTGTCATCTTACTCGTCATCATCTTCAACATGGAACCATTACTCTACCGTTTATCTCTTCTTCTTTACAGATTGCTGATTTGTTCACAAAGATGCATTCCATCAAACGTTTTCGTTTTCTAGTTGACAAACTCTCGATGCTCCATGTTAATGCATCGTGAGTTTGAGGGGAGATGTTAGATAATATTATTATATATTAGTAATAAGGGTATTTTAGACATTTCTATTATTTTGTATATATACTCATTGTAACCCTATTAACAAAAGTTTGGTTCATTCTATGTTATGAAACCCTAAAGTGGTTGTCTCTTGGTTGTCTATCTTCTTCCTCTTTTCATTGTTAACATCTGCAATATCTGAAACGATACTCATTGTAAGATAAAAATGATATAAATATTCAAATAGTCCTTTTTGTAAAAATAATTGGCTAAATTTAATATAAAATTGATATATTAGATCTATATTATGAACACGAATATAACTGGTTCATATTATAAATTAAATATATTAATTTTTTTTTATCAAATTTTAACTAAGTTTATCTTCTCTAAAAATGACGGAATAGAGTATTAAGAAATATGTTGTAAAAAAATATTAAGAACGAAAAATGTATTGAATGTAAAACCTGTAGAGGGGAATTATTGAGCTCGTCGAGATGTTAATGTAACTTTGGAATACTTCAGATTTGAATATGCTTCTAAGTTTTTGGTCACCTTTATATCCCGTGGCAAGAATAACTAGATATATATCTAGAGGCTTAACTTCATCATTAATGAACAAATTGAGCCTTCAACTCTAGCTTGATTTTTTATCGGCCATTTTGAATAACCTATAAATTTTTAAATTTTTTAGTTTAATTGACTGCAAAAAGCTATTTTAATGGCATCAATCATGATGCTTGCATTTGTGTAGTTCTCTAGTTTTATTGTTTGTTGTTTTAGTTTGACATAACTCTTATTCAAAGTGTAAAGTCCAACTTGTGCTTAGTTGTTTGGTTGATCGTTGTTTATATATCGTCTATTTGAAGTTCTCTTTTCAATTAGAATATTAAGACATTGAGTTTTTGTTATACAAGTTAACTGATTTGCAATCAATTTGTATCATTGCTTTCAATCGTTCCATAAAGCATAGTTTAGTTTTCGATAAAGTTATGAAAACCATTTATATCTATTATGTGCTGATTGTCTATTGATTAGGCCTAAGAAGTGGAATCAGTGTTTTGGTTTTTTTTTTGTAAAGGGGGAAAAACCTCGAGAATTTATTGCCCTTAAACACATGGGAGAAAATCATGCCTATTGGAAATATGTAGTAAATAGACCTTTTGTCCCAACCATTGAAAGAGATCGTGCAATAATTTAAAAACTTGAGATTTATTGGACTGACTTAGATAACAAGAAAGTGCAATATTAATGGAAGGCACACATTATTTTAGTCTCCTCATTGGGAGTTGAGGAATATTATTGGGTCTCTTATTATTAAACTACACAATCAATGTGTGACACTTTAGATGTTACCATTAGGGAACTAATGAAGAGATGTATCCAAGGTTCATTACGAAAATGCAAGAATATAAACTTTTTGTTTTTGCAAGAAACATGGTGAAACCCTTGTGGATATGCCAAAACTCTTTGTACTTCTCGTAAACAAATTGAATAGTTTGAGTAAGAGTAAAAAAAGGATGATTTAATGAATAAAATTAAGGTGGTTATGCCAAAACTCTTTGTACTACAGGGAAATTGACTACAATGACATTTACAACATTGTTTGACATGTAGCTTCTGAGGATGATGATGAAGCTTCTTCCGATAGCTCTATCCATAATGAGGTGTCCAACTTATGTCTTATGGCTCATTAAAACAAGAACTATGAGGTAAGTGATCCTCTGTCACACACGAGCCAAATACAATTGATAAAATATAAATAGAGGTAATAACTCGAGTCGTTTCGCAAAAACTTCTGATTTACTAATATTAACCAAATTGAATGTTGAAATTAGAAATGGGTGGTTTTTTAGATTTTTGTTTTAATAGATGAGCAAAACAATTAATCTACTTATTCGAGTTTCAGACCTATCACAATTCTATCAATGAGTTTAATTTCTAATTCGTGATTCTATTCTTATTTGACTAATGAATTGATCAAACAAGTATACTCAATCCTATGTGAATTCGATTTCTTTGACTAGATTAAGCATCACAATCATCAAAATATTAAAATTAACGATCAAACATCGCAAAATTATAATTTAATTAAATTAGAAACTGAAACCAAATTCTATCAAATGAATTTAATCGATCCTATTGAAATTTAATTTAAGCAATCATAATATCAATATAATTAAATAAACAGAGATAGAATCATGAAGCGAAATTGACAGTGTAACCTGAATCTGAAGGTGTGCATAAAACTCTAAACTGGTGGATTAATCTAAAAAAATTAGCCTTCCATGAAATTAAAATAAAAAGACTTTATTTCTTGTAGTAATCTGAATCCTAAAATTTTATCTTCTAGAAAAGAAAGAAAACTCCCAATATATAGTACTGGATTTTTGGCTTTTGGGTTTAGGGTTTAAAAATAAGTGGCCTACTATTTAAAATTATTACAAAAGTCCAGATTACAAAATCTGCAATTAAGCCTAGTAAAGTCGACATTGGGCTTTTATTTCAACACAAACGTTGTATCTCAGATTTGTAACTTTCCAACGCCTGCTCGTATGCGACAATACGATACCTAGAGCTCAAGTTATACCCTACAAAGCGAGCAAAGGTCAAAATGCAAATAATAAAATTATAATACAATTTCGACCCAAAGTTTAGATACAAGCTAAAAAAATTATTCTAAGCTATAAAGAGCTTTTAAAATACCAAACTAAAAAGCTAGAAACATGTGCCCAAATGCTATGATCAAATTCCCCCATACTTAAACTTTTGCACTCCGAGCAAAATGTTGGGGTTGATTGCAAGTCCCACATCGCTTAGTGTGGGAGAATAAGGAGAAGACCAAGGCTATATATTGAGTTTTAGTCCTTTGTTTTCAAATGCACCAGCACCAGTCAGTAATAGCACTTTAAGCATGTATCTGACTTAGTTTAAATATTTGCTTTGTAAGAGTGTGGTTGTACTGGGGTGTTGGGTGTGGGTGAGAGAAGTCTATGTGTTGTAACAATTTTCACATAGTGTTAATTCTCTGAGAGAAGTCTATGTGTTGTAACAATTTTCACATAGTGTTAATTCTCTGGTTGCCAGTTTAGGCAGCGGCCGTGGTTTTTTCTCCGGTTTTGGAGTTTCCACGTTATATTCTTGTGTTGTGATTGTGTCTTGATTTTTTTGAACTTATGCTGTTTTTCCCAACAACTGATATCAGAGCCAGGTTCGAAGGTTCGGTGGGATAATTTTTCTTAGTATGCTCTGTGGTTGCAGCTTTGTCTGATCTTCCACATCAAAAAAGAATTATCCTTGGTATTGTTAGGGGAAAGGTGATACTGTGAAAGTGTTGTTTAGGGAGGTTCTGGCTAAGGAAAGACTTGGTATTTAAGCGTGTCTGTTGTGACCCACCTCTCTTTCCTGGGAACTTACCTGGTGCACAGTTTACAGTCTGTATGCAGCTGATATGTCTTATTCAAGCGTTATGAAGTTTGACATAGAGAAGTTTGATGGAAGAATCAACTTTGGCTTGTGGAAAGTACAAGTCAAGGATGTGCTTATACAATCAGAATTACACAAGGTGGAGCAGTATCTGAAAAAGACTCTGAGACAAGTGCTGGCAAGGTCTCCCGTTTGTCCTTATGGTATTTCCGCTATACCATGAAAAAGGACAAGTTATTGTTAGCGGATTCAGAACAGCACACGGGCATTGGTTGGCATTGATGCAAGGTGTGTGGTGATGTGTCGATGGCTGAAGAACTTCTTGGAAGCCAACATGGGAGTTGCACCATAAATTTCAGCAAGGTTTCGACATGAGAAAATTCTTGGAATGGTTTAGTTCCAAGTGGAGAAAATTCTTGGAATGGTTTAATTCCAAGTGGAGAAAATTCTTGGGATGGTTTAGTTCCAAGTGAAGTGTACTTTTTATGGTGGAGTATGATTGTCGGTCAGACAATGGAAGCGGAAGTTGTAACTCTTACAATCAAGGTGGAGATTGTTGGGGTTGATTGCAAGTCCCACATCGCTTAGTGTGGGAGAATAAGGAGAAGACCAAGGCTATATATTGAGTTTTAGTCCTTTGTTTTCAAATGCACCAGCACCAGTCAGTAATAGCACTTTAAGCATGTATCTGACTTAGTTTAAATATTTGCTTTGTAAGAGTGTGGTTGTACTGGGGTGTTGGGTATGGGTGAGAGAAGTCTATGTGTTGTAACAATTTTCACATAGTGTTAATTCTCTGAGAGAAGTCTATGTGTTGTAACAATTTTCACATAGTGTTAATTCTCTGGTTGCCGGTTTAGGCAGCGGCCGTGGTTTTTTCTCCGGATTTGGAGTTTCCACGTTATATTCTTGTGTTGTGATTGTGTCTTGATTTTTTTGAACTTATGCTGTTTTTCCCAACACAAAACAATGCATGTGATTCCAAATATTCTTATGAATGCAAAGTGGTGAGAGAAAAAAAAATATTTCTAGCTTAAGGCAATCATGAATAGTTGTTTTTTTTTTCACAACCAAGGCAAATAAGAGGACAAATTAACTAAAGAATGTATCATAACTGATAGAGTCCTCCCAAGATGTAAAATTCTCTCAAAGTGTTTACACTCAAAGTGTTTAGGCTACTGTTTACACTCAAAGCACATCATGAAAGCTAGCACTACCATAGGCTTGACAAGCCTATATAATCTATATTTGAAACACATGCACATAATGATCAACAGGTCTTTATTCAAGTTATAACGTGGCCAAAGTAAGGGTGAGATAATCCTAAGGAGACTAGGGATGAAAATCAAAGAGGATAAATGAGTAATGATTAAGAGAGAAAAAAAAACATTAAGAAGTAACTCAACAAAATATCATTGACTTTTATCCTCACACTCTTTTTGCCCACAACACAACCATTTCCCTCATTTTTTTTCATTTTTTTTCTAACCCTCAAATTTAAACAAGTAAGTTGAGTACCCCTACAATTATTTAAGCAAAGACTCCTTTATCCCCCAAGATTAGGTCAATTCTTTATTTTTCACTTTTAGACTTGTAATGAGGTATATAACAAAAAATAGGATAATTAGGCTCAAAGGGGCTTAAACAAATGGATAATTGTAGGGTAGGCTTATTTGGCTAGTAGCTTAACAAGAAACAAATGCCTAGATCATTTCAATATATGTATGCAGACAAGAGTCAAGTCAAGTTCTGGCGTAACTAGCAATCATGAGTAACATAACACACAAGAAAAAAAGATGGAAAAATGTATTCCATTCATAATAAGGCTAAAAAATCTCACAAATGTTAATGATCTACTATATCGGGAGTTACTCTACGTATTGCTTGACGTAAAACAGATAGTGGATTTGTTTCTGTCTTTTGTTGAATCCTTTTCATAGCTAGATAAATAATTTGATAAGCCAATGATTTTTTTTCCATGTTTCATAATACGGTTAACCAACATGTTAACTAATCGATTACGATAAATTGGATCGAATTTTGCGGTTTTTTTTTCTGCAGTACCTCGCCGTGACATGAGCGTGAAAGGGTTAATCCATTTTTTTAAAACTTATAGGAGCTTAAATAATTTATTTTGGCTTTTTCACCCCATATCAAATTATACACAATTTAGCTTTTTAATCTAATTTATTTTACCAAGAATGCAAAGATACTATCCAATCATGCCAGTCCAAACAAACTCACAACATTTACATCCACAAAATCTGATGAAAAAACATGTAGTGCAATGTCCATTATTATTTATTTTTATTTTTTTAAGTTTTTGAAATATAAAAAATAAAATCCTAAATAGTACCCCCATACTTAAATTACACATTGTCTTCAATGAAAGTAACAAGTATAAAATAAGAGTAAGGAAAGGAATCTCCCTGTTCAAACTTCAGTGTAGGTGGGTTTTCCAAGGAGAGTTCTTCTATGGTAGCATTTTCAAGCACATAACTCTCATGGAATAGCTTGATGCAGTATCCATTTACTTTGAACACTTTCTCGGTGTTTTCACTTTTTATTTCCACTGCACTATAAGAAAAAATGTTAGTAACAACAAAAGGGCCAATCCACTTCGATCGAAGTTTCCCAGCCATAACTTTCATACCGGAGTTGAACAATAAAATTTTTTGGCCAATGGAAAACTCCTTCCTAATAATCATCTTATCATGAAAGTACTTTGTTTTCTCCTTATATATCTGAGAGTTCTCATAAGCTTCAAGTTTAAGCTCTTAAGTTGTTGCCATTGAAGCTTTCTCTCCAATCTTGCTTTCACCATCTCATGGTTACTACTCTTGACCGCCCAATAAGCACAATGCTTTATTTCCACTAGGAGGTGGCATGCCTTACCAAACACAAGTCGATAAGGCGACATCCTTATTGGTGTTTTCTAGGCTGTTCTATGAGCCCAAAGAGCTTTTTCAAGTCGGTGGCTCCAGTATTTCCTGTTTGGTTGCACCATCTTTTCTAAGATTTGTGTGATTTCCATGTTTGAGATTTCAGCTTGCCCATTAGTCTGGGGATGAGAAGGTGTAGAAAATTTGTGCACAACCCCATACTTTTGAAGCAAAGCGTCCATGGTGCGATTGCAAAAATGAGTGCCTTGATCATTTATGATGGCCCAGGGTACTCCAAACCTGAAAAAAAATATTTGATGTGATAAAATCTGCAAAAAATTTAGAATCATTAGTCCTAGTGGGTATTGCTTCCACACACTTCAAAACATAATCAACAACTAACAAAATATAGACAAAACCAAAAGATACATGAAAAGGGCCCATGAAGTCAATGCCCCACACATCAAATACTTCAAAGAAAAGCATAGGTTGTTGAGGCATGTCACTCATACGAGTGATTGTTGTTCCTACTATTTGGCACTGTTCACAAGTTTTGTAAGTCTCAAAAGCATCTTTAAACAAAGTGGGCCAAAAGAAACCCGAGTCTAAGACTTTTCTTGTTGTCCGTTGAGGACCAAAATGTCCCCCATCTTGAAAGGCATGACAAAAATTAAAAATGAATTGAGCTTCATGGTGGGAAACATATTGCCTAATCACATGGTCTCTACAGAATTTCCCCAGTTACGGATCATCCCACACATAGTATTTGGAATCACTTTTAAGATTTTTGTATTTGTGATCTGGATGCATCTGCATGAAGGACTCCAACAACTAGATAATTAACTAAATCAGCAAACCAAGGAGTTACCTCACGTAACTATAACATTTTCTTATCAAGGAAGTCATCTTGAATGGGGATGGGGTGCTCATCCATTTCTATTATGCTCAAACGACCTACCACCAACTTTTCAACTCAACTCTTATCTTTAATCTCTAAATCAAATTCTTATAGTAACAACATCCACCAGATCAATCTCGGTTTTTCTTCTGGTTTCTTCAGCAAGAACTTCAAAGCTGCATGGTCAGTAAAAACAACTACCACCGAACCTAGAAAATATGATCTAAACTTATCAAGTGCAAAAACAATAGCTAAAAGCTCCTTTTCAGTGGTAGTATAATTAGCCTGTGCATAATCTAAATTCCTAGAAGCATAATAAATAACATGGGCAGCCTTATCAACCCTTTGTGCATGGATTGCTCCCACTGCATAGTTAGAATCATCACACATAATTTTAAAAAAGAGGGTCCAATTGGGTGGCTGAATTATGGGAGTAGAGGCCAGTGCTGCCTTTAAGAAACCAAACGCCTTCTTGCATTTGTCATCAAAGGTGAAATTGACATCTTGTTGCAGTAAAATTGACAGTGGAAGAGCTAACTTGCTGAAATCCTTGATAAAGCGCCTGTAAAAACATGCATGACCAAGAAAAGAAAGAATCTTGCAAATGCAAGATGGGTAAGGAAAATTAGAAATCACATCAATCTTGGCAGGATCCACTTCTATCCCATTTTTAGAGATCACATGGCCCAAAACTATGTATTTTTCAACCTTAAAATGACAATTTTCATAATTTAACACAAGGTTAGTGTCAGGAGCATTGCATAAGCCAATGGGCATCCTCCTATAGGCAAATGTGCCGAAAGGGTAAGTGAGTATCGTCTTTTCTTGGTCCTCTGGTGCAATATAGATTTGAAAATACTAGAAAAACCATCAAGAAAATAATAATGTGACTTACGAGCCAACCGTTCAAGCATCTGATCAATGAATCATAAAGGAAAATGATCCTTTCTAGTTGTTTGGTTTAGTCTCCTATAATTGATGCTTACCCTCCAACTATTTTGTACTCGTGTGGGGGATAAGTTCATTATTTTCATTTTTAACCACTGTGAGTCCCGTTTTCTTAGGGACTACCTACATCAAACTCACCATTAACTATCAAAGATGGGGTATATAATGCCTACTTGCAAAAGCTTGGTCACTTCTTTTTCTACAACATCCAAAATTAATGGGTTAAGTCGCCTTTGGGGCTGCCTGACTGATTTTACCCCATCCTCTAGTGGTATCCTATGCATACACATGGATGGGCTAATACCGGGAATATCAGCCAAGGTCCATCCGATTGCCTTCTTGTGTTTTTTGAAAACCTGCAATAACTTCTATTCTTGTTGATCATCAAGTTTGGCTGAAATAGTCACACGTAACTTCCCACTTCCTTCTAAATATGCATATTTCAAATTTTCAGGAAGTGGTTTAAGCTCTATAGTCGGTGGTTGTTCAATGGAAGGTACAACACTAGTGGCCGAAGCTAAGTCTGCAAAATCAATTATGTTAGTAGAAATATTAATATCAGCACAATGATCAACTTGCAAGGCAACTTCGATCTCAGCATACACAAAGCTCAATTGAGTATTTGTACAAAATTCAAAAGTATAAGTATCATCAAAGCCATACAATGAAGGAAAATCAGTAGCAAACATATTGGGGTAAGTGTCATTAACAAAATCCGCAAGCAATTCAATTTGAAAAATAAAATGCTCTTCCATAGGGTGTTTCATAGCATCAAAAATGTTAAATTTATAATGCTATCACCAAATTCCATGGATAGAGTTCCAACATGCACTTCAATTTTTTTTAGAAGTTTTCAAGAATGGTAACTCAAACAAGTAGATCCTCCATAAGTCCATCCTCCACAAGTCCAGCAAGACGAGCATTGCTCCTGTTCGCCCATTCAATGGCAACACATATACTCTATAAAGGTCCAAGAGCAAGAGAATTAAAAATAGATGTAGGCATAAAATTAATGAAAACTCCTAAATCTAACATAGCATTGTCAAATTGACTATTGCCTATGGTTCATGGAATGGAAAAAGTTCCTGGATCGTTGCATTTATGAGGCATGGGATGAATGAAGGCTAAAACATTTTGTCCAATGTTTACTCTTTCATTACCTTTTAACCTTCTCTTGTGTGTGCATAAATCTTTTAGAAATTTTGCATATCATGGAATCTGATTAATTGCTTCAAAGAGGTGAATGTTCACTTCCACCTTCCTAAATGTATCCATGATCTCCTTGTCCTTGATACATTTACTTATAGGCAATAGGGGAATGTTCACTTCCACCTTTTTAAGTGTTCACTTCCATTTTTCTAGTCTTCACTACCCTTTGAGGAAAAAGAAGTGGTATATTTTCTCAACATCAATAGTTTTAGGTATCAAAGTGTGCCCAACAACCTTGTTATTTTTCATAGCAATTTCAGGTGCCTTTGGTATTTCAACAACTTTCCCAGACCTTAATGTTATTGCACTAACATTGGGAGCATTTGGATTTACTACTGATTATGCAGGCAATTGGTTTTACCCCTGAGTCTACAATTGATTAATTGAAGGGCTACCTGACCATTCTTTGTTTCCAAATTTTGAATGGTTAAATCCGTTCTTTGTTGAAATTGGAGATTCTGGACAACCATCTCCTTAACGAGGTCCTCTAATAAAGGTGCATTGTTTTGTTGTTGAGGAATATTTTGCTGCTGCTGCCTAGGTTGTTGTTGTGTAGATGAATTCCCAATCTCAGGTTGGGATGGTTTCTCCAACCAGGGCTGGACTTGTTAGATGACAAATCATAGTAGGCTTGATGATTGTATATATTTGCTACATATGCTTGAGGAGCATCAATAATTGGATCGTCTTGCAATGTAGGACATGAATCTGTAGATGCTCTGGTGAAGTGCAAATACCACATACCACTGCTTGGGTTTTACCTATTGCCAATTTTTTTACTAAAGATGTAAGCTCATCAAGTCTGCCTTCTAAATTCTTGTGGGAAAAAGCTTGAATCTTATTCACACCCTTTGTCAACACTGCTGAATTGCTTCTAGTTGTAAACTGTTGAGAATTAATGGACATGTTCTCAATCAAAGCATTTGCCGCTTATGGGGTCTTATCGACAAGTGCTCCCCCACTAGTAGCATTTAAAATGCATCTATCCATTGATAGCATGCCTTCATAAAAATACAGGATGAGAAATTGTTCAGAAATCTGATGATGAGGGCAGCCAGACACTAATTTCCTGAATCTCTACCAATACTCGTGTAATGTTTCCCTGTCAATATGCCTAATGCCACATATTGCTTCTTTTTTTTTCTTCTAATTGAAGCTTAAGGCAGAAAATAATTTTTGTAGTAACACTATCTTGAGATCATTCCAACTTGTAACAAACCCTGGTTGAAGGTAGTATAATCAATCCTTGGCAGCATCTTGGAGTGAAAATGGGAACACTCTCAACTTAATGTGGTCTTCTGTGACTCCTTGAGGCTTCATGGTAGAACACACAACATGGAATTCCTTCAATTGTTTGTGGGGATCATCACCGGCAAGACCATTAAACTTTGGAAGCAAGTGTATTAAACCAGATTTAAGTTCAAATGGTACAATAACTTCTACATATGTGATACAAAATGCATTATAATTGACATTAAGAGTATCAAGTTTTCTTAAAGTTCTATTATTCGCATCGGCCATATTTTGTAGCAAGTTGTCACTTTCACTATCTGACTCGTTAACACTACCAACTTTATTAAGTCTACAACGTAAATGAAATGTCCTATCTGTTTCAGGTTCAAGGGAATGCATATTTACAGAACTAGCCCTAGTCACACATCATCTTAACAATGCAATATAAAATCACAATTCTAAAAATTCCAACAATGTCCCTATCGCTAAAACTGAAGTGAAAAATCGAAAACTCAATCAAATAAAATCCAAAAAATGTAAAAATACCACAAAAAGTTTATAGTAATCAAATAAAGGCAACACAATTTTGTTTGGAATTTTTGGAGAATATGAAAAATTCAAAAAATTGAGAAAAGGGTCTAAACGAAGGAATTTGGGATTTTGATTTTCTGATTTACATTTTTTTTCTAATTTTATGGCGAAATTTCGAAGCAATGACGCTTGAAAACCGGGTTTTTTTTACTAGCAACGTGCCTAAGAGCTAGCAACAACCCTATGTGACATGTAGAGAACCAAAACATGAAGAAACAATTGTTAGGATGGTTAGTAATACTGTAAAACTGGTTGATATTGTTATCAGAAAGTCCCCGACAACGGCGCCAATTTGATCCGTTGTCGGACACGAATCAAATACAATTGATAAAATGTAAATAAATGTAATAACTCGAGTCCTTTTGTAAGAACTTCTGATATACTAATGTTAACCAAATTGAAAGTTGAAATTGGAAA
Source organism: Cicer pinnatifidum (assembly GCA_037974775.1). NCBI lineage: Eukaryota > Viridiplantae > Streptophyta > Magnoliopsida > Fabales > Fabaceae > Cicer > Cicer pinnatifidum. The sequence continues at coordinate 22,844,421 of JBBPBR010000001.1, read as the reverse complement.
AAGGGTTTTTTAGATTTTTGTATTAACAGATGAGCAAAACGATTAATCCACTGATTCGAGTTTCAGACCTATCACAGATTCTATCAATGAGTTTAATTTTTAATTCGTTATTCTATTCTTATTTGACTATAGAAGTGAAGAATCATCAATCATATGTGAATTCGGTTTCTTTGACTGGATTAAGCATCACAATCATCAAAATATTACAATTAATGATCAAATGTCGCAAAATTATAATTTAATTAAATTAGAAACCAAAACCAAATTCAATCAAATGAATTTAATCGATCCTATTAAAATTCAATTAAAGCAATCATAATATCAATATAATTAAATAAACACAAATAGAATCATGAAGCAAAATTTACTGTGTAATCTAAATCTCAAGGTGTGGATGAAATTAGCCTTCTATAAAATTTACTGTAATCAAAATTTACTGTGTAATCTAATCTTATAAAATTAGCCTTCCATAAAATTCAAATAAAAAACGTTTATTTCTTGTAGCAATCTGAATCCTAAAATTTCATCCTTTAGAAAAGAAAGAAAACTCCCAATATATCGTACTCGATCTTGGACTTTTGGATTTAGGGTTTAAAAACAAGTGGCCCACTTTTAAAATTATTACACAAGTTCAGATTACGAAATCTGAAATTTTGGCCCAATAAAGTTCGGCATTGGACTTTTCTTCCAACACAAATGTTGTACTTAGATTTTTAGCTTTCCAACGCCTGCTCGTATGCGCCAATCGATATCCAGAGCTCATGTTATGGCCTACAGAGCGAGCAAGGGTCAAAATGCAAACAATAAAATTATAATTCAATTTCGATCAAAAGTTTAGAAACAAGCTAAAAGAATTATTCTAAGCTATAAAGAACTTTTAAAATATCAAACTAAAAAACTAGAAACATGTGTCCAAATGTTATGATCAGTAAGGTGAAATTTCAAACTGGATAGTGATTTAGTGGAAGCCCTTAATGCTCCATATGAAGGTCCTAAAGTATCTATATTTGATACTAAAGAGTGTAATTTTTGGATGAAATTTTCCAGTAATTAAAATTGTGATGATTTGGAAAAAGAAAAATATGATTTAAAGTCTAAATTTGCAAAAATTACAAATGAGGACATGAAACTTGTTATGGAAAATGAGCCATTTGAAATATCAAACAAAAAGAACTTTAACAAGTCTTTCAAATCAACACCTAGAACGAAATCCAAAAAGCCCTTTTTAGAAAATTTCACAAATAGAATTGCAAGTTTCATACACCATATGTTGTTTGTCATTATTGTTGGAAAAAGGGTCACACAATAACCAAATGCCACATAAGTAAATACGTTGTCCTTAAGGGTAACATGGTTTGGATGCCCAAATGCAATCATGTTTCTCTATTTGATTGTTTTGTAGATTTGTCTTTCAGCAACTATTAGGAATTGATTCCAAAAAGTGGGTGCTCTAAGCATATATGACGAGAGCTATGTCCAATTTCGTTGAATTACCCCAGGAAGATGGATTTGTCACCTATGGCGACAATAATAGAAGGAAAGGTATTGGTTTTGATTTTGCAGGTATCGGATAAGTTTCATCCCTTAATAATGAGGATCTATCAAATAAAAAGGAAGATGAATTGAGAGTATTAAAAAGAATGACTCTATTGATGAGGAGAAAGAAAAAAGCAAGTTGTCTCATGAATGGAAAGTTTCAAAGAACCAAATCTTGGATAACATTTTGTGAGACATTTTCAAAGCTGTAAGAACTCGTTCAAAGGTACACAACTTATGTAACTATTCCATTTTTTTTTTATTGCAAATTGAACCCAAACATGTTAAAGAAGCATTATTGGATGAACACTAGTTAATGGCACTGGAAAATGAACTAAATTATTTAAAAAAAATGAAGGTGTAATTAGTACCTAGAACAAGTGATCATGAAGTAATCGGAACAAAATATATTTTTAGAAACAAGTTACACGAAGAAGGAAAAATCACAATCAATAAGGCTAGACTAATGGAAAAAGGTTATGACCAAGTGTCATGATATATTATGATCATGAATTGTTTTTTTTTTAGTTTCCCTTTTTGACAAGCTTCACAATGAACCACTGATTTGAATTTGAGATTGGGCAGGCCTATAACAAATTGACGTTAATTCAATTTTGAGATTAATCAAAAATTAGCATAACCTAATCTCTTATGCCAAATCAATTGTCCCTCGTTTACTAAAATAAGTCACTTAACTCTTGTTTTTCTAAGTTAAAAATGTTTATTTTGTACGAATTATTTTGCCTCTGACTGATAGAGAATACAAATCCATCCTTTTGATTTATTGTTTTGCATATATTTTGATTATAAAGGAGCCATTACCAATTGTACCATGCCCTATGATTTTTCCCTTCTAGTTTCCTCTAAAATCCACAATTCCCCCTTCCTTCATGATCAGATTTTGGAATAAAGACTTCGCACCCATCATGGTTGGAGTTTCAATTTTGCTGCTGAAAACATTTGCAAGAGGAAAAATTTTGTTTTTAGGTACCCAAATTTAATTGGGTCATTGTTTGTTAGGCTTTGAAGGCTTCCTAATTTTCCATATTTTTAACTTGGGGCAAAAGACTTTGTTATATCCCTTTTTAGACCATAGTGTGCAAATAATCTATGGGGAAACAATATCCTCTGTTGGTTCTTCAAAACATAACCTGTTTTACCATTCCTACTGACACCATAAATCATTGATGCCATCTAACTTCAATCAATGCCATGTTTCAAAAAAAAATTGAAATGATAATTCATAATTGACATAATTACAAGTCTTATTCTCTAGAATGTTCGGATCTGTTATCACTCAGAACCAAACTTTTTCTTTTAAGTTTTTTAAAGTATTTTTCAAGAAGGTCTTGTTTTTCAGTTAACTCAATATGTTTTTTTCTTAAAATTTTTGGTTTTAAATACATGGATTGGTTTTTATTTAAAAAGTCTTTTAGGGCACTATAGGATAATTTCGAGATACATTGGAAAATACCTCTACTTCTTCATCATAATCAGAGTATGAATGCATGTTAGTCATTAGTGTCATGTTTGCATAATCCTCATCATCAAATGATTATTCCGAGTCGTCCTATGTGATAAGACCCTTCTTCTTAGTATTTGATTCTTTCTTCTGATTTATTCTTTCATGTTTGGGACATTTAGACTTAAAATGTCAAATTATTTACATTTAAGGAATATGACTTGAAGTAGCAATGTCAATACAAGTAACTGGAGTTTGAATTGTGATTTCACCTTTTTAAAATTTCTTGTTAAAACTTAGAGAATTTAACTCAAAATTAATCTTGGTTAATTATGAAAATAAAAAATGGAGAACATTCTTGGTTAATAAAAAACAAACAATTTAACTTATCTATTTAATTTTATAATCAAAAGACTAGAAATAAATAGAGATAAGAGAAGAGATATCACATAGATATATATCCTGGTTCACGCAACTCGGGTTACGTCCAGTCCGCACAACCATGAAATTTTTCACTAAGTGTTCAAAACAAAGAATGTTCTTGAGTTTTATACCACCAGTCTAAATCAAACTTGATCTATTACAATCATCACCCTTCAACCTAGAAAGAATTTTACAAACACACTCAATCTAACATAAAAGATAGACTTGAGTTACAAATGACGTCTATGATAAAAGTATTTGGGATCTTGAAACTTCGTAACACTTGTTTAATATAAATGAAAGAAAAACTCAATAAATAATGATCCAAATATATAATGAAGAGTGTTGGAGTTTGCTTAAAGAGTTTTTTTGACTTGTTACTTGATAAAGTGTTTGTAGATTTGTAAATTGAACTTTTACCTTCATCTTCCAGTTGATCTTTAAATTATAGATGTTAAAAGACTTTGAATATTCATTTTAAAATGAATATAGTCGTTGGACACACTTCTCAAGTGTTAGATATATTTTAAAGCAATTAAACATGTGTTTATTTGCTATCCAGAACGTCTTATCAATCGAAGAACGTTCTATCATTAGGGCTTGATAGAAAACTTGAGTGAGTGAGCATTCTAATGTTAGTTTTGATAGTGTTTTCATGTCAAAATTATGCAGAGCTTTCTACAGAATATTGTAAGTACAATATACTTATGTCTTTGCTCACAACTCATCAATTTGGATATCAATCTTGAGGTTGTTTTCCTCATTTGGGCATTTAGCTCGAGTTTTGGGTTTCACAATTGATTTGAACAATCTTGATACTCTTTAATATGTGGTTTAGACTGTGGAAAATTATCTGTTTTAATTTTTCCTTTTAAAGGAGAATAACCATATTGTTCTTTTGTAAAAGAAGAACATTCTTCGTTTTCTGTTTTGTATGAGTGTTGGATTTTGATAGGTGTTGTGTGTTATTCTTTTGTCTATGAAACATGATGTGTTTTCTGCAAAAAGGTGCAGCAGTAGTGTCTTTGCTTTCTTTGCTCATAGCTCATCAATTTGGAGATTGATCTTGATGTTTTCCTTTGCCTTTGTTGATCCTCTTTGATCGAATCTATCTAATACAATGTTGTGTAGATTATTAAATTCCTTTGTAATGAATACTGATGATTTATAGTGTAGATAGATGTACTTTCGTAGCCCAGGTCGATCTTAAATTACAACATATTTTGTCCTTGTAAACCATAACTTTCTTGGAACAAATTCATGAAAACGGAGAACGTTCTTCATTTCTGTTTTGAGTGATTGTTTGATTTTGACAATTCTGACAATTGTTGCGTGCCAAGATTTTTTATTTTGCACGTGTGTCAGTGATGCAGTGACTTTATCATTTATGTCTAGTTTGTACTTGCTTACTTTAGCCATTAACTTTGGGGATTAGTCTTGTTTTTTATTCTTGATGCATTGCTTAGATTTTTGTTGATCTTATGGAATGAATCTGTCTGAAATAATCTTGAGTATATAATTATGTTCCTTTGTAATGGATATTGGTGATTTGCAATGTAGATTGATGTATTTTTGTATACCAAGTCGATCTTGAATTAAAGAAGACTTTGTTCTTTGTAAACAATAATGTTCTTTGGTTAATGCTGTCAAAACCACCATATTCTTCGTTTTTCAGACTATTGTCTAGAAAGATCTTCTTTTTTTCAGACTGCTGCCAAGAATATTCTTCGGTTTTATATTTAATGACTAGAACATTCTCCATTTCTGTTTTCTCAAATTTTATCTTGCTTCTTTCAAATGATCTTGCTTGTTTGACTATGCAATTCATCTTCCTTAAATAAAACTCAAGTGCACTCATTTGTAGATAATCATTCATAAAACTTAATCATTTATTCTATAAAGTTTGTTGTCATTAATACATGCATCAAAAAGTTTTTTCCCTCAACAATCTCCCCCTTTTTGATGATGACAAACCTTTAGAATATATCATAAGTTTTATGGATGGATATAAGTAAAATGCAAGAATGTTCATAGATATGTAATTAAACTCCCACTAAACATATGCAAAAGTTTAATTCTTTCATTCTAATTAAACTCCCCCTAAACATATGCAAGAGGTTAATTCTTAACATTCTTCATTAATTACTTTCATCCTATATCCATCATATATTTCTCTCCCCCTTTTCGCATCTATCAAAAAGGTTGGGGGAATAAAAATTGAAGTAAAAATGTAGGTAGCAATAGCATGAGTATACTTCACATAGAAATCATGTGGTTCATTAATGCATTCATATATCAAACTTGCAAGTTTGTATTTAACATCAAGGAATATAGCATGTATGATATCAAAAATGATTTTAGTCAATATAGCAATCAAGATATGGATAATGATAACAAAAGCAATAAGACATTAACACACTTGAAAATATTTCAATGAATATGTTCTTCTAATTTTTTTATAAAATGAGTTGACTTCAGTTTAAAGAAAAAATAATTTTTAAAAACTCCCACTACGCGAATAATAGGATTTTACAACGCTTTTTTAAGCCATTTTCAGCGCTTTTTCAAAAAAAAAAGCGCTGTAGAATTGAGCGTTGTAAAAAGATACAACAACGCTTTTTTAAAATCCAAAAGCGCTATAAAAATGTAGATATATTGTGCGCTTGTTATGCACATTTTACAGCGCTTATTGAAAAAGCGCTGTAAAAGGTGCACCCAATATATGCATTATTATGCACCTTTTACAGTTCTTATTGAAAAGAGCGCTGTAAAATGTGCATTATAATGCATATATTGAATGCACATTTTACAACGCTTATTTGAAAGAGTGCTGTAAAATATGCACCCAATATATGCATTATATTGCCACATTTTACAGCACTTATTTGAAAAAGCGCTGTAAAATGTGCATCCAATATATGCATTATAGTGCACATTTTACAGCATTTGTTCAGATAAGCGCTGTAAAAGGTGACCATTTACAGCCCTTTTTCAAAAAAGCGCTGTAAAAGGTGCAATTTTTTTTTATTTAAAAATGTTGTAAATTAAATTTTTGAAAAGCGCTTTTTGGTTTTTTATGTCATTTTTTAGAAAACGCTGTCTTTTAATTTTTTTTCCAAAATTATTTTCATCTAGAATCAGTTCACACAACAACATAACATATTCAGATACATACTCATAATCAGTTCACACAATCAGTACACAAAAACATAACTATCTAGCTTAACTTTATATATTAATTTACAAACAACATAACATATTCAGATACATATATAACTTAACTACATATACATATTTAGATATTTGTACAACATCACATATTCATATACATATTCAAATACAGTACTCTATTCATATACATATAACTAACTTATCCTGCACATAACATAACTAGCTACCATATATTCAGATCCCTTGCAGCATGCTATTTCCCAAAAAATCAAATAATTTTCATTTCAAGCACATACTGACACCAGTCTTCCTTTAATTCAACTAGATCTTTCTCAGAGTATGTTGGACTGGAATTATCAAAGTATTGTGCAATATACAAATTGAACATAAATAAGTTAGAATCAAATATTTACATAATTTATATATGAAAATCAAATAATGAAAATACCGTACTGTTTTTGGGATAATAGTTTGATTCCTATCAACAATCTCCTTCATGAATCGTAATACATAGTACCCACAATCGATGTTGTTAGTTTGACGAGGACACTATAAAATAAAATATATAAGTCAATAAAATATTTGTGCATTGATTGTAAAGACATATATTTGTAAATGAAAATTTAAAGGCATATATTTCAAACCTTTATTGGAATCCATGTGATGTTATTAGACTTTTGCTTTGACACTGTAGCACCTTTTTGAGCTCGAAAAACTTGTAAAGCACTATCGAATAAATAAATTTTTATTATTATAGCATTAACAAACACATTATCTATATATATATGTAAGAAATAAATGAATATTACTTACGTGTCGAACATAGTCTTTATATTGGAGTGATTGTTGTAATTGTCGTGCAAAGGATCCAAATAGTATATAACTTCAGAGGTCGCATTGATTGCAAATAGCACCCAATATGCCCTACAACAACAAAAATTTGATTGGCAATTTTGTTTACACAACTAATAAATTAAGATATCATAAATTAAAAAAGATATAAATAAATAATATATAATTACGTACCCTGAATTATATGGTGCAAAGAACAACTTATCCTTCTCTATATTTCCTAATAACATATCTACAATATATTTCTTTACATTCATTGGATCGAGTTTACACATCGAAAGCTTATGTGGAGACAAGAATGAATATCTATTTGACAATCTGCGCGTGCACACCAACTTCTCATACAAAAACCTTCAATGAAAATTTCAACTTAAATTAATTACCAATAAATTTAATTAATTACCAATAAATGCAATTAAAAGTATTTTTTTACCTAATGTACAAGCTGATGAAAGTAGCACTTAGCTCCTTATGGTTGAGAAGTTCGTATATGTGCTCATTTTCACGAAATTCTTCATACTCATCTCCGAATATAGCTTTATTCATGGTTGTGATGCGTGAATCGTCGTTGCTGCCCATATTCCTTTTCACTTGGATGTCAAGACATGCCCCATATTTAGCAAGGCATGGTTGACTTATTTTAGGAGTAGAAGCGACTGATTTTCCCCGATCCAGTTTTTTAGCTGCAACTTTGGCAGCTTTATTACCCTTCAGCTTTTGAAGTTTGCCAGCTTTATTACCCTTCAACTTTTGAGGTTTGTTGGCTTTATTTTGTTGTGCGGGTGGTTTATCTGATTGAATCTGAAAAAAAATGAGGTTAAATGTTAGTTTATTGAATCTGAAAAAATGACAAACCTTACGGAATAAATGTGACAAACCTTTTCGGGCGATGTAATTGACTCGTTTTTGGGAATCTTTTTATCATTCCCATTAGGCTTTTTCAGAATCTAAATATAAGTGTGAAATTAAAGTTAGGAGCAGAAAAAAATCAACAATTAAATATACATATCATATAAACATACATTTCAATTAATTAAATATACCTTATCAAGGGCAACAAGATGTGTGGGCCATGCCACGTAACTACCAATTGCTTTGCCCAAAAACTTCATATCTCCATCGTTGTCCGGTATAGACAACGGTGCATTTGGTTCCAAAGCAATAATTGGTGATACTTTGACATGGCCCGCAGGGATCGGTGTGTTGTGCAATACTTCTCCCTAAGTATTGTACGATGTTTCTTTTCGAACCTTCCGATGAGTAGGGAAGGATAAGTACAACACACAAGGAGTGACACCCTAAATTAATGGTTAAAACATAAGTATGGTTAATACATAAGTATAGTTAATACGTAAGTAATTACATAAGTAATTAATTATCTTGGGAAGACTTTTGAGATCAATGTTGCAACTCGCGTTTTCACTCTCCACTTGTATTTCACGTTTAAGCTGATCTGAGAGTTGTTTGTCTTTATTCGTCTTCACAAAGAGTGCCACTTGCTCTAATAGGAGTTTGAGCTTCTCTAATATTTCCTCATTGGATAGATTTTGGCGCTTCTCTTGTGAAAAATACCTTTCAGGAGTTACACCAAATCCTTTCCCCCTCACGCGATCGGAATACTCAGGAATATTAAACACTTTACTGGGAATATCCCTGCAACTAGCTTTGTTGTCCTCTTGATTTTCTGAACTTTGTTCGATATTCTCCTAAAATACATGTAGGATTAAAAAGATAAGTTAAATATCATTTTTAAAATACAATATTAAAAAATATTAAAGTGACAATATTAAAGTGATAAAATACAATATTAAAAAATATTAAAGTGATAATATACTTACACAAAGTTCTGTTACTTTTTGAACATTTTCGTTATCAACCACTCCATCCTTATTTACACGAGCTTCCTTCCACAAGATATGACGACCCAACGGTTGATCGGATTTGGTGTCTTGTCGCTATTCGTTAAGATCATAAACAAAATATTAGTTAGAAACTATAGTTTATAATACAAATTCCCTCATTATATAAAAGTGATGTTTAATTACTTACATGTCTTTGCTCTAGACGTGCATATCCCATATGTGATTTTTTGTATGGGTGCGTCGGATTTTTTGCCCTCTCGCAATTTGCCTTACTTATATTCTATATGAAAAAAATAACAATCGTGTAAAAATTTAAAATACGCTATGAATATGAATAATCAAACACAAATGCTAATAAATTAATCACTTACCACAAACGCGGGGTCCGAACATTTTGATACAAATGCACTCCATTCTTAATTTGATATATAATGTTTATATATTCTTGGAGCTTTAGCGTTCATATTTCCTTCACTATCTTTTAGATATAAATTTGAGAGGTGAGATCTAAAACCCCGGTGTATTTTCCCGGCAACTCTCAAGACGTAATTCTTTCTCACCTCATCAAGAACCAAAGCAGTCTGCAAGCAAAATAAAGATATAGTTTGAGTAAAGAGTAAAGTATTACAATGGAAAAAATTATAAATGACAAAAGAGTGGATCAAAAAAGTTACTTGTATATCATTCCACAATATATCTTTCGCATCCTTCAACGCCGTATCTCTCCAATCATCAATGGTAATGGGGATATTCAGATGAACAACAGCCCCAATGTAACTTACATACATGGAGCTGTTGGGGTCAATTGGCTGCCCACTCTCATTCCATCCAACCTAATAAACTCATATAGTAAGTACATGCTTTTAAAAAATATAAAAAGTAAACAACAAACAGAGTATAGTATACCTCAAATTTTATGCCACTACTCCTTGCTTTTATAACCTTTTGCATTATGGTTGCACCACGTTTGACTTCATTTTCGTAAGTCTTAGTGTTGACAACTTCCTCATTTTGACAATCTAAATCTTTGGTGGTATCCATTTATCTACAACAAGTTTAGTATGCAGTTTAGTATAACATTAACAAGCTCAACATGCAGTAGTCTAAGTACGTATCAGTATCAGTATAACTTCAACAAGCTCAACATGCATTTTAATGATAACAAAAAACTAATAACATCAATACCTGAATAGTAAGGGTTCGAAGAAATACATAATGCGCAGAAATGAGGGTTCACAGAAATACGGTTCGCAGAAATATGGTTCGAAGAAATACGTAACGAGGGTTACGTATTTCAATGAAAAGAGATGGTGTGTAATGGGAGAGATGATTGTGGATGGGAATATGGTTCGAATAGGTAGAGATGATCGTGGAAATAAGGTTCGTAATGGAAGAGATGATAGGGTTCACAAAGGAAGAAAAGAATGATGAAGAGGAGATGATAGTTAAGTTTACGTAATGAAGTGGAAACTGAAGCGATTTACTGTTATATGTAAAACCCTATTACAACACTTTTTTATAAGCCTTTTATAGCGCTTGTTGGAAAACGCTAAAAAAGACCTCCATATTTTATTTTAAAAAAGGCTCTTTTACTCGGGAGTCGATTACGAGTAGGGAAGTATTATCACCCTACAACGTCCGTTAAAACGGTTATCCTATAATTAATTATATACAAACTAATTATTTATTTATTTATTTTTACCCCAAAAAGAATAATAAAAAATTAAATTATTCACATTCATGAAAGAAGAAAAAAATATTTTTTTTATTAATTTGGTTTGACAAAGGAAAGACCTTGCTCCTACGTATCCCCATGTGCAATTAGGAAATCAAAACACACGTAGTTCTTAGGTAGAAAATATTTGTGTGTTGACAAATTTTATTATTATTTTTTATTTATAAACGTAATAAAAAATAAAAATGTAATAATAATAATAATGATGATAAATATAATAATAATAATATATGCTTGTTTTAAAGTAAAGAAAAAAAATTAATTTTTTTAAAAAAAAAACGTAACGTGGTGGTATTTGAACGAGACAGATGGACACGACAGTGAAATAATCTGTTAAATGATTTGCTCGTACGTTGTCGAATCTGTCGCGACACAAAGGCCACCAACGATTGAAAGTGAATAATATGGTGCAGCGAGCGAGGACGAATTTCATCCAGTGGCAACAACCATTAATTCTAATCTTAAGGGTAAAAGCATTTATCTATTATAATTTTTTATTTTATTTGATAAAGACGTATTATGAATTTTCTATTACATTACAATATGATGAAATTTATTTTCTTGATCTATAGACATCAATTAGTTATATTTTTTATTATTTTATATTGCAAAGAAAATAATTTTAGGATTAAACGATTTAAAAAATAAAATGAAAGCTTAACATATGAGTTTATTTTTTATAAACAAAAAAAAAATAGAAAGAGAAAAAATATATATATTTAAAAAAAGATGCAAAAACAAAAAAAAAAACTAATAAGCATAACAGAGAAAAGAATAAGAAAATGATACCTTACTAGACAGATTATTTCAAGATCAGATTCTCTTATTCTCTTTTGCTAATTAATTTCTCTATTTTTCTGTGCTCTCAATTTGTGTTTCCAATTGTGCCCCCCTTTTGCCCTCTTGTGATAGACTATTTATAGACTTTTGGGTGTAGGTTGCAAAAGACAAGAGAATAATTGTCAATTCATTACCATTAATCTATTTTTTTTCGGTTTCTTTTCTTTTAATTGACCACAATTATACCGATTCTTATTGCCATTGATTGGTTTCTTCGGTTTCTTTTCCATTCAATTGATCACCATTATTCTGATTTTTATGACCATCAACCAATCAACCAATTTCTTTTCGGTTTTTCTTCATTTATTTTGATCATCATTGCATCGATTTTTATGACCATCATTTGTCAACAGCTGCCCCTCTTTACTTAGAATTTACTTGAGAATAAAAGTAAAAATAAGTAAAGATAACAACACTAATTTTGTCAGAAAAATAATTTTTTAGAAGAATGCGAGTCGTTTTCCCGACTTTAACATACGGGTCATTTTCTCGGCTTCGGGTGCGAGTCGTTTTCCCGACTTTAATGTGTGGGTCGTTTTCTCGGCTTTGGGTGCAAGTCGTTTTCCCTACTTCAACGTGTGGGTCGTTTTCTCGGCTTCAACATGCGGGTCGTTTTCTCGGCTTCGGGTGCGAGTCGTTTTCCCGGCTTCAACGTGCGGGTCGTTTTCTCGGCTTCGGGTGCGAGTCGTTTTCCTAGCTTCAACGTGCAGGTTGTTTTTTCGGCTTTGGGTG
>JBBPBR010000001.1:22780937-22831693 GCA_037974775.1 Cicer pinnatifidum | reverse complement strand
TTCTCAGCTTTGTGTGCGTGTCATTTTCCCGGCTTCAACATGCGGGTCGTTTTCTTGGCTTTGTGTGCGAGTCGTTTTCCCGGCTTCAACATGCGGGTCGTTTTCTCGGCTTTGTTTGTGAGTCATTTTCTCGGCTTCAACATGCGGGTCATTTTCTCGGCTTTGTGTGCGAGACGTTTTCCCGGCTTCAACATGCAGGTCGTTTTCTCGGCTTTGTGTGCGAGTCGTTTTCCCTGCTTCAACATGCGGGTCATTTTCTCGGCTTTAAATTTATAAAATGTCATGAATGAATGAATATGTCGGTTTTTATTAATATTATTATTGGACTCGACCATTCAAATCATGAATGAGAAAAAGCACTTATATCCTTTTCTTGAACGTGATATCTTTGATCTTTTTCCTCTTCTATTTTTCCTTTTCTTTCGTTCTTTCCTCTTTTTTTTTTGTTGAAGAATTAATAGTGTGATGTGAAGTTGAATCTCATGTTGTCGTTTGTCTTGTACTGTAAACAACCTATATTATATATGATTTCAATATATTGAGGTATGGTAATGTTTTACTTTCCAATACATGATAATCACGAGTACATTCAAGAAAATGAGTTAAATTATAAAGGTGACAATAGTATATATCAATATATTGAAAGAAAATATATATACATACATATATATATATACTATAAAACAAAAAGAAATGGGTGGAAGACCCGACTTGGTTACTAATAATTCAAAAGTAGATAGTACTAACTTCTCATCCGACTTGGTTACTAGCGGGTTTCTTTTTTTGTTTTGTTTTTTTTTACCCTAGTTTTTGCCTAGGTCGCCCTTTCGGGTTTTTAATCTAGCGGGTATATTTATTTGTACCCTAATTTTACCTAGGTAGCTTTTTCAGGTTTTCAACCTAGTGGGTATTCATTATTTAAGCATAACACTTTTTTACGACGTCTGAGTTTATAGGAAGAGCTAAATCTTTTCCATCCATATTCGTAAGGATCAAAGCTCCACCTGAGAAAGCTTTTTTCACAAGATATGGGCCATCATAGTTAGGAGTCCATTTCCCACGATAATCCTTTTGAATGGGTAAGATCTTTTTCAGTACCAGGTATCCTTCTTGGAATTCTCGAGGACGTATTTTTTTCTCATACGCTTTTTTCAGTCTTTTCTGGTATAATTGCCCATGGCATAAGGCCACCAACCTTTTTTCTATAATCAAATTCAATTCATCAAAACGTGTTTGTACCCATTCCGACTCCTCTAGTTTAGCTTCCATTAATAATCTTAGCGAGTGGATTTCTACTTCAATAGGTAGCACAACCTCCATCCCATATACTAAGGAAAAAGGGGTTGCCCCAGTTGAAGTGCCTACCGAAGTATGATACCCGTGTAGTGCAAACGGCAACATCTCATGCCAATGGGATTTCATTTTAATTGACTCTCCATTTTAATTGATGGGATTTCATCGTTTTGATCAATTGACTCTCCATTTTAATTGATGGGATTTCATCATTTCTATTTATTTGGATCATAGATGATATAGTAGCCAAAGCATCAGCCAATTGATTGTCTTCTCGAGGGACATGGTGAAACGTGATTTTGTCAAATTCTAAAGACAATTCTTTTATGTAGGTAAAAAAAGGTATTAGCTTCTTATCTCGAGTTTCCCATTCTTGGTTAAGCTGATTAATGACTAGGGCTGAATCTCCATATACTTCTAGAACTTTCGCTTTTGATTCCAAAGCCGCTAAAATTCCCATGGCATAAGCTTCATATTCTGCCATATTATTGGTACAATCAAAACACAATCGCGTTGTGATAGGTATGAACCTTTTTTTGGGAGATATTAAAAGAACCCCAATCCCATGCCCCATTATGTTTGAGGCCCCGTCGAACAACAATGTCCATTTTCCATCATCATTTTCTTCAGACAAAACCATGATGCTTTCATCTGAGAATTTGCATTGCATTGATTTATAATAATCCACATGTTGATTAGCTAGATAATCTACTAAGGTACTCCCTTTGATGGCTTTTTGAGTAACATATGTAATATCATATTCTGATAACATCACCTGCCATCAAGCAATTCGCCCTGTGAGAGCGGGCATTTCAAAAATGTACTTGATTGGATCCATTTTGGATATCAAATAAGTTGTATGGCAAAGCATGCATTGCCTCAAGCGATGAGCCGCCCATGCTAAGGCACAACAAGTACGTTGTAACATTGTATATCTTGTTTCAACATCTATAAAAAATTTACTTAGATAGTAAATGGCATTCTCTTTTTTTCTTGTTTCATCATGTTGCCCCAGTATGCATCCAATGGCCCCGTCGAGGACTGTAAGATACATAATCAAGGGTTGGCCCAGAACTGGTAGGGCTAGAATTGGAGGCTTTTGCAAATATTGTCGGATTTTTTCAAATGCATTTTGACATTCTTCGTTCCACACAATTGGTTGATTTTTCCGTAAAAGTTTAAATATTGGTTCACAAGTAGTAGTTAGTTGTGATATAAATCTTGAAATATAATTTAGTCTCCCAAGAAAACTGCAAACTTCTTTTTCTGTACTCGGGGGAGGCATTTTTGCAATGGCTCGAATCTTATCGGGATCAACCTCTATTCCTCTCTGAATAACCACAAATCCCAATACTCTGCCCGATCTCACACCAAAAGTGCATTTGGAAGGGTTGAGCTTTAGCTTAAATTTCTAAGTCTTTCGAAGAGTTTCTTTAGATCAATAATATGTTCTTCTTTTGTATGTGACTTAGCAATCATGTCATCAACATAAACTTCGACCTCTTTATGTATCATGTCATGGAATATGGTTACCATAGCTCTTTGGTAGGTTGCCCCAGCGTTCTTCAGACCAAAAGGCATTACTTTGTAACAAAATGTTCCCCAAGGAGTGATGAAAGTTGTTTTTTCCATATCTTCAGCTGCCATCTTAATTTGATTATACCCAGAGAAACCATCCATAAAGGAAAAGAGTGAATGGCGAGCCGTATTATCAACCAAAATATTGATGTGAGGTAACTGGAAATCATCTTTAGGACTGGCTTTATTAAGGTCCCTATAATCGACACACATTCGTACTTTGCCATCCTTTTTTGGCACTGGTTGAATATTGGCTATCCATTGGGGATAATTTGCCACAGCGAGGAATCCTACGTCAAATTGTTTTTGTACTTCTTCTCTGATTTTTAATGACATATCGGGATTCATTCGCCTTAATTTTTGTTTGACTGGAGAAAAATCGGGTTTTAAGGGCAATTTATGTTCCACTATGCTAGTATCCAGTCCAGGCATATCCTGATATGACCAGCCAAAAACATCTTTGTATTCATGTAGGAGTTGGATTAATTTGTGATATACTTATTTCCTTAAGATGGTGCCAACCTTAATTTTTTTCCTTCCTTCTTTCGTCCCTAGATTAACAATTTCTATCGCTTCCTCAAAGGGCACAATACCCTTGGTTTCCCGTTCTACCGCTCTTAACAAATCTAGAGGGAGTTCATAATCTTCTTCATTATCTTTTTCTGTCTGACTAACAAGATGGTTAAGAATATGCTGTGAGATCTTTGTACAGTAGTCAGTGAATGAACTATTCCCAAATCTGCAGGATTCAAGGCTAGGATAAGGAGAAAGAAGGAGAGAGAAAAAAAATGGCGAATGAATATTAAAAAATGAAAGTGGTAAGAAAGAACAATAAGAAAACAAAATGAGAATGCATTTATTGAAATTCAAAGTATTGAGAAAAAAACATTGTGTCCATCCTAAATATAATGAAGCATCTTAAGGTCTTAGTAACAGTAATAATGCTTTTAGAATTACATGGGAATTGCATTAAATATTATAGGTGACTTGACTACTTTCCAACTCCTGATTTCTGCTCCTGCACCACACGAACAAATCCAATTAGCCTCCCCATCAAAATGTCATCTTCAGTTGCTGCAATATGGATCTCACTTGTTGGTCTTGCACTTTGGAAATTCTGTCGGATGTCACAGATGGGAATCCTTTCAATTCTTGGTTCTCGTTTTTCAATTCGAGCAAATCTTTTTTCTTTTTTCTCTTTGACCAATCTCCATTTGTCAGCCCTGGTGGGTTTGTAGCCTAAACCCCACTTATCTCTATTCTCAGGAATTTCCACCGGTTCTTTAAGCCCTTCTTCATCCTTCCCCAATTCATGCCATGGATGGTGTCCTCTGCTCAACATGAACTTGGCCACCATAATAGTCGTGTTTGACATATGTGGTTCTATAAGTGTCGTCTCGACATAACCAATGTCCACAATTTCTAGTGTTTGGAAGGCAATTTCTAGAGCTTCTTCTGTTGTCTCAACATAAAGCGTGGTGGACAACTTACTCACCAACAAGTCTCCTTCTCCAGACACGATTACCAATAGATCATTATACTTCATCTTTTGATGTAAGGTTGATGGCACTACGCCGGCAGAATGTATCCATGGCCTTCCTAATAAACAACTATAGGCGGGTACAATATCCATCAAGTGAAACATGATTTCAAATGTGACGGGGCCTATTTGAATTGGGAGTTCAATTTCCCCCATTACTTCTCTGCGACTCCCATCGAAAGCGCTAACAACCATGGGACTTGGTCTCATATATGTACCATCACAAGGTAGTTTTGCTAATGTCGATTTTGATATGACATTCATCGATGAGCCATTGTCAATGAGGACTCTTGATATTATATGGTCGAGGCATGTTACTAATATGTGTAGTGCTTTATTATGCCCTCTTCCTTCGGTCGGCAGCTCGTCATCTGTGAAAGTTAGGTGATTGTTGGCAGTGATGTTATTTATGATGCCTCCAAGTTTGTCAAAAGTGATGTCATGAGTGACATGAGCCTCGTTTAGTATTTTCATCAATAGCTTCCGGTGGGACTCAGAATTCATCAATAGGGATAACAATGAAATCCTTGTGGGAGTATGGTTGAGTTGGTCGACTATTTTGTATTCACTTTGTTGGATGATTTTGAGAAATTCTCGAGCTTCTTCATTAGAAACCTCTTTCTCATTTTCTATTTTCTCCTTTTCTACTTTTTCAATTACTTTCTTTTTCCCTTTATCTGTGTATGGCTTCTCAAACGCCACTATCATTTCTCTTTGTGAGTTTTCTGGGGAGTATATCCGACCACTTTTAGTCATTCCTCCTATCCCTGAAACATTCGTGACATCGGCGGTTTTAGAGCTAGAAACATCTTTGTTCTTCTGTTCAGCTAGATGTACCTCGATATTATAGTTCCAAGGTACCGCTTTGTTGTCTTTATATGGAAAAGGGCTTGGTATCTGAACTATTAAGGTCCTCAGATCACTAGGGGCATTCACACTTTCCTCATTAGTGAAATGAATGACCAATGGCTTTGGGATGGTTATGCCAAGTTTTTCTTGTGATTGCGTTGCAATCATACCGTCATTCTTTTCCCAATGACCTATTTGAATGTTGCCTATGTTTATCAATTTTCGAAGTTCATTTTTGAACTCCTTGCATTCTTCTATGGAATGATCTTCATTGAGGTGGAAATTGCATCTTGATTTCCCATTGGCATTTCCTCAGATTAATCCAAATTTACACAGCTGATAAAAAATCAGTTCCATCGACGTCTTTATTTTCTCAACATCCTTTATTAATTGGTGATTTTCTTCGATTGCATTCACTATTGGCCCACCATGAACTGGTAAGGGATTATTTTTCATGATAGACTCATTTTCTTTAAAATTCAACCATCCAGCTTTAAGCAAATCGTGCACCTTAAATTTTAAAGCTAGGCAATTTTCAGTAGAGTATCCTACAACCCTAGAGTGGTAATCACATGTGGCGTTCGAGTCATATCCTTTAGGGTAGGGTGGTTGTATAGGTTTCCCTGGACATAGTGCAACCATAGAATTGCTAACCAGATGCGGTAACAACTCTACATAAGTCATAGGGATTGGGTCGAAATGTACAAACTTCCTCCCACGATAGTTTTTTCCCTGACTTTCATGTGAATCTTGATTACCTTGTAAGTGTTGACTTAGGGTACCCGAGCTTTGTGAATTTGCAGCGGTGTAAGGGCGATGCACAAAAGAAGGATTATTTGTGTTTGATGCCACAAAATGGCTTTCTTCTTCCTTTTTCTTATTCGCACCCGCGGGCAATTTTTGTGTGTTATTTAATCCGGTATAGCCGGAAGCAATCTTTCCGCTTTTCAATCCCATTTCTACTCTTTCACCTACGATGACGAGATCTGAAAAATTTGATGAAACGCTTCCTATCATTTTGTCATAAAACGGAGGTTGAAGAGTGTTTATGAACATAGTCACCATTTCTTTTTCAAATGGGCGGGGTTCAACCTGAGAAGCTAACTCCCTCCATCGTTGGGCATATTCCTTGAATGTTTCATTGTCTTGTTTTGTCATATTTTGCAAATGCATTCTATCAGGAGCCATGTCGAGATTATATTTGTATTGTTTCCAAAAGGCATCCACCAAATCTTTCCAAGAGCCGATATGAGCTCGTTCAAGGTGCATATACCAACTCAGGGAGGCTCTTGTCAAACTATCTTGAAAGAAGTGGATTAGTAGTTTTTCGTCATGGGCGCAAAAACCCATTTTTTGACAATGCATAATAAGATGGTTCTTGGGCCATGTTGTTCCCTTGTATTTGTCAAATTCAGGCAATTTGAATTTCAGTGGTATTATAACATCAAAAACGAGGCATAGGTATGAAGCATCAAATCCATAATTGTTTCCCCCTTCGATAACTCTCAAGCATTCTTCCAAGGCTTGCCATTTTTCTTGGGATTGATTGTTCTCGAGCGGTCGAGGTTCATGATGTATATTTAACATCACTGGCGTAGCTTCGGTAATTTTTCGTTGCGGTGAAGAGCCAGGAAATCCTGAAGTAAGGGGTGAAGGTTGCACTTGAGGGAGTTCAATGATACTAGGTTGTGGATTTGTAGCCACGACCAGTGGATTGTTGTTGGGGAGATGAGTGTCTATGGGTGGGGTATAGCCTGGCAGCAAACCATAAGATGGAAATTGTTGTGTCTTCCCTTTTTGATAATTAGTGTGAAGGTGTGGAGCGGCACCTGTTGGATGAACTAGAGTGTTTTGTGACACCCCCTCGTCTACCAAAGGATTCCCATCATTTTTATTTCCAAGTGCTTGTAGAATCTCCAAGATCTTGGTCATTTGCCCCTTGAGCTGGTTCACGTCTTCTCTTATTTCTGTTTGCTCTAGCTCCTCCATGATTTTTGACTAAGATCGTGTCCGATAACGGTGTCGTAGCACCAATTTTTTTGTTTGTTGTGTTATTTTTTCTGTGAAAGAATATGGCATGAGTATGCAACATGATGTATGAAAATGTAATTGTGCATTATGTTGAAGACCTATTTATTGCTTGTTTGTGAATATCTTAACCAATAAAGAGAGAGTTATGGGACCAAAAGTAGAGTCAAATTTAATTTATCGATAGTTAGAAAAATACAAGTTTTACCACAAAACGAAAGCTGAAACCTAAACACGAAATTTGAAGATTTAATGAGCAATCAATTTTTTCATTTGCTCGATTAAACTTTTACAATGTTCAATAAAAATGGAAATCTCTTGAGGGGTAGAGAGAGGATTAGCCATCCTATCAGCGACCCTTAATACTGGTGGAATATCTTCGATAGCAGAGTTGGTCAAATAAACTAGTTTGGAGAAACGGTTCATCCAAAACATCCCTTCTTGAACAAGTCTCTTGATAGTGTCTTTTTGTTATACATCTCGTCTTCTATTCTTGCAAGTTCAACTCGGTATGCTTCAATGATCTCTTCTTGACATTGACTTTCTACCATGATCTTGTTTTCACATTTTGCTCTGAGTCTTAGTCTGAGTCTGAGTCTTAATTCTTCATTCGCACCCCGCAAACAGATTCGAGTTCTCTGCTTGCTTTGTTCTTCCTCTCTTGCCCTTTTTTGTACTTTCTCAAGGATAAGGGATTGTTGAGTATTCTTATACTCCATATCTCTATAAGCCTAGTGAGCCATCTCCAATTCTTTTTGTAATTTTTCAATTTCTTGTCCTTTGAGAGCTAAGTCGGCCTCTAATGCCCTCTTTTTCACCCAATTATGATATTCCTTTCCTACACCACAACTTCTAGGCCTTATATCTTGACCTCTTCTAACAACATCTCCCCAAGACTTTGTTACATCCATTATTGGAGGTTTTGTCATCAAGCTAGCATCATAAACATCTCGTCCATGAATGACAAAAGATTTTGTTACATCCATTATTGGAGGTTTTGTCATAGGATAACCCAATTGTCTCAATGCAACATAGGGACTATAATTTATACACCCTTTGGTTCCCATGAGGGGAACATCAACAAAAACACCGCATCTACAAATCACTTCATTTATATCTTGACTCCGGGAGTACCATCGAATCGTTCTTTCGTTGAGATTTGCTAGAACATTGGCCTATTCCTTTTTGCTCTTAGTTCTTAATTGATGCATGTCTTGGAAAATATGTTGGACAAACCAAACATAGAGTATTGGCGAGCAACAATGGATTAGACCCCCCTCTTTCTCATGACGGAAGTCAAGCATGTAGTAAATTTCAGCCAAAACTGTCGGTACTAGATTCTCCCCTCTAAGCTTGTAAGTGAAAAAGACGTCTATCGCCATGAAATCTACAAAATCCTTAATATTTGGAAATAAAACAATTCCATATATAATTAAGGCAAGCACATCCATGAAAGTGTCCCATTTTCCATCTCTTGCTAAGTGTACTGCTTTCTCCTCAAGATATTTTATTGGAAATCCAATCAAATTATCTTTGTTGGTTCTATTGTCTTCTATTTCCTTTATAGGGATATCAAACGTTTCAGCAATTGTTTTCAGTGATGGGTAGTCTTCCATGTATTGGTATGGTTTACTCCCCTTCATCGGATATCCCATTATTCGTTCGAACTCCTCCAACGTTGGGGCCAACTAAAAGTCCTTAAAAGTGAAACACTTGAAAGGAGGATCATAGAATTGGGCCAACGCTGTAAAGGCATCCACTTGTACATTAACTTCAAGTAAATCAAGAATTTTTCCGAATTTCCCCATAAAGATTACACGTTGTACTTTTTTAACTTTCAAGCAAGATTCTTAATGTTGTTTACATCCGGTTTAAGAACTCTAAGTGGTAAGGTCTTTCTTAATGGAATAATGTTTCAGCCACCATTTGATCCCATATTTCCTGCGGTTAAAGTTATTCACAACAAGCTTTAATTTTTATGGTTTTGAAAATGATGAGATAATGATTTTTCAAAAGTAACCATGTAAAGAATATTATGCAAAAAAAAAATGATGATGATGAGGAAAATTTTTTTTGGATATACTAGCAGGTAGTGAACATGAAATAGAGTAAGTCTTTCGTATGTACGTGTTATTTATACCATTTTTTCATGTGAACCTTTACTAAGGGTAGCTCTATAGTTCTAAATTGGTTCCTAGAGCACACAACTCAATTCTAAAATATTAAACCAATTAATAGGTAAACTATTAAAATGGAAATATTATAGAAAAGGTCAACTCTAGGTGAGACTTTCATGACAATCAAACAAGATGTACATCCAGAAGATTATCATTACACAGTTTCGAACTTATCTTAGGTTGCACTCAGCCCGGGTATAGAGCCCACTCATAAATGTGTGAATTGTGTTAGGATGTATAGAAAAATACATAAAATAAAAAAATCATCATAATAAAAATAAATTGACAAAACACATATAATTATATTAATAATACAACAAAATAAAAAAATAAAATAAAATAAAATAAAACAATAGGGGTAATATAAATAAAATAATAAATAATAAAATAATTATATATAATTAATTAGATTGGGCTTGACTCTCAAAAGTCCCCAGCAGAGTCGTCAGCTGTCGCGTCCGGTTTGTCCCCGAAAAAGGAGTCGCCACCAATTTTATTTTTTGCTAAAGGAAAAATTGGATAAAACTTAAAATAATATTTTTGAACCAAATATTTGAATTCGGGAGTCGATTACAAGTAGGGAAGTATTATCACCCTACAACGTCCGTTAAAACGGTTACCCTATAATTAATTATATACAAACTATTTATTTATTTATTTATTTTTACCCCAAAAAGAATAATAAAAAATTAAATTATTTACATTAATGAAAAAATAAAAAACATATTTTTTTTATTAATTTGGTTTGACAAGAGGAAGACTTTGCTCCTACGTATCCCCAAGTGCAATAGGGAAATCAAAACACACGTAGTTCTTTGGTAGAAAATATTTGTGTGTTGACCAATTTTATTATTATTTTTTATTTATATATGTAAGAAAAAATAAAAATAAAAATGCAATAATAATAATAATGATGATGATAATAATAATAATAATAATAATAATAATAATAATAATAATAATAATAATATTTGCCTATTTTAAAGTAAAGAAAAAAAAATTAATTTTTTTTTAAAAAAAACGTAACGTGGCGGTATGCGAACGAGATGATTTGCTCGTACGTTGTCGGATCTGTCGCGACACAAAGGCCACTGACGATTGAAAGTGAATAATATGGTGCAGCAAACGAGAATGAATTTCATCCGACGGCAACAACCATTAATTCTAATCTTAAGGGTAAAAACATTTATCTGTTATAATTTTTTATTTTATTTGATAAAGACGTATTATGAATTTTCTATTACATTACAATATGATGAAATTTGTTTTCTTGATCTATAGACATCAATTAGTTATATTTTTTTTATTATTTTATATTGCAAAGAAAATAATTTTAAGATTAAATGATTTAAAAAATAAAATGAAAGCTTAACATATAAGTTTATTTTTTCTAAACAAAAAAAAAAAATAGAAAGAGAAAAAATATATATTTAAAAAAAGATGCAAAAACAAAAAAAACTAATAAGCAGAATAGATAAAAGAATAAGAAATTGATACCTTACTAGACAGATTATTTCAAGATCAGATTCTCTTCTTCTCTTTTGCTAATTAATCTCTATTTTTTATGTGCTCTCAATTTGTGTTTCCAATTGTGCCCTCCTTTTGCCCTCTTGTGGCAAACTATTTATAGACTTTTGGGTGTAGATTGCAAAAGACAAGAGAATAATTGTCAATTGATTACCCTTAATCTATTTTTTTTTTGTTTCTTTTCTTTTAATTGGCCACAATCATACCAATTCTTATTGTCATTGATTCGTTTCTTCGGTTACTTTTCTATTCACATTTGTTTGTCCATTTACAATACGAAACGATGGATTAATCCAAATTCTCTCATCATGATCATCTCTAAGATATAAACCATTATCAGTTGAATCAATTTCATGTGGTTGTTGTGATGTTGCAAATAAAAGATCATTACCAACATCTTCATCATTATTGTTATCATCACTTATTTTATTGGTTGATAGGACAACATACGATATATCATCAGCAGGATCAGTGACATAAAACACTTGTTGAGCTTGTGACGCTAAAATAAAAGGCTCGTCTTTGTATCCCACCCTATTAAAATCGACAAGCAAGAACCTTGACTCATCAATCCGAACACCATTATTATTATCGACCCACTTGCAACCAAATATGGGAACACGAAACATTGTGTAGTCTAACTCCCATATGCGCTCGATAACCCCAAAATATGATAGATTTTCATATATTGGGTTTTTGTCTTTTGCACTTGAGACATGCATCGCTTCAGCTATGATAGTGACTCCCCTATTTTGCATAATGGTCTGATCATCTTGTTCTTTGGTATAAAATGTGTAGCCGTTAACAACATAACCAATGTAAGAAAAGACATGTAAACTCGGACCATTTGCTAGCCACCTCAATCTTTGTGAAATTGATACGGGGTCTATATCAAACTTTGACTTTATGTGATTTTTGAACCATGTTATAAAACTTCGATTGTGCTCTTGATTTATCCAATTTTGATTCCTATTCATGTTCAAACAAGATAACTGATCCATATGTATTGTAACATACGGTTGAACCTCATCATCATTGTGCGGAACATACAATTGTGCCTGCTCCCATTCTGTCCTTGATATAGTCATTAGTCTCCTTCCAATTATCCCTTCTCCTGATATTCTTCCCGAATGATGAGACATGGGAAGCCCTATGGATTCAACATTGGACAGATATTCAGTACAAAATTCAGCAGCTTCTTCAATAATGGACCGTTCAGCAATAAAACCTTCTGGTCGACTTCTACTTTTTACGTACCCATTTAATATTTTCATATATCGTTCTATCGGATACATCCATTTCGTATAAGCTGGCCCACAAAGTTGTGTCTCCTTAACCAGATGAACAGTAAGGTGAACCATTATATCAAAAAAACGAGGGTGGGAAATACATTTCAAGCTCGCACAAAGTAACAACAATTTCCCTCTGCAATGTCGATAATTTCCGAGGATCGATCACTTTACTACAAATTTCCCTGAAGAAGAAACATAATCTAGTTAAGGCTCGTCGAACTTTTTCAGGTAAGATGGAACGTATACCTATTGGTAGCAAATGCTCCGTTAGAGTATGACAATCATGGGTCTTCAAACCTTTTAACTTGAGGTCTTTCATACAAACCAAATTTTTAATGTTTGAAGAGTATCCTTCTAGAACTTTAACTTCGTGTAGAAATTTACATAAATTTTTTTTCCTTTCAAGATAGAGTATGAGCGGCTGGAGGTAGATATGTGTGTTTTCCTTTCTTTACAGGACCCAATTCATTTCTTATTCCCATATCAACCAAGTCCAATCTTGCATTGATGCCATCTTTAGACTTTCCTAGAACATTGAGTAACGTACCTATAACACTATCAAATACATTTTTTTCAATATGCATCACATCTGTAAGACCCATAATTTTAAAGTACATTTGATGTATTTTAGTGTATTTTGGTATTGAACTCGGAGGCTTTTTAGCCAAAGTATTAATATTGTGGAGTTATAAGACCAAAAAGGTATTTTGATGCCCGATTAGAATTACTCGCCGATAAATAAATTAAATTAACTGCGGTGAATCTTTTGTGAAGAGTTTAATGCGTTATGGGTGAAAGGATAATTTTATAAATATCTAAAGATTTGGAGATATTTGTTAATTATTATTAATATATATATACATATATATATATATGTGTGTTTATATATATAGAAAAGGAAGGGAAGGAATTGGAAAAGAAAAGAAATAGAAAGGAAAGAAAAAGGAAGAAAGGAAAAGAGAAGGAGAGAAAACAGAAAATTCCATCTTCTTCCTCCCCTGCCTCGCGTGCGTTTTATCTCCTTCCTCCATCTTCATCCATTTTCGTTCTTCCTTGCTTCCTTGAATTCGAAATTGATAGTAGGTGATAGGACAAGGATTTCTCAACTTCACTCTTCCTCTTTGATTCGAAAACGAAGAAAAACGGTTTTAGGGATTCAAACACAAATCTCCCCGTTTCATCTAGATCTAAGCGTCGTTTCAAGAAGTGATAGAAGGGAAAGCTACTCACCACTACACTACGGTGCTAGTGAGCTAAATTTTGGAAGCAACGTCGCGAGAAAAGTTTTTACCGGAATCGATCGTGGTGCCGTAATAGAACGAAAAAGCTAAAGTAAAGGTAAGGGCTCCTTCCAAACTTTTAGTTTGCATTTAGGGACTTATCTGCGATTGTGTGGAAAAGAATTTTGTTAGGGTTAAAGTGTTGATTTGGGGAAAAATGTATCCCAGGCTTTAGGGGTAAAATCTTAGAGTTAGGTTTTGATTATATTGATGAATGCTTCATGAAAAATGAATTTACCTCATGTATGTATGATTTTGAATATATGAAATTGATTGTGTTGATTTGTGTCGTCTTATTCGACGTATTCATGATTGTTAATTATGGAATTTGATGTGTTTTGGTGTGAATTATGAATTGAAATGTGAAAGTATGTTTGAGTTTGTTTTGTGTGGAATTTGAAAACCATTAAGACAAACGAGAATTAAGAATGGGGAATCTCTTAATGTCTTGTTTACTTAATGTGTGTTTGTGAAAAATCGTTAAGTTAATTGGGCGTTAAGAATGGGGAATCTCTTAATGTCTTGGTTACTTAATGTTTGTTATGGAAAATCGTTTAAGATAAATGATAATTAAGAATGGGGAATCTCTTAATGTCTCGTTTACTTAATATTTGTTTTGAAAATCGTTTAAGTTAACTGGGCGTTAAGAATGGGGAATCTCTTAATGTCTTGGTTACTTAATGTTTGTTTTGAAAATCGTTGGAGTTAAAAGAGTATTAAGAATGAGGAATCTCTTAATATTTCTGTTTGCTTAAGGTGTGTCTGTTTGTGAAAATCATTAAGTTAAATGAGTATTAAGAATGGGGAATCTCTTAATAACTGCGTTTACTTAATGTTGTCGGGAAAATGATTTTGTGAAGAAATGAATTTTCAAGTCAAAGTGATGCCATGTGATTTGTTGGTTCATTTTGTCTGCGTTGGGATTTGTCGAGTCAAAGTGATGCCATGTGATTTGTTGGTTCATTTTGTCTGCGTTGGGATTTGTCGAGTCAAAGTGATGCCATGTGATTTGTTGGTTCATTTTGTCTGCGTTGGGATTTGTCGAGTCAAAGTGATGCCATGTGATTTGTTGGTTCATTTTGTCTGCGTTGGGATTGTTGTGTCAAGGTAATGCCATGTGGTTTGTTGGTTCATCTTGTCTGTGTGGGTATTGCGTTGAAACCGTTAAAGGTTATGTTTTGAAACTATGTGTAAGCATGTTTGATTCAAATTATGATTGTGTTGATTTTTGCTAAGTGTTATGGTTTGAAACTATGTGTAAGCATGTTTGATTCAAATTATGATTGTGTTGATTTTTGCTAAGTGTTATGGTTTGAAATTATGTGTAAGTACGTTTGATTCAATTAGTGATTGTGTTGATTGTACTAAGAGTTATGTTTTGGATTTGTGTGATAGTATGTTAGATTGTGAAACGTTTTCGAAACTCATAATGTCGTGGTGATTGTACGGGTACTGCTAAGTGTTAAGGTTTGGAGTAGTGTTTGAATATGATTGAGTTGGTTTATGTATTTTTGAAAGAATATACAGGGAAATCGATTTACCCAATCGATTTGATGAGTTACAGGGGCTCTGTTTTGCACGAAATCGATTTACCCAATCGATTTTGTATGTTATATTTCAAAATCATTTAAGAAATCGATTTGGTAAATCGATTGGATTCAATTGGATTCAAGTCAGGGGCTTTGTCTTCCAAAAATCGATTTGTCCAATCGATTGGATTCATTACAGGGGTTCTGTCTTGTTTGTCAATCGATTTACCCAATCGATTGAGTCAATCGATTTACCCAATCGATTGATTTAAGCCCAGAGTTCAGTTTTCACTAAAAACATTTAGGAAATTGATTTCCCCAATCGATTGGCTCAGTTGAAAATCTTATTTTGAGTTAGATAATTGATTGCTCAAGTGATTTATCAATGTTTTGGTCAATTATATATTACTTGATGGATTGGGAACATTATTTTGATTTCATTTTTATTCGGCAAGTATGACATGAACTTTTAGCATATGGAAAATCCTTTTAAGGTGCTTGCTTAGTGGAAAGGGTATTTTGTGCATTTGAAAACTTAAATGTTATGTGTTAATTGTTAATTTCGGTTGGTGACCCTTTACAACTATTGTGGAAATCTGGGCTTTGCCCTCAGATGATAGCCAGGACTATCCTACCGGTTCATACCCTGTGGATGGGGATGTAGATGGGAATGCTTGACTGGAGCTACGTTAGGAGGATCTCACGGGGCGCGTGGAGATCACTCAGGGTGTTTAGTGGTTTTGTAAAATGATCAGACTAGGTTGACACAGTGGGAACGGATGTCTTTCTTTTGGGTTGTTTTCATTTGTAAACTGGAAGACTGTACCACTTTTGATATGTAAACATTTTGAATCCATATTTTGTGAACTTTTTCCGCTGCTTGTAAATTGTAATGACTTAAATGTTTGTCCAAGGGTATTTCCCTTGGTCATTGTTCTGTTTTATTTTAATTACTTTCAAAAAAAAATACACCCTCGCTTTGAAAAACGGGGTGTTACATTGTGGTATCAGAGCTTTGGTTTGGTTTTCTTTGGGGGCTGTGGAGCCTTTAGTTCTAGATTGTAGGTTAGGAGTGGTTGTCTGATCATGTGTCAGTTTAGGTGGTTTGAGTTGTCAAGTTCAGAATAATTATTATGTGTTGATGTGGTTGGAAGTTATTTTTGGAATTATTGAAGTAGTGTTAAGACTCTACTCGATGATGGTTTTATAGGAAAACCATGCCGCCAATGAGGAATGACGTTCCGAGAGCCAATGCCAATAGGGATAATCGAATGGCGGAGGCTATGAATAACATGGCTGCTTCTGTTGCTGCACAGACTGCTGCCAAGACTCAACGTGATCTCGAAAAGACGGAAAGAGAGATCTGTGCTGCAGAGTCAAGAGGATTAAAAGACTTTCGTCGTTACAATCCTCCCAAGTTTGAGGGGCATGAGAATTCAGAGAAAGCAGATCAATGGATCCAAGAAGTGGAGAAGATCTTCGAAATGATTAACTGTCAGGCGGGAGTGAAGGTCAACTATGCCACGTATATGCTATTAGGAGATGCCGAGTACTGGTGGAGGAGTACAAGATTGTTGATGAGATCAACTCACGAGGAGGTGAACTGGGAATCTTTCAAAAGGAAGTTTTTAGACAAATACTTCCCGATGAGTACCAGGACTAGACTGGGTGATGATTTCCTGAGACTGCATCAAGGGAACATGACCGTGGGTGAATATGCTGCTAAGTTTGAATCGCTATCAAGACATTTTAGGTTTTTCCGTGAAGAGATTGATGAACCCTTCATGTGTCATCGTTTCCAAGACGGACTAAAGTATGAGATTCAAGACTCTGTCTTGCCCTTGGGAATTCAACGTTTCCAAGTTCTTGTGGAAAAGTGTAGGGAAATTGAGGATATGAGGAATAAGAGGGCTAGCCGTGGAGGGAATTTTAGTGCAGGAGGGCCATATCAGGTTTCTGCACGAATTGGGCCTGTTGCTTATCAGATTGCATTGCCTCCGATGTTGTTCAATATTCATGACGTGTTTCATGTGTTACAATTGAGGAAATATCTTGCAAATCCATCTCATGTGATCGAACCAGACACGATTCAATTGAAGGATAACCTGTCATTCGAAGTACCACCGATGAGAATTGATGACATGAAGATTAAGCAATTGAGGACCAAGGATGTTTCGTTGGTCAAGGTGATTTGGAAACCAATTACTGGAGATGCGACTTGGGTACTAGAGATCAAGATGAGAGAACAACACCCAGAGTTATTTATCGACGCATAGTTTCGAGGACGAAACTAATTTTAGGGGGGTAGTAATGTAAGACCCATAATTTTAAAGTACATTTAATGTATTTTAGTGTATTTTGGTATTGAACTCGGAGGCTTTTTAGCCAAAGTATTAATATTGTGGAGTTATAAGACCAAAGAGGTATTTTGATGCCCGATTAGAATTACTCGCCGATAAATAAATTAAATTAACTGCGGTGAATCTTTTGTGAAGAGTTTAATGCGTTATGGGTGAAAGGATAATTTTATAAATATCTAAAGATTTGGAGATATTTGTTAATTATTATTAATATATATATACATATATATATGTGTGTGTTTATATATATAGAAAAGGAAGGGAAGGAATTGGAAAAGAAAAGAAATAGAAAGGAAAGAAAAAGGAAGAAAGGCAAAGAGAAGGAGAGAAAACAGAAACTTCCATCTTCTTCCTCCCCTGCATCGCGTGCGTTTTTTCTCCTTCCTCCATCTTCATCCATTTTCGTTCTTCCTTGCTTCCTTGAATTCTAAATTGATAGTAGGTGATAGGACAAGGATTTCTCAACTTCACTCTTCCTCTTTGATTCGAAAACGAAGAAAAACGGTTTTAGGGATTCAAACACAAATCTCCCCGTTTCATCTAGATCTAAGCGTCGTTTCAAGAAGTGATAGAAGGGAAAGCTACTCACCACTACACTACGGTGCTAGTGAGCTAAATTTTGGAAGCAAAGTCGCGAGAAAAGTTTTTACCGGAATCGATCGTGGTGCCGTAATAGAACGAAAAAGCTAAAGTAAAGGTAAGGGCTCCTTCCAAACTTTTAGTTTGCATTTAGGGACTTATCTGCGATTGTGTGGAAAAGAATTTTGTTAGGGTTAAAGTGTTGATTTGGGGAAAAATGTATCCCAGGCTTTAGGGGTAAAATCTTAGAGTTAGGTTTTGATTATATTGATGAATGCTTCATGAAAAATGAATTTACCTCATGTATGTATGATTTTGAATATATGAAATTGATTGTGTTGATTTGTGTCGTCGTATTCGACGTATTCATGATTGTTAATTATGGAATTTGATGTGTTTTGGTGTGAATTATGAATTGAAATGTGAAAGTATGTTTGAGTTTGTTTTGTGTGGAATTTGAAAACCATTAAGACAAACGAGAATTAAGAATGGGGAATCTCTTAATGTCTTGTTTACTTAATGTGTGTTTGTGAAAAATCGTTAAGTTAACTGGGCGTTAAGAATGGGGAATCTCTTAATGTCTTGGTTACTGAATGTTTGTTTTGGAAAATCGTTTAAGATAAATGAGAATTAAGAATGGGGAATCTCTTAATGTCTCGTTTACTTAATATTTGTTTTGAAAATCGTTTAAGTTAACTGGGCGTTAAGAATGGGGAATCTCTTAAAGTCTTGGTTACTTAATGTTTGTTTTGAAAATCGTTGGAGTTAAAAGAGTATTAAGAATGGGGAATCTCTTAATATTTCTGTTTGCTTAAGGTGTGTCTGTTTGTGAAAATCATTAAGTTAAATGAGTATTAAGAATGGGGAATCTCTTAATAACTGCGTTTACTTAATGTTGTCGGGAAAATGATTTTGTGAAGAAATGAATTTTCAAGTCAAAGTGATGCCATGTGATTTGTTGGTTCATTTTGTCTGCGTTGGGATTTGTCGAGTCAAAGTGATGCCATGTGATTTGTTGGTTCATTTTGTCTGCGTTGGGATTTGTCGAGTCAAAGTGATGCCATGTGATTTGTTGGTTCATTTTGTCTGCGTTGGGATTTGTCGAGTCAAAGTGATGCCATGTGATTTGTTGGTTCATTTTGTCTGCGTTGGGATTGTTGTGTCAAAGTGATGCCATGTGATTTGTTGGTTCATTTTGTCTGCGTTGGGATTTGTCGAGTCAAAGTGATGCCATGTGATTTGTTGGTTCATTTTGTCTGCGTTGGGATTGTTGTGTCAAGGTAATGCCATGTGGTTTGTTGGTTCATCTTGTCTGTGTGGGTATTGCGTTGAAACCGTTAAAGGTTATGTTTTGAAACTATGTGTAAGCATGTTTGATTCAAATTATGATTGTGTTGATTTTTGCTAAGTGTTATGGTTTGAAATTATGTGTAAGTACGTTTGATTCAATTAGTGATTGTGTTGATTGTACTAAGAGTTTTGTTTTGGATTTGTGTGATAGTATGTTAGATTGTGAAACGTTTTCGAAACTCATAATGTCGTGGTGATTGTACGGGTATTGCTAAGTGTTAAGGTTTGGAGTAGTGTTTGAATATGATTGAGTTGGTTTATGTATTTTTGAAAGAATATACAGGGAAATCGATTTACCCAATCGATTTGATGAGTTACAGGGGCTCTGTTTTGCACGAAATCGATTTACCCAATCGATTTTGTAAGTTATATTTCAAAATCATTTAAGAAATCGATTTGGTAAATCGATTGGATTCAATTGGATTCAAGTCAGGGGCTTTGTCTTCCAAAAATCGATTTGTCCAATCGATTGGATTCATTACAGGGGTTCTGTCTTGTTTGTCAATCGATTTACCCAATCGATTGAGTCAATCGATTTACCCAATCGATTGATTTAAGCCCAGAGTTCAGTTTTCACTAAAAACATTTAGGAAATTGATTTCCCCAATCGATTGGCTCAGTTGAAAATCTTATTTTGAGTTAGATAATTGATTGCTCAAGTGATTTATCAATGTTTTGGTCAATTATATATTACTTGATGGATTGGGAACATTATTTTGATTTCATTTTTATTCGGCAAGTATGACATGAACTTTTAGCATATGGAAAATCCTTTTAAGGTGCTTGCTTAGTGGAAAGGGTATTTTGTGCATTTGAAAACTTAAATGTTATGTGTTAATTGTTAATTTCGGTTGGTGACCCTTTACAACTATTGTGGAAATCTGGGCTTTGCCCTCAGATGATAGCCAGGACTATCCTACCGGTTCATACCCTGTGGATGGGGATGTAGATGGGAATGCTTGACTGGAGCTACGTTAGGAGGATCTCACGGGGCGCGTGGAGATCACTCAGGGTGTTTAGTGGTTTTGTAAAATGATTAGACTAGGTTGACACAGTGGGAACGAATGTCTTTTTTTTGGGTTGTTTTTATTTGTAAACTGGAAGACTGTACCACTTTTGATATGTAAACATTTTGAATCCATATTTTGTGAAGTTTTTCCGCTGCTTGTAAATTGTAATGACTAAAATATGTATCCAAAGGCTTTTCCTTATGTACTTACTCTGTTTTATTTAAGTTCTTTTTCCGCTGCTTGTAAAATTGTTGGTTAGGAGTGGTTGTCTGATCATGTGTCAGTTTAGGTGGTTTGAGTTGTCAATTTCAGAATAATTATTATGTGTTGATGTGGTTGGAAGTTATTTTTGGAATTATTGAAGTAGTGTTAAGACTCTACTCGATGATGGTTTTATAGAAAAACCATGCCGCCAAGGAGGAATGACGTTCCGAGAGCCAATGCCAATAGGGATAATCGAATGGCGGAGGCTATGAATAACATGGCTGCTTCTGTTGCTGCACAGACTGCTGCCAAGACTCAACGTGATCTCGAAAAGAGGGAAAGAGAGATCTGTGCTGCAGAGTCAAGAGGATTAAAAGACTTTCGTCGTTACAATCCTCCCAAGTTTGAGGGGCATGAGAATTCTGAGAAAGCAGATCAATGGATCCAAGAAGTGGAGAAGATCTTCGAAATGATTAACTGTCAGGCGGGAGTGAAGGTCAACTATGCCACGTATATGCTATTAGGAGATGCCGAGTACTGGTGGAGGAATACAAGATTGTTGATGAGATCAGCTCACGAGGAGGTGAACAGGGAATCTTTCAAAAGGAAGTTTTTAGACAAATACTTCCCGATGAGTACCAGGACTAGACTGGGTGATGATTTCCTGAGACTGCATCAAGGGAACATGACCGTGGGTGAATATGCTGCTAAGTTTGAATCGCTATCAAGACATTTTAGGTTTTTCCGTGAAGAGATTGATGAACCCTTCATGTGTCATCGTTTCCAAGACGGACTAAAGTATGAGATTCAAGACTCTGTCTTGCCCTTGGGAATTCAACGTTTCCAAGTTCTTGTGGAAAAGTGTAGGGAAATTGAGGATATGAGGAATAAGAGGGCTAGCCGTGGAGGGAATTTTAGTGCAGGAGGGCCATATCAGGTTTCTGCACGAATTGGGCCTGTTGCTTATCAGATTGCATTGCCTCCGATGTTGTTCAATATTCATGACGTGTTTCATGTGTTACAATTGAGGAAATATCTTGCAAATCCATCTCATGTGATCGAACCAGACACGATTCAATTGAAGGATAACCTGTCATTCGAAGTACCACCGATGAGAATTGATGACATGAAGATTAAGCAATTGAGGACCAAGGATGTTTCGTTGGTCAAGGTGATTTGGAAACCAATTACTGGAGATGCGACTTGGGTACTAGAGATCAAGATGAGAGAACAACACCCAGAGTTATTTATCGACGCATAGTTTCGAGGACGAAACTAATTTTAGGGGGGTAGTAATGTAAGACCCATAATTTTAAAGTACATTTAATGTATTTTAGTGTATTTTGGTATTGAACTCGGAGGCTTTTTAGCCAAAGTATTAATATTGTGGAGTTATAAGACCAAAGAGGTATTTTGATGCCCGATTAGAATTACTCGCCGATAAATAAATTAAATTAACTGCGGTGAATCTTTTGTGAAGAGTTTAATGCGTTATGGGTGAAAGGATAATTTTATAAATATCTAAAGATTTGGAGATATTTGTTAATTATTATTAATATATATATACATATATATATGTGTGTGTTTATATATATAGAAAAGGAAGGGAAGGAATTGGAAAAGAAAAGAAATAGAAAGGAAAGAAAAAGGAAGAAAGGCAAAGAGAAGGAGAGAAAACAGAAACTTCCATCTTCTTCCTCCCCTGCATCGCGTGCGTTTTTTCTCCTTCCTCCATCTTCATCCATTTTCGTTCTTCCTTGCTTCCTTGAATTCTAAATTGATAGTAGGTGATAGGACAAGGATTTCTCAACTTCACTCTTCCTCTTTGATTCGAAAACGAAGAAAAACGGTTTTAGGGATTCAAACACAAATCTCCCCGTTTCATCTAGATCTAAGCGTCGTTTCAAGAAGTGATAGAAGGGAAAGCTACTCACCACTACACTACGGTGCTAGTGAGCTAAATTTTGGAAGCAAAGTCGCGAGAAAAGTTTTTACCGGAATCGATCGTGGTGCCGTAATAGAACGAAAAAGCTAAAGTAAAGGTAAGGGCTCCTTCCAAACTTTTAGTTTGCATTTAGGGACTTATCTGCGATTGTGTGGAAAAGAATTTTGTTAGGGTTAAAGTGTTGATTTGGGGAAAAATGTATCCCAGGCTTTAGGGGTAAAATCTTAGAGTTAGGTTTTGATTATATTGATGAATGCTTCATGAAAAATGAATTTACCTCATGTATGTATGATTTTGAATATATGAAATTGATTGTGTTGATTTGTGTCGTCGTATTCGACGTATTCATGATTGTTAATTATGGAATTTGATGTGTTTTGGTGTGAATTATGAATTGAAATGTGAAAGTATGTTTGAGTTTGTTTTGTGTGGAATTTGAAAACCATTAAGACAAACGAGAATTAAGAATGGGGAATCTCTTAATGTCTTGTTTACTTAATGTGTGTTTGTGAAAAATCGTTAAGTTAACTGGGCGTTAAGAATGGGGAATCTCTTAATGTCTTGGTTACTGAATGTTTGTTTTGGAAAATCGTTTAAGATAAATGAGAATTAAGAATGGGGAATCTCTTAATGTCTCGTTTACTTAATATTTGTTTTGAAAATCGTTTAAGTTAACTGGGCGTTAAGAATGGGGAATCTCTTAAAGTCTTGGTTACTTAATGTTTGTTTTGAAAATCGTTGGAGTTAAAAGAGTATTAAGAATGGGGAATCTCTTAATATTTCTGTTTGCTTAAGGTGTGTCTGTTTGTGAAAATCATTAAGTTAAATGAGTATTAAGAATGGGGAATCTCTTAATAACTGCGTTTACTTAATGTTGTCGGGAAAATGATTTTGTGAAGAAATGAATTTTCAAGTCAAAGTGATGCCATGTGATTTGTTGGTTCATTTTGTCTGCGTTGGGATTTGTCGAGTCAAAGTGATGCCATGTGATTTGTTGGTTCATTTTGTCTGCGTTGGGATTTGTCGAGTCAAAGTGATGCCATGTGATTTGTTGGTTCATTTTGTCTGCGTTGGGATTGTTGTGTCAAGGTAATGCCATGTGGTTTGTTGGTTCATCTTGTCTGTGTGGGTATTGCGTTGAAACCGTTAAAGGTTATGTTTTGAAACTATGTGTAAGCATGTTTGATTCAAATTATGATTGTGTTGATTTTTGCTAAGTGTTATGGTTTGAAATTATGTGTAAGTACGTTTGATTCAATTAGTGATTGTGTTGATTGTACTAAGAGTTTTGTTTTGGATTTGTGTGATAGTATGTTAGATTGTGAAACGTTTTCGAAACTCATAATGTCGTGGTGATTGTACGGGTATTGCTAAGTGTTAAGGTTTGGAGTAGTGTTTGAATATGATTGAGTTGGTTTATGTATTTTTGAAAGAATATACAGGGAAATCGATTTACCCAATCGATTTGATGAGTTACAGGGGCTCTGTTTTGCACGAAATCGATTTACCCAATCGATTTTGTAAGTTATATTTCAAAATCATTTAAGAAATCGATTTGGTAAATCGATTGGATTCAATTGGATTCAAGTCAGGGGCTTTGTCTTCCAAAAATCGATTTGTCCAATCGATTGGATTCATTACAGGGGTTCTGTCTTGTTTGTCAATCGATTTACCCAATCGATTGAGTCAATCGATTTACCCAATCGATTGATTTAAGCCCAGAGTTCAGTTTTCACTAAAAACTTTCAGGAAATTGATTTCCCCAATCGATTGGCTCAGTTGAAAATCTTATTTTGAGTTAGATAATTGATTGCTCAAGTGATTTATCAATGTTTTGGTCAATTATATATTACTTGATGGATTGGGAACATTATTTTGATTTCATTTTTATTCGGCAAGTATGACATGAACTTTTAGCATATGGAAAATCCTTTTAAGGTGCTTGCTTAGTGGAAAGGGTATTTTGTGCATTTGAAAACTTAAATGTTATGTGTTAATTGTTAATTTCGGTTGGTGACCCTTTACAACTATTGTGGAAATCTGGGCTTTGCCCTCAGATGATAGCCAGGACTATCCTACCGGTTCATACCCTGTGGATGGGGATGTAGATGGGAATGCTTGACTGGAGCTACGTTAGGAGGATCTCACGGGGCGCGTGGAGATCACTCATGGTGTTTAGTGGTTTTGTAAAATGATCAGACTAGGTTGACACAGTGGGAACGGATGTCTTTCTTTTGGGTTGTTTTCATTTGTAAACTGGAAGACTGTACCACTTTTGATATGTAAACATTTTGAATCCATATTTTGTGAACTTTTTCCGCTGCTTGTAAATTGTAATGACTTAAATGTTTGTCCAAGGGTATTTCCCTTGGTCATTGTTCTGTTTTATTTTAATTACTTTCAAAAAAAAATACACCCTCGCTTTGAAAAACGGGGTGTTACATTGTGGTAGCAGAGCTTTGGTTTGGTTTTCTTTGGGGGCTGTGGAGCCTTTAGTTCTAGATTGTAGGTTAGGAGTGGTTGTCTGATCATGTGTCAGTTTACGTGGTTTGAGTTGTCAAGTTCAGAATAATTATTATGTGTTGATGTGGTTGGAAGTTATTTTTGGAATTATTGAAGTAGTGTTAAGACTCTACTCGATGATGGTTTTATAGGAAAACCATGCCGCCAATGAGGAATGACGTCCCGAGAGCCAATGCCAATAGGGATAATCGAATGGCGGAGGCTATGAATAACATGGCTGCTTCTGTTGCTGCACAGACTGCTGCCAAGACTCAACGTGATCTCGAAAAGAGGGAAAGAGAGATTTGTGCTGCAGAGTCAAGAGGATTAAAAGACTTTCGTCGTTACAATCCTCCGAAGTTTGAGGGGCATGAGAATTCAGAGAAAGCAGATCAATGGATCCAAGAAGTGGAGAAGATCTTCGAAATGATTAACTGTCAGGCGGGAGTGAAGGTCAACTATGCCACGTATATGCTATTAGGAGATGCCGAGTACTGGTGGAGGAGTACAAGATTGTTGATGAGATCAACTCACGAGGAGGTGAACTGGGAATCTTCAAAAGGAAGTTTTTAGACAAATACTTCCCGATGAGTACCAGGACTAGACTGGGTGATGATTTCCTGAGACTGCATCAAGGGAACATGACCGTGGGTGAATATGCTGCTAAGTTTGAATCGCTATCAAGACATTTTAGGTTTTTCCGTGAAGAGATTGATGAACCCTTCATGTGTCATCGTTTCCAAGACGGACTAAAGTATGAGATTCAAGACTCTGTCTTGCCCTTGGGAATTCAACGTTTCCAAGTTCTTGTGGAAAAGTGTAGGGAAATTGAGGATATGAGGAATAAGAGGGCTAGCCGTGGAGGGAATTTTAGTGCAGGAGGGCCATATCAGGTTTCTGCACGAATTGGGCCTGTTGCTTATCAGATTGCATTGCCTCCGATGTTGTTCAATATTCATGACGTGTTTCATGTGTTACAATTGAGGAAATATCTTGCAAATCCATCTCATGTGATCGAACCAGACACGATTCAATTGAAGGATAACCTGTCATTCGAAGTACCACCGATGAGAATTGATGACATGAAGATTAAGCAATTGAGGACCAAGGATGTTTCGTTGGTCAAGGTGATTTGGAAACCAATTACTGGAGATGCGACTTGGGTACTAGAGATCAAGATGAGAGAACAACACCCAGAGTTATTTATCGACGCATAGTTTCGAGGACGAAACTAATTTTAGGGGGGTAGTAATGTAAGACCCATAATTTTAAAGTACATTTGATGTATTTTAGTGTATTTTGGTATTGAACTCGGAGGCTTTTTAGCCAAAGTATTGATATTGTGGAGTTATAAGACCAAAAAGGTATTTTGATGCCCGATTAGAATTACTCGCCGATAAATAAATTAAATTAACTGCGGTGAATCTTTTGTGAAGAGTTTAATGCGTTATGGGTGAAAGGATAATTTTATAAATATCTAAAGATTTGGAGATATTTGTTAATTATTATTAATATATATATATATATATACATATATATATGTGTGTGTTTATATATATAGAAAAGGAAGGGAAGGAATTGGAAAAGAAAAGAAATAGAAAGGAAAGAAAAAGGAAGAAAGGCAAAGAGAAGGAGAGAAAACAGAAAATTCCATCTTCTTCCTCCCCTGCATCGCGTGCGTTTTTTCTCCTTCCTCCATCTTCATCCATTTTCGTTCTTCCTTGCTTCCTTGAATTCGAAATTGATAGTAGGTGATAGGACAAGGATTTCTCAACTTCACTCTTCCTCTTTGATTCGAAAACGAAGAAAAACGGTTTTAGGGATTCAAACACAAATCTCCCCGTTTCATCTAGATCTAAGCGTCGTTTCAAGAAGTGATAGAAGGGAAAGCTACTCACCACTACACTACGGTGCTAGTGAGCTAAATTTTGGAAGCAAAGTCGCGAGAAAAGTTTTTACCGGAATCGATCGTGGTGCCGTAATAGAACGAAAAAGCTAAAGTAAAGGTAAGGGCTCCTTCCAAACTTTTAGTTTGCATTTAGGGACTTATCTGCGATTGTGTGGAAAAGAATTTTGTTAGGGTTAAAGTGTTGATTTGGGGAAAAATGTATCCCAGGCTTTAGGGGTAAAATCTTAGAGTTAGGTTTTGATTATATTGATGAATGCTTCATGAAAAATGAATTTACCTCATGTATGTATGATTTTGAATATATGAAATTGATTGTGTTGATTTGTGTCGTCGTATTCGACGTATTCATGATTGTTAATTATGGAATTTGATGTGTTTTGGTGTGAATTATGAATTGAAATGTGAAAGTATGTTTGAGTTTGTTTTGTGTGGAATTTGAAAACCATTAAGACAAACGAGAATTAAGAATGGGGAATCTCTTAATGTCTTGTTTACTTAATGTGTGTTTGTGAAAAATCGTTAAGTTAACTGGGCGTTAAGAATGGGGAATCTCTTAAGGTCTTGGTTACTTAATGTTTGTTTTGGAAAATCGTTTAAGATAAATGAGAATTAAGAATGGGGAATCTCTTAATGTCTCGTTTACTTAATATTTGTTTTGAAAATCGTTTAAGTTAACTGGGCGTTAAGAATGGGGAATCTCTTAATGTCTTGGTTACTTAATGTTTGTTTTGAAAATCGTTGGAGTTAAAAGAGTATTAAGAATGGGGAATCTCTTAATATTTCTGTTTGCTTAAGGTGTGTCTGTTTGTGAAAATCATTAAGTTAAATGAGTATTAAGAATGGGGAATCTCTTAATAACTGCGTTTACTTAATGTTGTCGGGAAAATGATTTTGTGAAGAAATGAATTTTCAAGTCAAAGTGATGCCATGTGATTTGTTGGTTCATTTTGTCTGCGTTGGGATTTGTCGAGTCAAAGTGATGCCATGTGATTTGTTGGTTCATTTTGTCTGCGTTGGGATTTGTCGAGTCAAAGTGATGCCATGTGATTTGTTGGTTCATTTTGTCTGCGTTGGGATTTGTCGAGTCAAAGTGATGCCATGTGATTTGTTGGTTCATTTTGTCTGCGTTGGGATTGTTGTGTCAAAGTGATGCCATGTGATTTGTTGGTTCATTTTGTCTGCGTTGGAATTTGTCGAGTCAAAGTGATGCCATGTGATTTGTTGGTTCATTTTGTCTGCGTTGGGATTGTTGTGTCAAGGTAATGCCATGTGGTTTGTTGGTTCATCTTGTCTGTGTGGGTATTGCGTTGAAACCGTTAAAGGTTATGTTTTGAAACTATGTGTAAGCATGTTTGATTCAAATTATGATTGTGTTGATTTTTGCTAAGTGTTATGGTTTGAAACTATGTGTAAGCATGTTTGATTCAAATTATGATTGTGTTGATTTTTGCTAAGTGTTATGGTTTGAAATTATGTGTAAGTATGTTTGATTCAATTAGTGATTGTCTTGATTGTACTAAGAGTTATGTTTTGGATTTGTGTGATAGTATGTTAGATTGTGAAACGTTTTCGAAACTCATAATGTCGTGGTGATTGTACGGGTATTGCTAAGTGTTAAGGTTTGGAGTAGTGTTTGAATATGATTGAGTTGGTTTATGTATTTTTGAAAGAATATACAGGGAAATCGATTTACCCAATCGATTTGATGAGTTATAGGGGCTCTGTTTTGCACGAAATCGATTTACCCAATCGATTTTGTAAGTTATATTTCAAAATCATTTAAGAAATCGATTTGGTGAATCGATTGGATTCAATTGGATTCAAGTCAGGGGCTTTGTCTTCCAAAAATCGATTTGTCCAATCGATTGGATTCATTACAGGGGTTCTGTCTTGTCTGTCAATCGATTTACCCAATCGATTGAGTCAATCGATTTACCCAATCGATTGAGTCAATCGATTTACCCAATCGATTGATTTAAGCCCAGAGTTCAGTTTTCACTAAAAACTTTCAGGAAATTGATTTCCCCAATCGATTGGCTCAGTGGAAAATCTTATTTTGAGTTAGATAATTGATTGCTCAAGTGATTTATCAATGTTTTGGTCAATTATATATTACTTGATGGATTGGGAACATTATTTTGATTTCATTTTTATTCGGCAAGAATGACATGAACTTTTTGCATATGGAAAATCCTTTTAAGGTGCTTGCTTAGTGGAAAGGGTATTTTGTGCATTTGAAAACTTAAATGTTATATGTTAATTGTTAATTTCAGTTGGTGACCCTTTACAACTATTGTGGAAATCTGGGCTTTGCCCTCAGATGATAGCCAGGACTATCCTACCGGTTCATACCCTGTGGATGGGGATGTAGATGGGAATGCTTGACTGGAGCTACGTTAGGAGGATCTCACGGGGCGCGTGGAGATCACTCAGGGTGTTTAGTGGTTTTGTAAAATGATCAGACTAGGTTGACACAGTGGGAACGGATGTCTTTCTTTTGGGTTGTTTTCATTTGTAAACTGGAAGACTGTACCACTTTTGATATGTAAACATTTTGAATCCATATTTTGTGAACTTTTTCCGCTGCTTGTAAATTGTAATGACTTAAATGTTTGTCCAAGGGTATTTCCCTTGGTCATTGTTCTGTTTTATTTTAATTACTTTCAAAAAAAAATACACCCTCGCTTTGAAAAACGGGGTGTTACAACATCGAGGAAATGTCTTATATACAATTACTTCCAATATGGCAATTCAAAGAAAAATGACTTTTTCTTCCACCCCGTTTTGACCAGCTCTCCAGCAAAAGGTTTGCCAAATTTATTGGTCAAACCTTGTACTTTTTCAAGTATTTTATATCGAGTTGGTGCTAATGAAGCTTTACCTTCCTCTGATTTTCCATTGAATGCATTTCTCCACCCACGATACTGATGACTATAAGGTAAAAATCTACGATGTCCAAGAAATACATTCTTCTTACAATGTTTCAACCACATCCAATTTGTACTCTCTTCACATATAGGACATGCACACTGACCTTTAATGT
Source organism: Cicer pinnatifidum (assembly GCA_037974775.1). NCBI lineage: Eukaryota > Viridiplantae > Streptophyta > Magnoliopsida > Fabales > Fabaceae > Cicer > Cicer pinnatifidum. The sequence continues at coordinate 22,801,698 of JBBPBR010000001.1, read as the reverse complement.
TATATCCTGATAAATTACCATATGCTGGAAAATCATTAATTGTGCCGAACAACATATCCCTCAAATTGAAACATTCTTTCTTATACCCATCATAAACTTCCACACATGTCTCCCACATATTTTTTAAATCTTCAATTAAAGGAGTCAAGTATACGTCAATATCATTCCCTGATTGTTTGGGTCTAGAAAATAACAGAGACAACATCATAAACTTACGCTTCATACATAACCATGGAGGTAGGTTATAAATCAACAAAATCACAGGCCACATGCTGTGTGAGATGCTTTGAAGACCATGTGGATTCATTCCATCAGTAGAAAGTGCAAGTCTTAGATTTCTTGACTCTATCCCGAATTCAGGATACTCGTGATCAATTTTTGCCCATTATGGGGAATCTGCAGGGTGTCGAAACTTTCCATCTCTAATTCTATCATCTGCATGCCATGTCAAGTGTTTTGAATCTTCTTGGAAATAAAATGCAATGGTTAGGACACGCATGAATCCTTTCGTAACTCATGCCAATAGAGCACAAAATCCGTTTAGCTTTGTAGGTTTGACTGGGAAGTTCATTATCATCTGGCAACATATCTTTTAAGAGTGTCAATAATTCTGTGAAGCTTTTATCAGACCATCCATTACTCGCTTTTAAGTTGTACAACTTTAATATCGCCGACAGTCTTGTGAATTTAGTACAACCATTATATAATAGTTTCTCTGCATCACTCAACAAACTCTCAAACATTTTAGGACAATCCCGAATATCTTCTTCAATTGCTTTTGCAATCTCCTCAAATTGGTCCGGCTCATATGTATATGTATCGATGTCAGTTGAAGCATATGTTGAACCATTCTCAAAATTTATGTTTCCTTTTTTTTTCTCACCATGTCTTATCCAACATGTATAGCTTTGATCAATTCCATTCCATACTAAATGTCCTTCCAATTCATCTCCTCTAATGCGTTTTCCAAAACAACATTTTAAACAAGAACAAACGACTCTATTTGGATCTTTTGCATTCTTCAATGCAAACTCAACAAACTCCTTCACTTCATTTTCATACTCTTTTGAAAATGGAAACCAAGGTCCATTATTATGTAAAAATTTCAAAACAAAAAAGATTTCAAAACAGAACAGATCAACAAATTTCAAAAAGAAAAGATTTATTATGTAACAATTTATTAGTTTTCAATTATTAAAAAACTAAAGATTTTTTGACAACAACAAATTAATAAATACATTACCTGAGACTACGTATCCAATTTTTTTTAAAGGAGGAGTAGTAGATGGTTGCACAGTACATAGAGAAGATGAGGGTTCCCAGAGTAGAGGTGATAAGGGTTCATAAATTTGTTTTAAAATAAGCGCTTGTAAAATAAGCGATCTAATAAGTCGTTTAATTATGTGAAAGCGCAAGGCTTTTACAGCGCTTGTAACAAAAGCGCTCTAATAGGTCATTTAATTATTTGAAAGTGCATGTCTTTTACAGCGCTTGTAACAAAAGCGCTATAATAGGTCATTTAATTATCTGAAAGTGCATGTCTTTTACGGCGCTTGTAACAAAAGCACTATAATAGGTCATTTAATTATTTGAAAGCGCATGTCTTTTACAACGCTTGTCAAAAAAGTGCTATAAAACATTACAGCGCTTGTGTAAAAGCACTGTAAAAGCCTTGTAAACATTATGCACAAACGCTATATGACCCTACAACAGCGCTTTTTTCCACAGCACTTGTCAAAAAAGTGTTGTTATATGCTCTGTTTTTTTTAAAATATATTTACAACAGCGCTTGTGTTTAGTAAGCGCTGTAAAAGGCACGCTATAAAATAAAATTTTTCGCGTAGTGTCCTCTTGTATATTATGAAATTAATATCCTTTAATAATTCATGGAAGCGATATAAGATGAATTTGATATCATGTCAAATATAATTTCTCTTTACAAAACATTGTTATGCTAATAATGTTTGTATTTTTCAAAGACTATTTTTTTTAATGGATAAAAAATATGCCAAGAGATTTGCTCATATTAAAAAACAAAATTGTTTTGTTACAACATTTTTGCAACCACACAAATTAACAATAAGGCACATGTTCAAAGTTACTTTCATTTGTAAGTGTATATGAGATTTTTTATTGTTGTTATTTCTATCTATCATGTTTAAAATATATTTAAACACTTGAGAGCAATTTTCACAAAAGAAATAAGCAACAAATAAGACTCATTTGCAAAGATATATATTAATATGCCTCAAAATGCTCAAATATCAATTTTTGACTTCATGAAGACCAAAATATATTCTCTTGTTGAAACCCTTCAAAAATGAATCCTAAACAAGGATATATATTTAAAATATGTTGAAGAAGAATATAAATTAGACATATTCATATACCAGTAATGACAAAGAGTGTTGTAATCAATTTAAACTTTAAAGTCATACTTGCATAAAAAAAAAATAGTATGCATTCTTAATTTAAAGAGCACCCAATTAATTACATAATATCATTAAAAAATATTCATTGATATATGTACCTTTGATTTGTTAATGTTTTCAATGGTTATAGACTTTCCAAATATTTGTAATTAGATGAGGCATCATACTTTTCCATTCATGTATATTAAACATGCCGTGTTCATGTATCATTGTTCTTTCTTGATTGTTGGATGATGTTCCTACATCACAAGTTAGTAATGATTATGGTACCCATATTTGTTTGGGTCCTTGATGGTTAGTATATCTTGTTTTAGAAGATTTTTTCTTATGATAACAGTTTGATTCAACGCGATCACTCTTTGAACAATAAGAACACTTATTTTTTATTCTTGGATAAAGTTATGATATGAGACAAGAACGTTCTTCACATGAATGAAAAAACGAAGAACGTTCTTTGTTTTTTGGAAATCGTTTTGCTTTGAATATTTTATCCCATTTTTTGTAAAAACATATGGAATCAAGATGTCCAATTTTGTTACAGTAAGAGCATCTTATATTACCTTTCTCATACTTCTTTTTGTTTTGACACAAAAAAGTTTTCACAAAGGTTTTTATTATGAAAAATTTTGAAACATAAATCATTTTTGTCAAATATCCCTTCTTCAATTATCATGTTCTTTTGAAAGGTTTTAGTGGTCTTTACCAAGTTGGTTAAATCAATTTTCAAATTAGGTAATTCTATTTTTAAAGAGGTGTTTTCTTCCTTAGTTTTAGAACATTCTAGAATATGATTTTTTATTGTTATCTCATTGAAAATATTTGATTGCTCAACCATTTTTAGATGAGATTGCTGCAGACTTTGAATGACATTAGTGAGTTCGTCAATAAAATATTATCAAGAAAGTTTTTCTTTTTCTTTACAGATTTATTGTTTTAATAAACCACATTTTTCAGCAAGAAAGTTTGAATCACATAAAATATTATCAAATTCTTTTTCTATTTTCTCACATGAAGGACAAAGTTCAGAGATGGTTACCTTATTATTTTCTAAGTTTTCCATTAAGCACATCTTAGCTTATGACATTACTTCTTCTTCCTAAATCTTTTCCTTTAACACTTGTTAGGTGCTCAACTTTAGAGACAGTGCTCTGATGCCAATTGAAGTAGCAACGTAAATAAAAAAAAAAGGGTTTGAATTGTGATTTCACCTTTTTAAAATTTCCTATTAAAACTTAAAGAATTTAACTCAAGATTAATCTTGGTTATGAAAACAGAAAATGAAGAATGTTTTTGGTTAGTGAAAAACACGCAATTTAACTTATCTATTTAATATGATAATCAAAAGACTAGAAATAAATAGAGATAAATGAAGATATATCGCACATACATATGGTTCACCCAACCCGGGTTACGTTCAGTCCTCACAAACGTGAATTTTTTCACTAAATATTTAAAATGGAGAACGTTCTTGGTTTTTACACCACCATTACAGATCAACCTTGATCTTTACAATCTTCACCTTCCAACCTACGAAGGATTTTTACAATCACCTTTCAATCTTGAAAGGATTTTTACAAACACACTCAATCTAACATAAACGATAGACTCGAGTTATAAATGTTGTCTATGATAAAAGTGTTTGAGATCTTGAAAATTCTCAACACTTTTTTGAGATAAATGAAAAAAAAAACTTAGTAAATAATGATTCAATGATATAGTGAAAAGAGCTGGAATTTGCTTTAAGAGTTTTTTGACTTGTTACTTGAACAAATGTTGGTAGATTTGTAAATTGACCTCTTGCCTTCAACTTCCAATTAATCTACCATTTATGGATGTTAAAAGGCTTTAAATATTCATTTTAAAATGAATATAATCATTGGGCACACTTCCTAAGTGTTATATATATTTTAAAGCAGATAAACATATGTTTATTTGCTATCTAGAACATTCTTAACCATCGAAGAATGTTCTTGCTTTTGGCTTGATGGGAAACGTGAGTGAGTGAGCTGTCAATTGTTAGTTTTGATAATGTTTTAATGTCATAATTGTGCAGAGCTTTTTGAAGAATGTTGTAAGTTCAATGTACGTGTGTCCTTGCTCACAACTCAACAATTTGGAGATCAATCTTGAGGTTATTTTCCTCATTTGGGCATTCAGCTCAAGTTTTGGGTTTCACCATTGGTTTGAGCAGTCCTGCTACTCTTTGATATATGGTTTAGACTGTTGAAAATTATTTGTTTTAATTTTGTCTTTTAAAGGAGAATAACCATTATGTTCTTTTGTAAAACAAAAACATTCTTCGTTTTTGTTTTGTATGAGTGTTAGATTTTGACATTTGTTAAAATGTGTCAGTCCTTTGTCTTATAAACATGATGTGTTTTCTACAAAAAGGTGCAGCAGCAATGTCTTTGTTGTCCTTGCTCATAGCTAATCAATTTAGAGAGTGGTCTTGATCCTCTTTGATCAAATCTATCTAAAAAAATCTTGTGTAGAATATTAAATTCCTCTATAATGAATACTAATAATTTGTAGTGTAGATAGATGTTTTTTTCGTAGCCTAGATCGATCTTAAATTACAACATATTTGTTAAGATAAAATCTCAATTTAATATTTTGATGAAAATAAACAAAAGGTTAATTAAGAATGCAAATTATGATTCTAAATGTTATGTTAATTTAACTTGTGCTTTTGAGTGTATTAATCAAAGATAGGATCCAAGCAAAGAAAAAAATAAGTCAGCATGAAAAGAAAAAATCTGAACAAACAAGAACAAAAAACATTCTTGACAAAATCTAGAAAACAGATAATGTTCTCACGTTTAAAGAATGATCAAGCCTGCTTCAACATCAATTAATCTCCACTAGTTAAAAGAAGTTTTAATCTCTGGATTTTACATCTATATCATCAGCACTTGGCAAGGAACAAACTAAGATGGTCGTATTCAAAGAAACTACTGGAATTACAAAGAGAGAAGATTACGAATTAGCATGACCAAACAAAACTGAACATTCTCTAGCTTGACTGTCAAGAACGAAGAACATTATTGACATCATTCTAATCATTAAGGACAACAGTCTAAAAAACCGAAGAATGTTTTGGTTATTAAAACTGAAGTATGGAAAAACGGAGAACATTATCCTTTTCATATCTTCAAATCCAAGAACGTTCTAGTTTTGATAGCATAAATCCAAGAACATTCTGGTTTACAAAGAAAAAAGTCTTCTTTAGTTTAAGATTGATTTGGGATATGAAAGTACACCAATCTACATTGCAAATCCCCAATATTTACTGCAAAGGGACATAATTATTTACTCAAGATAATTTTGGACAGATTCAAAGAGAAAATGATCAATAAAAGCAAAGCAATACATCTAGAATAAAAATCAAGATAAATCTCCAAAGTTGATGGCTTGCGATAGACAAGGACATTTCTGGTTTGTTGATTCTAGTCCCTATTATTTAGGTGCCAGAAGTAGGTAAACAAAGATTGTACAAAAATGATCTACTCCAAAAAGATTAACAAAGGCAAAAATTAAATTGTTGCCATGATCAAATTATTGGAAGAACTAATTAGGAGGAATTTATTATTGGTACCAAAATTGTTGCTGCTGGAGGTATAACTACAGTAGTTGACATGCATTTGAACAATCATCCAAGAATTGTGTTTGTTGTGGACGATATAGAAAACAAGGGAATTATGTGCAACAAGTGCTTGACTATGGTGAGTCGTTGTCATGCCTGGCTTAATTGATGTGCATCTACATCTTGATGAACCTAGAAGAACTAAAAGGGAAGAGACGACAATTAAAGAACTCGTCGTTGAACAAAATCACTAAAGGAGGTACACTTAATCCCAATTTTTATGATATTGCATCATGATGAGAATGAACTTTTTATTTAATGATATCATGTGATTTATTCGGTAAAAATGCATACAATTTTTATGCATTTATAATTATAAAGATAAATTGATTACATCACTCTTTATCATTACGTGTACATGCATATGCCAAATTCCTATCCTAAATTTAACTTGTTTTCACTTTTTGTTCCTAAACTTTTTATGATGGTGTAAACAAGTGTGCAAATCTAATTTGATATTCAAATTTATTGTCCTTGTTATAAAGACATTTAAAATAAATTTGTGTCTTTAATAATTAAAAAAATGGTCATTTTTGTCAAGTATAATATTTTGAATATGATTTTTAAAAAATCAAAAATTGGGTTTATAATGTGGCTTTTGAAAAAGATCCTTCTGCAATATATTTTAAATATATTTTTGAAGGATTTCAACAAGAGAATATATGTTTGATCTTCATGAAAATGATTTATGCCTCTAGTTGTTTTAAAAATCAAAACTAATCCAAAAAATTATGGCATGAAGTCAAAAATTGATACTTGAGAATTTTGAGGCATATTAATATATGTCTTTTCAAATGAGTCTTATTTGTCACTTATTTCTTTTTGGAAAATTGATCTCAAGAGTTTAAATTTTTTTAAGGATAATTGATAAAACTATCAAATAAAAAAGTCTCATACATACTTACTAATGAAAGTAACCTTGAACATGTGCCTTTTACTTGAACAAATCTGTTGCTATATTTTTTATCCATTTAAAAAAAAAATAGTATTTGGATAATACAAACATTATTAACATAAAAATATTTTGGAATGAGAGAAAATATATTTGACATGATATCACATTCATCTCATTTTGCTTCCTTGTATGCGTTCATTATCATGTTCAAATTAAAATGTCGTCTCTTGTGAAAAAGGATAAAGAGCAAATAGACATCTTACTTGTGTTTTGGAACTTTGAAAATATTAAAGAATATTAATTTCATAATATTCAAGGGGAGTTTTTAGAAAATATCATTTTTCTTAATATTGAAGTCAACTCATTGTTTTTAACGATGAGAAGAATATATATCCATTGAAAGTTTTTTTAAGTGTGTTAAAATGCTTGCGTATATTTGCATATAATTATGTCATATTTCTTTTGTTATCACTATACATATCTTAGATTGCAATATTGAATAAACTATCATCATACATGCTATGTTCTTAGATGTTAAATTTAAACTTGCAAATTTGATATATGAACGCATTGACTAATCACATGATTTCTATGAGAAAGTATACTCCTGTTTTTGCTTCCTACATTTGCACTTCCTTTGTATTCTCCAACCTTTTTGATAGATAACAAAGGAGGAGAATTATTTAAGATTTTATATAAGTTTCTATATGTATTCAAAAGTCTCTGTATAATGTGAATTTCTGTATGTTTTGTTGTTCTTGAACCTTATGTATAATGATATCTCATGCTTCATTGAAATCTTATATTTTGGCTCAAAATCTATACATTATTATGAGGTGGAGTTTTTTAAGCTCTTTATGATTAAAATTAGAATCAAAATTAAAATCTAAATTAACATGTTTGTCATCATCAAAAAGAGAGAGATTATTAAGACAAAATCTCATTTTAATGTATAGATGAAAACAAACAAAAAGTTAATTAAGAATGTTAATTATGATTCTAAATGTTATTTTAATTTAACTTGTGTTTTTCAGTGTATTAATCAAATATAGGATCCCAGCAAAGCAAAGAATAAATCAACATGAAAAGAAAAAATCTGAACAAACAAGAACGCAAAACATTCTTGACAAAATCTGGAAAACGGAGAATGTTCTCCAGTTTCAAGAATGATCAAGTGAGCTTCAAGATCAATTAATCTCCACTAGTTAAAAGAAGTTTTAGCCTCTGGATTTTACATCTATATCATCAGCACTTGTCAATGAACAAACTGAGATGATCACATTCAAAGAAACTACTCGAATCACAAATAGAGAAGATCAAGAATTAGCAAGACCAAACAAATTTGAACATTCTCCAGCTTGACTATCAAGAACGAAGAACATTCTTAACAACATTCTAGACAACAGCCTGAAAAACGGAGAATGTTCTAGTTATTAAAGTTGAAGTTTGGAAAAATGGAGAACGTTCTCCTTCTCACAGCTTTAAACAAGAACGTTATGGTTTTGACAACATTAATCCAAGAATATTCTAGTTTACAAAGAACAAACTCTTATGTAGTTTAAGATCGATTTGGGCAATGAAAGTACATCCATCTACATTGCAAATCCCCAATATTTACTGAAAAGGAACATAATTGAATACTCAAGATAATTTTGGACAAATTCAAAGAGAAAATGATCAACAATAGCAAAGTAATACATCTAGAATAAAAAGCAAGATTAATCTCCAAAGTTGATGGCTTGCGATAGACAAGAACATTTCTGGTTTGTTGATAAACCAGTCCCTATTATGAATGTACCATTAAGTAGGTACACAAAGATGGTACCATACAGATCTACTCCAAAAAGATTAACAAAGGCAAAATCTAAGCATCAAGAACTAACAAGCAAGATCAAATAAGTTTTTAATGCAAGGAAAGCTCTTGCAAATCGCGAATGGATTTCTAGTTTATATACTAGGAATGCACAACTCTCATATGGGCAAAAGAATCACTCAAAAGGATCAAAGGAACAATTCAAACCAAAAGTGTCAAATGATCATTCTCTAGTAGTGTAACATCAGTCTCTAGATTGATAAACATTCTCCAGTTTGTTACACTTGATCTTCAACAGCAAACATCTTTCTCGACAATGATTAACAGCTATCTCCAGAATAACCAAGATCATTCTCCAATATGATGACATCAGTCCAGAATGATACGGATTCAAACCAAAAGTGTCAAATGATCATTCTCTAGTAGTGTAACATCAGTCTCTAGATTGATAAACATTCTCCAATTTGTTACACTTGATCTTCAACAGCAAACATCTTTCTCCACAATGATTAACAACTATCTCCAGAATAATCAAGATCATTCTCCAATATGATGACATCAGTCCAGAATGATACGAACATTCTCCAGCTTACTAACCATCATTCTCCAACATTGTTACATCATTCTCTAGCCTATTTTGAATGATTCAAAAGGCATTCTTAAATGTTTGTGTGCATAAACAAAGGATCATCACAATCAAGAAGGAGAAGCTACACATCAAACATTATTAACATATAAGCAGAAATGCATAATGTTCAAAATAGTAACATTCAATGTCCAAAACTCTTGTCTTTTGTCAAATCTGACACATGACAGTAGAGTACTTTCCAACGGCTCTTTTGGCTGTCATCAACCTTCGTAAATCCTATAAAAGAAAGGCCAAGTTCAAGAAAAAATCAGAGCTTCAAGTATTAAGCAATTCATTAATTGAGTTTCTCTCACTCACATACATTGAATTAGTAATGATTTTTCCCATTGTATTTCTAGTATCATTCTTGTGTATTTCTCTGTCAAAGAATCCGGACTCAAACAAGTGTTGAGCTTTCTCAGATTCTGACAAAACACATTAAATCATATCATTGTAAACTCAAGGCTATAGCGCAAAGTATAGTTTTGAGTAAGCTTATAGGATATCCTTTTATGATTAAAAGGTGAACTGTAAAATCCTATCTAACGATTGATAGGTGATTTGATTGAACTCTTTTCTGAGTGGAAAGGTTTTAACTTTGTAACAAATCAAGGTTGATATGAGCTAGGTATTGTAAAACCAAGAAGGTTCTTTGTTTTGAACACTTAATGGAAAATCTCACGGTTGTGAGAATAGGACGTAACCCAGGTTGGGTGAGCCAGAATATATCCTTGTGTGGTATTTCTTCCCTTATCTATTTACTTTCAGTCTCTTTGATTATCAAGTTAAATAGATAAGTTAAATTGTTGATTTTAACTAACCAAGAACGTTCTCCATTTTCTGGTCAGAAACCAAGAATGTTCTCCGTTTTCTTTTTTCATAACCAATATCATTCTTGAGTTATTTTTTTTATGTTTTTAATAGGAAATTTTAAATAGGAATATTTACAATTCAAACCCCTCTTGCTTTTAAATCGACATTGCTACTTCGATTGGCATCAGATGTCAGTCTCTAAAGTTAAACACCTAACAAGTGTTAGAGGAAAAGATTCAAAAAGAAGAAGTAACGCTAGAAGCCAAGATGAGCTTAGTGGAAAACTTAGACAATAATGAGGTAACCATTTCTGAACTATGTCCTATGTGATTCAAAAAATTTGATAATCTTTTATGGGTTGTTAACTTTGATTTTGTTAATTAATCGTGACTTGGGGATCAAAGCAATTTAGAAAATAAAAGAAGAGGGAAATAGAAGAATACATGAGGATTTTTATACTGGTTCACCGCCAATCTGGTTGGCTATGTCCAATACCTTCACCTAAAGTTTTTCTTCCATTAAATCGACTTGAATTAAAAAACACTTAACTTTACCCTATTAAGTCTACTCAACCTTCTGGTTGTACCTGCAACACGTTGATGCAAAAACAACAACTACTAATGGGCCAATTTACAAGAGTTTGTTTTGTTAGTGTTTAACTCTCAATTAGAGAGAATGTATGTGTCTAACATTATCTAGCACTTCAGATAAATTTTTATTTGTACAAGTGGTTTGTATTCAAACAATAAATATGTTTGAGATTTGTTCCATGGATTAAATTTTTTTATGTTCATTGTTGGAATAACTTTGCTGTTTGATTCAAAGTTCTTCAATTTGATTCGAAGTTCCAAGTTCAGAAATTTGCTCAGAGTTTATGTAGAATTTGTAATGGATCCACAGTATCCAAGCTTGTTCAATTCTTTTGCAAAGTAGTTTCGTCAAAATTGTTGTAAGTAGATTTTGATTCCAAGTATTGCTTTTATAGTTGCAGATCTGGAACAACATGTTTCAATCAACTGACATCTTGTTTCATTTTCCTTCTTTAATCGAATCAATGTTTTGATTCACATGTGATTCGATACCGTGAAACGTTGCAATGAAGTGGTGTTTTAATTATGATTGTTTCTGCAAATTCAAAAAAAAAATTATGTTATCGGTTATGAAGTCTCTTAACAAATCGTTTCTTGCTAAATAAAAACACTTAGCCAAATATTTTCATTTCGTGAAATCAACAGGTAACCTATTGGGACTTTGTCTAGAATTTTTCCAAGTCTTTTGTGGAGGAAACACGTCCCATGGAGCATTAAGCCATAGTAAAATACATCTTTGAATTTTTTTTCAGACCTTAGTGAGATGACAAGTCATTACAGCATTTATATAATGATATTAAAATGTGACATAGAATTTCCAGAGGATATACGACCAAAGAGTACACCATCAAAGGATACATCTTGGACCATTGACTTTTTCCAGAGTCGTTGGCTTTCGTCAATGTCATTTACTAGAGCTTGATATTCAGAGTTAGATGACATAGTATATAGGGCTGTGCATGGTTGGTTTTAAAAAAAACAAACCATATCCATTTAAAAACCAATATACGGATTTGGATTTATAACCAAATCCATTATTTGATTTAAAACCGACCAATTGTAAAACTGGTTATGGTTAAATAACCGGTTGTTTTTATGCAACCAATTTTAAAAAATCAATTTTAAAATTGATTTTTTCTCAAAATCAGTTAAAATTTGGTTATTTTTAAATATCCATTTTTAACAAAATAATTTAGGCATAGTTTAAAAACCGACTATTTATAAAAAAAATCGATAAAATTCTCAAACCAACTCAAAATTAAGCTGCTGCAACTCATGATGAGAAATCATTTTAAAATATTTTCAATGGAAAAACTTTCTGTTCATGCTCAACAAAAGACAGGGAAAGTTCAATCAAGATAGTAGTAAAATAAAGCCTCAAGAAACAAAATACAATTTTCAGACATTCCTCTACCCTAACTAGAGCTGTTAATTTGACAAGTCCTCTAATTCTTGGCCCCAACCCACATTTTGGAGGGGCCAAAAAATTTAATAATTTAAAAGGCCCCTAAACTAAAAGCCCCCTAAAATTTTGTGGGCTTAGAGGGCCCACAGACCCACTTTTTTTAAAAAATAATCGATTTTTTTTTTGAAAAATAAAGTTTTTCAATTTTTTCACCGATAAAAATTTTTCGATGTCAGATGCATCAAAAACTTCAGAGGCATCATTATCAGCAACTTCGAAGTGAATTTTATAAGTAACATTCGAAAGAATGCTTATTTGTTATATTAGAGTGAATGTTTATTAGTGCTAGTAAAGGATGCACAATCAGAGTGCGTGTTGTAAGTGTCTTATGTTCCATTTCCTCTTACTTCCTTGTTGTATCTATTTCACAATGTTACTTTTGTTTCCTCCGTTACTTTCATTTCCTCTATTATTTCCATTTCCTATGTTCAGAGTCTAGGTATGGAATGTACTTATTTGTTTTATTTTTTGGCATATATAATTATAATATTAAGACATTAAATTGTTACCACAAAATACCTTTTGTTATCAACAAAACAAATAAGAAATTGTTCTTCAAAACCATATTGACTCCAACAATCTCCACATTTTTGTGATGATAAAACATCATTTTTGTAAACAATTTAATAATAAAATAAAACGTTGTTTAATACTCTCCCTATTTAAAAATAACTAATCATAACATTTAAGAAAAAGCTCACACAAAATTTGTTCTCCCCTAATTTTTAAAACTGTTCTCTCAAAATCTTTTCCTTTCCCTCTCTTTATCATCAAACAAAATGAATAAAAAATATGCAAAGTATGAAATTTTATAAAACATGGATATGGAACTTTCAAAGTTTAATTTTATTAGATGCAAGTCATATATTGATGAGAACATCATTTAATAATGTAAACAAGGTTCAACTTTTCTTTAATAATGTTGAACCTATTTTCAGCAAGAGGTTTTGTAAAGATATCAGTCTGCTGATGATTATTGTCAATAAATTTTATGTCTAGAATTTCCTTATAAACAAAATATCTAATGAAATGGTGTTTGATTTCAATATGTTTGGCTCTAGAATGAAAAATTAGATTTTTGGTTAAGCAAATGGCAAAAGTGTTATTACAAAATATAGGAATTTTACTTTTATAGAGATTGTAATCCTCTAATTTATGTTTCATCCATAAGAGTTGAGTATTGCAACCAACAATAGATGTATACTCTACTTTTGATGTTGACAAAACAATTGTACTTCACCTCTTCCTAGACCTCGATATCAGATTATTACCAAAAAAAAGTACAGTTTCCACTAGTGTTTTTCCTTTTAAGTTTGCCTTTTGCATAATCAACATCACAATATCAAACTAACATGTATTATGACGATTTCTTATAAAACAACCCTAAGTTGGTAGTGCATTTCAAGTATTTGAATATCCTCTTAACTATTGTTAGATGAAATTCTCTTGGGTGGGATTGAAATTTGACACATATACAAACGCTAAATATAATATATGGTCTTGAAGTGGTTAAGCATAAGAGTGATCCTATCATTCCTCTTAAGGTTGTCACTGCTGTAATTTTATTCGATAGATATTATATCTCTCAAGACAATATGGTAATGTCCTTCTAATTATTCTTGTAATTAGCTCAATATAGAGAAGGTGATAAGTTTCCTTAATTGGCTTGATTTGATCTATTAAATTTTACTCGTTATGTGTTGGATATTGTGCATTTCCAATTTATGGATGTTCATCTTTGGTTGGCATGCAAAATAAATTGTATTTATCAAATTTACATATTGATCATAGTATTTGGACACATGTTTCTAGTTTTTTAGTTTGGTATTTTAAAATCTATTTATAGCTTAGAATATTATTTTTAAATTGTTTCTAAACTTTGGGTCGAAATTGAATTACAATATTATTATTTTCATTTTGACCATTTCTTGCTCTATAGGCCATAACATGAGCTCTGGAAATCGGATCGGCACATACAAGTATTCGTTGGAAAGCTAAAAATCATAGCTACAACTTTTGTGTTGGAATTAAAGCCCAATGCCAAATTTTCCTGGACCTAAATTACAGATTACGTAATATGAACTTTTGTAATAATTTTAAATAGCAGATCACTTGTTTTTAAACGCTAAACCCTAAAGCCCAAAATCGAGTACTATATATTGGGAGTTTTCTTTATTTTCTGAAGATGAAATTTGAGAATTCAGATTACTACACTTTTTATTTTAATTTCATGGAAGGTTAATTTATAGGATTAATTAATCCATGAGTTTATAGCTTCATCCACACCTTGAGATTCAAGTTACAGTGTCAATTTCGCTTCATGAGTCTATCTCTGTTTATTTGATTAAATTGATATTTTGATTGCTTAAATTGAATTTCAATAGGATCAATTAAAATCATTTAACATAATTTTGTTTCGGTTTCTAATTTAATTTAATTACAATTTTATGATGTTTGATCGTTAATTGTAATATTTTGATGATTGTGATGTTTAATCCAGTCAAAGAAACCGAATTCACATAGTATTGATGACCCTTGTTTGATCAATTCAATAGTCAAATAATAGAAACACGGATTAAAAATTAAACTCATTGATAGTATCTGTGATAGGTCTGAAACTCGAATTAGTGGATTAATCGTTTTGCTCATCTATTAAATCAAAAGATATAAAAAAACCTCTTTCAAATTTCAACTTTCAATTTAGTTAATATTATTATATCAGAAGTCTTTGCTATTACCTCTATTTACATTTTATCAATTGTATTTGACCCGTGTGACAGTAGATCACATGTCTTTTTGATAAAATTCACCATCAAAGGGAATTTTTGAAAAAAATTCAACATTCTAGCTAAGTGATTCAAATCAACCTTGTAAGAACTACTTATGTTGATTGCAATCACATCTTTAAAAACACTCAATTTCAGTTGTATGATTGGAATAAATTCAGTAATAACTACTGATGTTGATTCAAATCACATTAGTAAAAAACAATGAACCATTTCCTTTTTCATTTGAACTGGTCCATTCACACTATTTTTCATATATTAAACTTGATTTTTCCCTATATTTCACTCATCTTCTTCATCTTCATCTCCAAGAATACTTCTCTCTCACAAACACCTCTCAAAACCCAAAATTTCAAACCTAAAATCCCCACCTCTTTTAAGCCAAATCAACAAACTCCTCCATTGTTCGTTGGTTTTTATGTCTCAGAGTGCAAGGGTAGTTCAAATTCGGTTTGTCCATTTTTGTGTTGGGGAATCAAGGGATAAACTATCAAAACTCATCCTCAACAGAGAGACAAACCCGTAGCATGAATCATGTAAGCATAAAACTCATTTAAGGTTCATCACGACGTCTTAGCGTTTCTACTCAGTCCATCAAAATAGTTGTCTTGGAATGTGTTATGTGTCAATGCAAAACATATCAGACACACACATATATATATATATATATATATAAAAGCTAATTTCGTTTATAGATCTTGTACACTACAAGCTAATTTCGTTTATTTTATTAAATAAATATTTAATTTAATAATACTTTTATTAAATATTTATTTTTCGATTAAACCATTCAATCGAGTGACCCTATAATCTTCCACTTATTTGATCATAATATAAATATTAAATCAATAAAAAAATCAATGATACGTTTTTAACCTTAACACGACCTTATAATAGTCTTGTGTCAAATAATGTTTGATGACTTTATAGTATACAACTCTCTAAATAAGGATCACATTGATTTCAAGACAAAGGACTACTCATTATAGTCACATGAGGATCAATAATGACATTTGCATAACTGTTAGGTAGCGTTCTCATAGAAAGTCAACCTAGTAGAATTAGTAATCCTAATTTTTATACATATGTCAAGACTTGATATGTCATATGCATGACCCGTGAGTTGTCGTAATCAATCTACTCATATAATAGTCTATATGAATTACTGTTGTCCCATTTTACATTAAAACTTAACTAGGATATTTTAAGAGTAGTGTCATTATGCTTAATAGGGTCTCAAAATTAAGTCACAATTCATGTTCTAATAAATAAACTAACTATTCTAAGAACTTTATTATTCTTTAAATAAATCAACATAATAAATAAAATACATCATATTACTATATAAATAATATTGAATGTCATGACACAAATAATAGCATAAGTAAGACTGTTAACATATAAGGATAACTCTAAAAATCTCCCACCAGCACTAGTGCCAATCACACTTACTCCTAATACCCTTAAATTTGGTAGGTCATCTCGTTTCTATTGAAAAAATGGTTTTGTAAGTGAGTGTTCAATGTTATCCAAGGTATGAACTCTACAAATTTGCATATCTCTTCTTTTGATGATCTCTCAAATAAGATGAAGTGTTGGAGTATATGTTTGGTTTTTTTGATGAGATATTGGTTCTTTAGATTTCACAATTTCTCCATTATTATCACAGTAAAGATCAAGAGATCTGAATTGCTAGGAACTATATCTAGCTTACTAATGAACTTTATGATCCAAACAGCCTCCTTTGTTGCATTAGCTGTAATAATATACTCGACCTATGTAGTAAAATCAACGAATGTCTCCTGGTTTGAACTCTTCCATCTCGCAACACCACCATTCCATCAAAACACATAGCTAGACTTCAATCTTTAGTTATATTTATTAGTTTGGAAGCTCACTTCAGTGTAACCCTTTATATAGAGCACTTTCTCACCACCATAGAATAAAAGAAGAACCCTTAGTCTTTCCTAGGTATTTAAGGATGTTCTTGACTGTTGTCGAGTGACCTTCATCGCGATCTGATTGGTACCTACTCGTCTTGATCAATGCATAGTGACATTTGGTCTACTATATATCACATTATACATGATAAGTCCTATTGCCAAGGAATATGGAAGCAACTAATCACTTTGTGAACATATGTACTTTGACTAAGACCAAGTAGCTTGAGTGATATTTCTCAAAGTCCTTCATCGAGAAACCATTCCTAACCATGTTTTGACGTTCTACAATGTAGGCATATCATTCCCAATTAGCAGTATATCATTCACATACAATACTAGAAATACAATTTTACTCCCACTAACATTCTTTTAGACACAAGGTTCATCTTCATTCTTAATGAATCCAAATTATCGTACAACTTCATCAAGTTGAAGATTCCAGCTTCTAGAAGTTGCTTCAATCCATAAATGGATCTTGGTAGTTTGCATACATTTCCATCATCCTTTGGATTGGAAAAACCTTCAAGTAATATCATATACACATCCCCGTGAAGATTCCCATTAAGGAATACAATCTTGACATCCATTTTCTATATTTCATAATTATGGCATGTAATAGTAGCAAGTAGAATTTGAATAGATTTAAACATTGCTATTTGAGAGAAGGTTTTTTCATAGTATATACCATGAATTTCATTAGAACGCTTCACCACTAGTTTTGCCTTAAAGGTATTTACCTTACCATCCATGTCAGTCTTCTTCTTGAAGACCCAGTTGCAATTTATGGGTCTTATCCGATTAGGAGCGTCAAGCAAGGTCCATACATGGTAGTGATCATGGATTCCATATCGGACCCCATGGCTTCACGCCATTTCTTAGATTATGGACCAATCATGGCTACTTGATAGGATGTGGGCTCATATGTTGGAACAAAAATGGTCCCAAGAAAAAATCATTTATGTGGTTTTGATGTTATCAAATGTATTTTGTGAGAATAATTTATTGCACTAATGACATCATTAAGTATGCAAAAATTGGAATAGAAAACTCGAAGAAAATGACTAGAAGTTACCACCAGAGGATACCACTAGAGAAAGCCACCAAAGGATATCCCTAGAGGAGGTCACCAGAGGAAGTAAAGTGGTCAGAGGAAATGAAATCAAATTAGTCAACAAAATTTTCATCATCGAATAAATGTATGTTATGGAAAAAAACACGTTATGCACGATATGGTAAATTACATGTTATGCATGTTATGGAAATCCTCATAATTTTCCTCCAATAACGTGTTTATGCGTTTGCCTCTGAAGTCTGAAATGTGTTTCTGATTAGCATGACTCTGATGAGTTTGTGCATGTGCATTTGAAGAATTTTGTAACTCTGAAGATTCAACGTGTTTATGGAGTTTCCATGTCTCTGATGAACAATAATTATTCCTTGCCTCTAATGAACGGTAACTTTAGCATGTCTCTGATGAACAATAATAGTTCCATGCCTCTGATGAACAGTAACTATAGCATGGCTCTTTTGAACAGTAACAGTTCCAGACCTCTAGTGAACAATAACTTTAGCATGCCTCTGATGAACAGTAACTTTATCATACTTCTAAAATCTAAAGCCATTGTTCAAGTCTACATCTGAAGCATATATTCCGCTGACTCTAAAAATTGCAACACGTTTAGAATGTTGCTTTTAAAGTTGCAATGACTCTGATAAAGCAACAAATGCGAAGTTTTCCAAGCAACTAATTCTAAGTCATGCAGCTTTGCATCTGCCTTTGACTATAATTATTCAAGAAACACAACATCGGACTCCAACAATCAAGTAAATGATTCTAATGGAGACAAGTCAACAACTTTGAAGGAAGATCAAATGCTCTAATAGATTGAGAAAATTACTGAACTAGACTTATACGTATTCTTACCTCTAAAGGTTTCAGTACAAGCCCAAATTTTTTCCCACTCAGATCCAATCAAGCGTATGAAGGAAGACTCAAGTGACTCAATTTGCAAACGTAGTTTGAACAAATATGCACAATATCTTTCTAGAAGAATTCCTCATATTAGATTGTGAAATAAAAATTTTTTAATGGTCAAATTATCAAGATCATATCAATCAAAATTATATTTGGAAGAAATCTTTATTTATCAAGATGAATTTGAGATACAATTTAGAAACTCAACCATAAATTCACGAACCCTAATTTCCTGTATAAATAGTGAATCAAGGATGAAGAAGAGAAGACACACAACAAACAACAAACTCAGAAATTCTATAAAACAAAGTTATTCAAAAAAAACACAAGAGCTAAATTTTTCATAACAATGTATTTGACATGTTTTTTGTTTCATTCAACTTAAGATAGTAAGTAGCTATTGACTAAATCTATAAGCTTTATTTTCTCTGTAAATTATAGGGAGTAATTGTGGTATTGCTTTCATGATTATAATATTCGATGTGATATGTGTTTAAATGATTTATTGTGTTATATTTGTCTATCATATGAAATTAACTAATTCTTGATATATTGTGCTTAGATGAGTTGTAAATGGCTTAAATGCATTTATTATACCTCCAATTTATAATAACTTATTTTATTAATTAAATAGAATTTTAAAGAATTAATATGATATTAAAAGTGTATTATAAAATATGTTGATAAATTTTGTGATTAGTTTTCTTAATATGTGTGGTTGCTATAGTGTGATAATTTTCTATATATTTAATTAAATGAGTAATATAAGTTAGAAATATTATATTTAATTATTTTATTTATTTTTCTAAAAAAAATGGTATTTTAGTATAAGTGTTTGAATAAATAATATTTTAAACAATTTTAGGTTTATATGTACGTTGAGAATTAATGTAATATTTTAGTGTGTATTTGACTAATGTTAAGTATAGATGCACATAGTTATGTTTAATTACTTCTAATTATTTTTTATAATAATTATTTATTTTATAAATATTTATTTTTAATATAATGTGTATATTTTAGAAACTATTTTTATTATAAAAGTGTTAAAATATGTTCTTAGTGTTCAAATCCTTTAAACTTGATATATTAGCAATTGTAGTAATAATTATGAATAAAATAATTTTGATTCTTAATGTATTATAAAAAGATCAATTACTTTAATTACTCTATTTGTTAAAATGTTGATTTTGAAAAGTGAAATTTTATTATTGAGCGAGTAAAAATAACTAAAATAATGAAATGAGTTTATATTTTGCTTTGTTATGATTAATGGAGTTTAAATAATAGGATAAGGGTGTGTGACAAAATGAGCTTTGACCATGTGCTAAATAAAAAAATTATATTATAAAGAACTGTGAAGACTAGCTATCAAAATGCGTGCGTGAAAATAAAAGATGTAGATGAGAGTAGGTTGTGCAAAAAAACCGGTTTTTAGGCTCAAATCCATAACCAGATCCAAAACAATTTTAAAAATCCGGTTTAAATAATATGGATATAAACCAATTTATTTATAACCAGTTGGATAACCATCCACATTTTATTTTTGGATTTGGATTTAAACTGGATTTTATCCACCCAACTCCCAAATTTCATGCCCATAGGCCCACTTTTTAAAAAAAGAATCGATTTTCTTTTTTGATTTTAATATTTTCACCGATAAATAATTTTTGATTTTTTTCTATAAAATTTTTTTGATTTTTTTCTATAAAAATTTTCGATTTTTTTTTTTTTGATAAAAAATGTTCGATTTTTTTTAATAAAAAAATGTCCGATTT
>JBBPBR010000001.1:22697119-22780853 GCA_037974775.1 Cicer pinnatifidum | reverse complement strand
AGTTTTTTTTTTTAAACAAACATTTTATCCAAAAAAAAAAATTATCGAAAAAAAACAGAATTTTTTTATCGAAAAAAATCGAACATTTTTTATCGAAAAAAAAATTGAACATTTTTTATTGAAAAAAAATCCAAAATTTTTTATCGAAAAAAAATTGAACATTTTTTATCGAAAAAAATCAGAAATTTTTATCGAAAAAAATCAGAAATTTTTATTGAAAAAAATCGAAAAATTTTTATCGGTGAAAAAATTGAAAAACTTTATTTTTCAAAAAAATATCGATTCTTTTTTAAAAAAAATGGGTCTGTGGGCCCTCTAAGCCCACAAAATTTTAGGAGGCTTTTAGTTTAGGGGCCTTTTAAATTATTAAATTTTTTGGCCCCTCCAAAATGTGGGTTGGGGCCAAGAATTAGAGGACTTGTCAAATTGACAGGTCTAGCTAGGGTAGAGGAATGTCTGAAAATTGTATTTTGTTTCTTGAGGCTTTATTTTACTACTATCTTGATTGAACTTTCCCTGTCTTTTGTTGAGCATGAACAGAAAGTTTTTTCATTGAAAATATTTTAAAATGATTTCTGATCATGAGTTGCAGCAGCTTGATTTTGAGTTGGTTTGAGAATTTTTTTTTTATAAATAGTCGGTTTTTAAACTATGCCTAAATTATTTTGTTAAAAATAGATATTTAAAAATAACCAAATTTTAATTGATTTTGAGAAAAAATCAATTTTAAAATTGATTTTGAGAAAAAATCAATTGTAAAATTGATTTTTTAAAATTGGTTGCATAAAAACAACCGGTTATTTAACCATAACCAGTTTTACAATTGGTTTTATAACCGGTTTTAAACCAAATAATGGATTTGGTTATAAATCCAAATCCGTATATTGGTTTTTAAATGGATATGGTTTGGTTTTTTTTAAAACCAACCATGCACAACCCTAGATGAGAGCGTTAGCGCGGTGTTGAGGACAAAGAAGAAAATCCATTCCGTGATGATTGGTCTCCCTAAAATTTTATCTTTTTTTTTTTCTTCAACTTTTAGTATGATTTTCTATAGACGAGTTAATAATATTATTATATATTTTTTAGAATGTTATACATCTCAATTGTTCTACAAGTCTTCAATTTTTCTGCTTTTGCCACTGTATTTGAGTGATGTTAATTGTAAAACAACCGTGTGAGCAATAAATATATTATTCATTGATTAATTTTTTAATTTATAGTAAGTTTTCCAAATTTATTTTTGAAATTGACTATTTTAGAGTAGTTTCTTATTTTTTATTGATATTTATAAATTGTCGAGTTAGATATATTGGAGAATGAGGAGTCAAAGGAACATAAGTTTGTTGCTTGTAGACTTAGACTAGCATTCTCCAACAAGTTTCTGGCTAACTTGTGGACTGAATCAAAGGAGTCAAAATGGCTGCCTAAGTTAGCCATAAATAACTCAATCCTAAAATTTTGTGGCAAGCAAATCGGTCACAAAGATTTTTCTTTTTTTTTTTGTTACCATGTGAGGGTTTAAGTTCTCACAAATTTATGACGGATTTTTCCATCACAAACTTGTGAAGACTTAGGCTGCCACAATAGATAAAGCTGATTAAAAAAATCTATAGTTTGTGGGGACTAAGTCCGCCGCCACAAATTATCCTTTTTTATTAGGGTTTAGGTCGACACAAAGCAACCCATTTGTGATCATTTTAACAGCTAAAAATGGGTAACTTTATCCAAAAAATAATAATTTTATAAAATTCTAAATTATTATTAAAAAAATATATTATACATAAAACATTAATATTAATATAATTTAAAATTGAAAATATAAATATAAAGAAAATATTATATAAAAAATAAAAATAATTTTAATATTAATTAAATTAATACTACGTAACAAACAAAATAAAATATTCCAAAATTAATAAATTATATCATACAACCCAAAAATAAAACACACCATAATTAAATAATAATATGAAATATATTTATACAAACCCAAAAGTATTATTTGATGAAATGTTACTCGACAATAAAAGTCCAAATGTATTATTAATTAGTGTTAGAAAAAACATGATTTGAAATTACATTTCATCTTCAAGTACACCACCACTCGTTGACGGAACAATAGTCGGTTGAGGTTGATTTGAATCTGGTCTAATCAAGCTAGTTGTTGGAATAGTTGGTCAGTATGGAGTTTGATCTACTTGAGGTTGAGGAAATTGTTGTGAAAATGACGGGACACATTCATAATTATTAAAAGATTGTTGTTGCCAAAACATTGGATGTTGTTGTTGTTGTTGGAAGGCGGAGTTTGAAGGATCTTGTTTTTGCTGTTGGAAATTTGGAGGTTGCTGCTGCTATTAGGAGTATTGTTGCAACTGTTGGAACAGTGGTTCTTGCTGCAAGTACTGAACTCGTGGATATTGTTGTTGTTGCTAAGATGGGAACTTCTGATATAACGTAGGAGGAAATGAAAATTATTGTTGTTGAAACTATTGTTTTTGCTCTTGAAACTTTTGTTTTCGTTCTTCATTTAGTTTATCAATGGCTAATTGTATCAACAATTATGTCTTTTCTTCTTGTTCACTCAACCAATGTTCCTTTAATTAGTCAGCATTGTCAGTCGAAAGACGATAAGATCGATTTGTACTAACATAAAAGAAGACATCTCAGTCTGATTATACAATGTTGGGCCTTTTATGAATGTTGACGAAACACTACCGGCACCTAACACACGTCCTTTGTACTTGCAACCGTTAATTTTTATTAAACTTATTGTCTCATATTATTTCCGCTTCAATGGACTAGCTCACTAAGCAAGAGGGAGATTAGCTTGTTGATCATCCCATTCTTTCATGATTTGTTGAAGGTTTTCCTGTATAAAAAATAATAATAAAATTAAACTAACTAATTAATATATAATAGTTTAGAGAAGTAATTCAGTATGTATATAGTTAAAGAAATATATATTAATTTAAATATTAATTAAATATATATTTACTTGAATTATTTGTAATAATTCATCAGTATTGTAACAATTTCTTTCACTAAAATATATTTAAATATGGATATTATAAATGCTAACATATTAATTTAGGACTAAGGTATTTTAATTAAAATAGGAGTGGACAAATAAGTAATACGTGGAATGCCCAAGGGGCAAAAAGCAGAGTTTCCTTATATCCCCTAATTTTTATTCTTTTCAAGAAAAATACTCAATCATTCTCTTATTTTTCCCTTCTCCTTCCGGTAATCAGCTTGAAGGACAACCCAATTGTTATTGTTCATCATCTCCCTCAAACCCTGCATTTCTCCTTGTTTTTCAAAATCTCCAAAAACATGAGTTTACTTAACACCCTAAGACCTACCCAACAACCTTTCATGTCGGATTCAACCTTTCCAACTTCGAGAATCAATCAAGATCAGTAAAGAAGAAAAAGAATAAACCAACAAAAACGGAAATTTCGAGCTGAAGTAGAGGGCACAAGTCGAAAATGAACCAAAAATGTTGGGACATCTCTTTCTTCAACTGATGAGAATTCTGAAAGTTATAGTTTTGCGACACTAACTTATTTTAGCATAAGGGTTATGGGAGTTTATTCATTGAAATCCTTTACTTCTTTTCAGAAATTATTTTGAGGATTTTAGCAGTTAGAAGAACTTAGATGTGTGGGAGAAATGGAACTTTTAGCATATAGGTGTTTTGATTATGCACCCTAATGATTTTAAATGGCCATGCATGTTGTTTGTTTGCTTGTTGCTTGATTTTTATGTTATTAATTTAGAACACCCCATAATTTTATGAAAAGAACTGTAATTCGAAATGCAAATCCTGCTACTGAACATATATAAATGTGTGCACCTTGGACGTTTTTCCACCCTTGTCTATGCAATTTTTCCATTGCGGGTCATTTTAATAACTTGGACTTTGCCTTTGGTAAATTTCCCTTATTTTACCCCTGGTAAACTTACCTTACTTTTGCCTCTTGTAATCTTCCTATGTACTTATACCTTTGATGTTGTTTTCTAAGTGTTTTGCTTATGATGGTTTTATCTCCTTCTACTGGATTTTTCTTCTTCTAATTTGTTTTTGATTATCTCCTTCCATTTTCCCTCTGTTGTTTCTCTTATGTCTTTCTTCTAAATATGCTGATTCTTATTAGAGTTTACCTCTAGTCATTTTGTCTCTGATCCATGTTCTTTTGACTATGTTGCCTTTGATTAGAGTTTTCCTCTAGTCATGTTGCCTCTAATTTATGTTTTTCTGATCATGCTACCTATGATCCAAGTACCTCTTATCGGAGTTTCCCTCTTGTCATGCTGCCTCTAATCAATGTTCCTTTGGTCATGCTGCCTATGATCATAGTTTTTATTTTATCATACTGTCTCTAATCCATGTTTGTTTTTATCATGATTCCTCTAATCCAAGTTCCTCAGATAATGCGGTCTTTGGTCATTTATCATCTTCCTCTAACTCTAATCCCCATATAAATCTTTTCCTACTAATCAAACTATCTATGATTTAGAATCCCTATAATCTAGTTCTTCCTCTGACTAGGTTACCTCTTATCAAATTTTCATGGGATACAATTCTTCTTCTAACTACATTATTTCTTAATAGATTTTGATATGATGCAGTTTTTCTGATCAGACTTTCTGTGATCATATTTCCCTCTAATGTAGTTTTTCTTCTAATAAGATTATCTAAGATCATATTTTCCTCTAATATTGTTCTCCTATTGATCATACTTCCTCTATCAAACTGTTTTTGATCCAATTTATAATGAAATTGTTGTGAGTAAAAATGTGATTTTGAAGAAGGGAAACAATAATATTGCATGCAAATATCTTAAGTAGACACAACAATCATCCTTGTTTCTAATGATTTTGTACTTCCATATGAAGGAGTGAAATCTCAAATACCAATTTATGATTACCTTATTTTACAGAGTGATCTCAAAAATTATACAGAGTGATCTCAAAAATTATACATTAACCAACCTATAAATAGTTCCTTCTTTGAACAACGTTTTTTTGAAAACATCGATTGTTATGACTTAAACCCATAAAAAGGGCTTAATTGAAAAGACCAATTCATTTGGTGAGAGAGCCTTATCGCTTAAGAATCACATTAAGCCCTTTTATATAATCAATGTGGTATTCCTAATATTGCCACTCTCTTTAAGAGTTGACTTACACGAAGACTTCCTATATATCGGCACAAACCTAGTGGTAACGCCTATCTTGTTTTTTTTGTTGGTAGATTTATCCACCCATTACGTACAATTTAGTGGTGTACCTTAATTTAATTTATAGGTAGTTTTTTTTTTTAAAAAAAAACTCTTAGATAAAGAACCAATTGATATGCTATCATTTCTACCAAGATGATTTATTCACTAAAATAACAAAGAAACAATATATATCATCAATGTTGATTTTTCATTTCTTCTCAAATGCCCCAATGCTTACTTTATATAGAAAATCAAGAAATCCTGAAACTATAGTTCTACCATCCATGTGTCACAAATAGACTTTAGGGATTTGATATAACAAAGAACAATAATTAAAAGATCCAATAAAATATCATTTAAGTGAAAAGCTGATGATATAATGAGATCGTTAAGTATGTCAAGGGAAACCTATAAAAAAACATCCACAAAAAAAAAATTTAATTTCCTTGGAAATAATAGACCTCGATTATTTTAGCAATATCTTGAGTTTCTAAGGTCTAATGGAGGTTTTCTTTGATGCATTGAAAAAATAACAACATTTCCCACAACTTATATTTCACGTATCATGACGAAATTCAACATCTATACTGGTAAAAAAATGGGCTAGAAATTGACCACAAATTTTTTGTGTTTTAATTGTTTTATGTTTTATGTTTTATGAGATTCATTAGAATAATAGTTAAATAAAATAAATAATACCAAACAATAAAGGGTTTCTGAAAAAATGTGTTTTGGATTTTCTTTGACCGTTATTATTAAGAAATCTTAAGAAATCTAATGTAGCCACTTGAATTAATGTATGCTTATTGTGGCTTTTCTTTTCTTCTATCAATGAGCTCATTGCTCCAATATATGTGTGTCTTACATATGTAAAAAAGACATAATGAATTAAATAAATAAAAAATGTTTCTCATTGAGAATAGGGATTGAGATTTTCTCTTCTTTGAGTTATTAGATTTAAACTTATTTCAATCTTATTGATGTCTTTCTTACAATTGTAGTGATTCTGCTTCTTATCAATCATCTTGATTGTGATGCCTTTCTTCACCATTCCTTTCCCCAAAACCACCTTTTATTTATATATTTATTTTAATTTCTTCTCATAATTTATCATTGAAGTAGTGATGTCGATTTACAAGGAAGGTGGGTTTGAATTATAAATGTTCCTATTTAAAAACCCCTGAAAAAACTTAAGGATTTAACTCAAGAATAATTTTAGTTAAGAAAATAGTAAACGAAGAACGTTCTTGGTTTTTATCAGAAAACGAAGATAATTCTTTGTTAGCTTAAAACTAGAAATTTTGTTTATGTTTTTAACTTAAATGATTAATCACGCTTAATAAATAAGGACATAAGAGAAAAAATACCACACACAGATGTATCATGATTCACCCACCTTGGGCTACGTCGAGTCCTAACAACTGTGCGATTTTCCACAAAGTGTTCAAAACCAAGAACCTTCTTGGTTTTACAGCACCTAGCTAAGATCAACATTGATCTATTACAAACTTACATTCTTTCTATTGAGAAAGAGATTAATCAGGTTACCTATCAACCTTGATAAGAATTCTTATAATTTATCAAAACTATACTAAACTCTTATAGTTCGAGTTTTACAATAACGATGATATTGTTTTGATAGAATCTGAGATGTCCTTACTCTTGTTTGAGATTTGATTATTTACAAAGAATTCAGTACAATAATAACAGAGGATTGAAATACAATCAGAATTGGTTATTTCTTGAGAAAGTGAGAATTTCAAGTATATGAATGTGATTGATTTTATGAGACTTCTCAGCACTTGAACTTAAACAGCTTCCCTGAGCATCGACCTTCCTTTTATAGGTGTTTTAGAGCAATTATTAATGGTCAAAAGAGTTGTTGGTAGTGCTCTATCAGATATGACTAAAACCAATATATATGAATAAAAATATTCCAGCCTTTTGAATACTTTTGAACTCTGTTGATTGGGATGATTTCCTTGTTCTTGATCAGATTTCTCTTATGTTTAATGATCCTTTATTCTTCAGATATATTTGTTGATATCTTTGCCTCGATATAGAGTTTTGATTTTATCAAAACAACAATGAGAATGATGATGAACTTCTGCATAATTTTAATGAAAATTTTGGAGATTAATAATCAATTTGGAGTTCTGTTCTTTGAACTTTCAGGAGATTGATGATCAATCTAGAGGCTAAGTCTTGATCATTTTAGATGTCTCCCTGACTATTTTGGATGTCTTATACAATTCAATATTTTTTAACTCTCTTGACAGTCAAGCTGGAGAAGGTTCGTACTTGTTTCGGCTTGCTTGATTCATGACCTTTTCTCTTTGTGATTCGAATGGTTTCTTTGATTAGAATTTATCCTACTTGATCTTTGTCAAGTACTGCTAACATAAGTGTAAATTCCAGAGGCATAATCTTCTTTGAACTAATGGAGATTGATTGATCTTGAGGCTGTGATGATCAATCATGATCCTGGAGAACATTCTTCGTTTTCACATATTTTCTCCAGAATGTTCTCCTTTCTTATTTGTTCAATTTTATATGATTTCTTTGCTTTGCTTAAGTTCTATCTTTGAATTAATCCACTTAAAAGAACAAGTTAAATTAACATAACATTTTAAAATCATAATTAACATTCTTAATTAACATTTGTTTATTTTCATCAAAACTTAAATTGAGAGTTTATCTTAACAATCTCCCCCTTTTTGTTGATGACAAACATATTAATTTATATTTTAGTTCAGATCCAAATTTTAATTTTGAAGAGCTTGAAAGCTCCTCCTCAATTGATTGAGTAAATTATTTTGGCAGAAAATGAAAACATTCATATAAATTCAACATAAGCTATTTTTAATTAAATCATTTCAAGGATACAAAATGTCAAATTTGTAGCAGCATACTCAAAAGTTCCTAATTACAAAATGGACTTCTACAAAGAAAATAAATAAACTAACTTAATTATCCGCCTTTTTCATACAAACAGGTAAGAGCAAAAGATCCTATGTAGCAAACGATTCAGTGTTTAATGGTTCAGCCTTGGGAGAAGGAGTAGGGAGATGTGTGGAAGGAAGAGAAGTTGTAGCTACAGTTGTAGTCGAGGAAATAGGGGAAGAGCAGACATATGGAAGACTAGAAAAAGAGGTAGCCACTGGAGGTAGTGGATCAAAAGATGATTGTTGATGTATGGACCGGTCAGGAGTGTTTAGAAATATTAAAAGCTGGTTGATTCTAAAGATGGAGGAAATGGTTTTTTGTAAGAAAATTAAAAGAGGAGACATGGTGCTGAGATGATGGTCAGGAAGTAAGGTACCCATGTCATCTGGTGGAGAGTGGAGTATTTATGAGTAACAGAGGATGTCAGTGGAGGATGGAGTTAAAGGTTGAGGAAAACCAGAGAAAGTAGAAGGATTGTTAAGATCTTCTTGAGAACATTCTCAGTTTGGTAGAGAATGTTCTTAAGCAAGTTTAGCTATTGCTTCTATTGATTGTTCAAGTGATTGGTGTGATGAGGTTGGGGATGGTGTAGAAGCAACTCTTCTACTTGCTAAGTGCTTCCTCTTTAATGATTTTGGAAGGAAATAAGGTGTGGGAGCATGTTTTTCTGATGTGGTTTTCCTCATGTGAGATATGTTTTTTGAGCAAAACATGGAAATTGTAATGAGATTTTTCTCATTTGTGAGAAGGATTTGAAAGTACCTAAAGATTTTGGTGAAGATCATCCCATAAGGGATTGTGTTCTTTTTATAATCTTTGGTGGCATCAATTATCATGTGGAAGGTTGATATGTTTGCAGTTTTGAAGATGGTTGATGACCAAGGCATTGTTGTCAAATACATACTCATGACTTCCACAGTGGGGAAGTATGGAATGTTGGCCAATGTTGTTGAAAACCTTTGGAAGGGGTTTAAGATAGGTTGAGAGGTGGCGAGTGGACCCTTCTTGGAACAAATCAGATAGCACCTCTGTTTGTTTTAAGTTCACAACATCATACCATTTGCTTCCAAAAATGGCAGGCACTTTTGTTGGAAGGTCAAGAATGGAAGCCAGAATATCAGGAGTTAGCCTGGTTTCAATCCTTTTAATTGTGGAAACTATGATAGATTTGTCAGGAAATGTCGTGGCTTGACAATAAAAAGCCATAACCAAATATGGATAAAAGCATTCAGATGTTTTCAAAAAATGAAGTCCAGCCCAAAGGATCAATAAGATGTTTGACTGCATTTCCATCCACAATCAGATTTTCCAAGACAAAAACTCTTACAACTCCTATAGGGCATTGAACCCATTTTTCTTTGAAGAGCTTTGAGATTTTGGATGGAATGAAAGGAGGACTGTGATGTTTGAATTTTTTGGATGAAGAAGAATGTTGTGGGGGACGAGGAACATTCTGCAGTGAGAGAACATTTTCTTTTTTGTGAGGGAGAGGTGTCATGAACTAGAGAATGTTCTAGAACTCAAGAATGTTCTGGGTGTGGTTAAGGGAAGGGTTGAGGAACTGGAGAACATTATGGGTTTATTGAAGTCGAGGGTTAATGGGTTGGGGAACGTTCTTGAACAGGAGAACGTTCTAAAGATGGGGGTTCAACATTTCTCAAGTTCTGTTTTTGGGCATTTGATTTCCTTCTCTATGGACTTTTGAGATTATTTTTTGCTAGGAATTGGGAAAGTGTGATGTTGGTTTTTATTTTCATGGAACGTGGTGTTGGTTTTGAAGTAACAATATTGATTTACAAGGAAGAGGGGTTTTAATTGTAAATGTACCTATTTAAAAATTCCTGAAGAAACCTCAATGTTTAACACAAGAATGATCTTGGTTAGAAAAATAGAAAACGGAAAACGTATTTGGTTTTTACCAAAAAACGGAGATAGTTCTTGGTTAGCTTAAAAACAGAAGTTCAGTTTATGTTTTATCTCAGTTAATCGATTAAGCTTAATAAATAAAGAGATAAGAGAAGGAATACCACACGCAGATATATCCTGGTTCACCCAACTCGGGCTACGTACAATCGTCACAACTGCGAGATTTTCCACTAAGTGTTCAAAACAAAGAACCTTCTTGGTTTTATAGCACCTAGCTTAGATCAACCTGGATCTTTTACAAGCTCTATTTCTTTCCACCCAGAAAGTAAATTAATCACTTATTGATCTTGATAGGATTTGTTACAATCTATTCAAACTATACTTAAACTCTTATAGTTTGAGTTTTACAATAATGATGAGATTGTTTTGATAGAATCTGAAATGTCTCAACTCTTGTTTGAGATTCGATTCCTTACAAAGAATTCAGTAGTAATAACACAATAAAATAGAAAAGTTCAAAAATGATTCTTCTTTGTGAAAATGAGAATTTCAAGTATCTGAATGTGAATGATTTATGAGACTTTGATAGCACTTGAACTTCAGCATTTTTTCCTAGACATTGGCCTTTCCTTTGTAGGTGATTTGAGCATTTAATGATGGTCAAAAGAGCTGTTGATAGTGCTCTGTCCTTTTTGACCAAAACCAATATATATGATTAAAAAGAATCCAGCATTTGAATATTTTGAATCTGTTTTGACTGATGTTGTTACAGTTTTGCTTAATATGTTTGCCTTCGAGTTTAAAGATCTTTGAAACTTGTCAAACAATTATTGATATTACAGCTTCAATCTTGAGCCTTGAATCTATCCAAAACAGTTAGGTGAATGATTATAAATCTATGCAGAAGTAAGAGGATCATTGTTGAAATTATGCAGAAACTGAGATTGATTATCAATCTGGTTTTGGCAGATTGAACTTTTTGGATATTGATGATAAATCTAGAGATTCAATTAGATTGTTCTGGATGTCTTCCTGATATCTTTTGTATATATCAAGACTGATTGAACTTTCTTGACAGTTTGGTTGAAGGTGTTCCAAACTGTTTCAACTAGCTTAATTTGAGACCTTTTATCTTAATGATTCGATAGCCTTCTTTGACTGAGATGAGACCTATTTGTTCTTTGCCATGTACTGATGAACTTAGTATAAAATTCAAAGGCAAAAGCTTCAATAAAATAGTGGAGATTGATTGGTCAAAATACTGTGACAGTCAATCTTAAATTTTGAGATCATTCTCCATTTTGTTCAGAATGTTGTTGTTTCTTTGTCTGTTCAGTTTTTAACTGTTTTCTTTGCTTTGCTTGATTCCTATCTTTGAATTTACACACTCAAAAGCACAGGTTAAATTAACATAACATTTTAGAATCATAATTAACATTCTTAATTAACCTTTGTTTATTTTCATCAAAACTTTAATTTGAGAGTTTATTTTAATAATCTCCCCCTTTTTGATGATGACAAACATGCATATAATTTTGACATAAGCTTTTTTCATTAATTCAAAAGAGATACAGATCATCAGTCTGCTATCCTAGATACAAAAAGGAATTCTAAAAGCAAAATAAAAACTATGTTAATTCTCCCCCTTTGTCAAACAAAAATGAAGGAGTAAAAGAAATCTAAGATACCAACGACGAAGAAGATCCTTTAGAAGAGGAGGATTTTCCTGGGTTAGGAATTTGTGGAGGAATAGGACGAAGTAGAGGAGGTGCGATTCCCAGTATAAGACCCATAGTTTTAAATTCTAATTTATGTATTGTAGTGTATTTCGGTATTGAACTCTGAGGCTTTTTAGCCATGTTATTTATATTTTGTGAGTTTAATGCCCAAAAACATTTTCTGATGTCCCGATTAAAATTATTCGTCGATAAATAATTTAGATTAAGTACGGTGAATCTTTTGCCGAAGAATAATTTATTTATGTTATGAAGAATTTAATTCTGGGAAATTTGGTTAAAAAAATATATCGGGTTGCTGAAAAGTGTATCTGTCAATTGAGTTGCAACGAGAATAGATATTTTTATTAAATTAGATTGAGATGTGAGTGAAGTGATGGGTGTGAGAATTGTAAGACCCATAATTTTAAAGTGTACTTTATGTATTTTAATGTATTTTTGGTATTGAACTCGTTGGCTTTTTAGCCAAAGTTATTAATATTTTGGAGTTTATATGACCAAAAAGATATTTTGATGCCCGATTAGAATTACTCGTCGATAAATAAATTAAATTAATTGCGGCGAATCCTTTACGAAGAATTTAATGCGTTATGAGTAAACTGGTAAATTTAATAAATATATAGATTTGGAGATATTTGTTAAAAGTAATTAATATATATAAATATATTTATATATATATATATATATATATATAAAGAAAAGGAAAGGAAGGAATTGGAAAGAAAAGAAAAAGAAAGGAAAGAAAAAGGAAGAAAGGAAAAGCAAAGGAAAGAAAACAGAAAACTTCATCTTCTTCCTCTGCCTCGCGTGACCCTTATTCTCCCTTCCTCCATTGTTGCTCGTTTTTGCTTTCTTTTCTTTCCTTTAAGTTCGAAAATTGATAGTGGGTGATAGGACAAGGATTTCTCAACCCCACTCTTCCTCTTTGATTCGAAAACGGAGAAAAACGGTATTAGGGATTCAAACACAAACCTTCCCGTTTCATCTAGATCTAAGCCTCCTTTCAAGAAGAGATAGAAGGGAAAGTTGCTCACTATCACGCTACGGTGCTAGGGAACCAACTTTGGAAGCGGCGTTGCGAGCGGAAAATTTACTGGATTTACTCACGGTACCGTAATCGAACGAAAAAGCTAAAGTGAAGGTAAGGGCTCCTTCCAAACTTTTAGGTTGCATTTAGGGACTTATCTGTGGTTGTGTGGAAAAGGATTTTGTTAGGGTTAAAGTGTTGATTTGGGGGAAAAAGAATCAAAGGTTTTGTAGGTAAAATCTTAGAGTTAGGTTTTGGTTATATTGATTAATGTTTCATGGAAAATGAATTTACCTCATGTATGTATGATTTTGAATAAATGAAATTCATTGTGTTGATTTGTGTCGTCGTATTCGACGTATTCATAATTGGTAATTATAGAATTTGAGATGTGTCTTGTGTGGAAAAATGATTTGATGTGTTTTGGTGTGAATTATGGATTGAATGTAAAAGTATGTTTGAGTTTGTTTTGTGTGAAATTTGAAAACCATTAAGTTAAACGAGTATTAAGAATGGGGAATCTCTTAATGACTTATTTACTTAATGTTGTTTTGAAAATCGTTTAAGTTAACTAGGCGTTAAGAATGAGGAATCTCTTAATGTCTTGGTTACTTAATGTTATTTTGAAAATCGTTTAAGTTAAAAGAATATTAAGAATGAGGAATCTCTTAATATGTCTGTTTGCTTAATGTTTGGCGAGAAAATCGTTTAAGTTAAATGAGTATTAAAAATGGGAAATCTTTTAATATCTGCATTTACTTAACGATTGTTGTGGATGGAGTCAGTGTATGCTCATGCATTTCATTTGGTAAATTGTGCTGACCCGTGATAGGTGGCACCTCAGTAAACTGTACTGACCCGTGATAGGTGGTAAGTTTACGATTTACTTTTTGGTAAGTTGTGCTGACCCGTGATAGGTGGCACCTCGGTAAGTAGTACTTTGGCCTGTGATAGGCGGTACACTTATGACTTACGCTTTTTCTTTTGGTAGATCGTGCTGACCCGTGATACGTGGCACCTCGGTAAACAGTACTGACCCGTGATATGTGGTACGTTTACGATTTACGCTTTTTAGTAAATCGTGCTGACCCGTGATAGGTGGCACCTCGGTAATTGGTACTTTGGCCTGCGATAGGCGGTACAATTATGATTTACGGCCCTTCGAGGAGGGCTTTGGTTTGGAATTCCAAGTCCATGCATTTTGGCATATACGCATTGCATTAGGGTGCTAGGCACGCGAGTCGTGTTTAATTCAAGTTTATGATTGAGTATTTTGAATTTGAGTTGTCGTGGGAATTGTGTTGAAATTGCTAAGTGTTATGTATTGATTATTGTGTGTAAGTGTGATGGATTGCAAAACTAATTCGAAACCCAATTTTTCGTGGTGATCGTGTAGGAATTGCTAAGTGTTAAGATGTGGAATTGTGTATGAATGATTTTGAGTTAGTTTATGTATTTTTGGAAGAATATGCAGGGAAATTGATTTCCCAATCGATTGGATGAGTTACAGGGACTTCTTTAATTTAACATAATCGATTTGCCAATCGATTTTATAATATGTGTTTCAAAATCTTTTAAGAAATCGATTTGGAAATCGATTGGCATTAAGTCAGGGGCTCAGCAAAACTGACGAAATCGATTTGGAAATCGATTGACATTAAGTCAGGGGCTCAGTTGTTCTGTCAATTGATTGCCCAATCGATTGAATTAAGCCCATAATTCAAATTTCACTAAAAACCTTCAGGAAATCGATTTGGAAATCGATTGGCTTAGTAGAAATTCTTATTTTGAGTTAGATAACAGATTGCTCATTGATTTATCAATGTCTTGGTTAGTTATGTATTACTTGAGGGTTTGAGAACTTTATTTTGATTTCATTTTTAATTGGCAAGCATTATATGAACTTTTCGCATATGGAAAATCCTTTTAAGGTGCATGCTAAGTTGAAAGGTTATTTGTGCATTTAAAAACTTAAATGTTATGTGTTAATTGTTAATTTCGGTTGGTGACCCTTTACAACTATTGTGGAAATCTGGGCTTTGCCCTCAGATGAGAGCCAGGACGATCCTACCGGTTCGTACCCTACGGATAGGAATGTAGATGGGAATGCTTGACTGGAGCTATGTTAGGAGAAATCTCACGGGACGCGTGGAGATCACTCAGGGTGTATAGCTATAGTTTTTTTGAAGAATGATCAGATTAGGATGACATAGAGGGAACATATGTTTTTTTGGATTACGTTATTTTGAACTGGAAAACTGTACATTTACTAATATTGTCAGTATGACATCTTAGTTGAATGGGTTGCATGTATCTTCTATTGTTGTGTAAATACTTTGGATTCATATATTGTGAGAAACTTTTCCACTGCTTGTAAATTATAATGACTCAATTATTTATCCAAAAGCTTTTCCTTATGTATTTGCTCTGTTTTTTGGGAAAAAAAATATACCCCCGCTTTGAAACACGGGGTGTTACAAGAATGGTTAGATATTTGTTGGTTTGGTTTTAAGTATAATATATATATATATATATATATAGATATATATGTTAGAAAGAAGTTAGAAAAGAAAGGAACATAGAAAGAAAACAACAAACAGAGGAAGCAAAAAGAGAAAACGAAAACTCTTCCTCCGTGCCTCGCGAACTCATTTCCTCCATCCTTCTTCCTTCCACTTCCTTTTTCTTTCTTTGGCTTTAAGAAAAGAAACCCAAGGCTTAATGGGTGAGAAAGAACAAGTTCCAAGAAAAATGGTGTTAGGGGTTTTCAAAAACCATCAATCACAAATCTCCTCTTTTCTTCGACATTTGAGCTACGTTTCGAGAAATGATAGAAGGGAAAGTTGTTCACCTCCACGCTACGGTGCTAGACTTTGGAAGCGACGTCGCGAGCGGATATTTTATCGAAATTATTCGCGGTATCGTAATTGATCGTTAAAGCTAACGTTAAGGTAAGGGCTCCTTCCAAACTTTTAGTTTGCATTTAGGGACTTACTTGTGGTTGTGTGGAAAATACATTTGTTGGGTTTAAAGTGTAGATTTAGGGAAAATGGATTTAATGCTTTCATGGGCGAATGTTTGGAGTTGGGTTTTTGGTGAAATGGATGAGTATTTTCATTGAAAAGGAATTTGATTCATCTATGTGTGTTGTTGAGGAAAAGAAATTTGATGTGTTTGGAGTTATGGTTTGTGAAAATTTGTTTGGCATGTGTTATGTTTGAGTTTTGTGGAAATTTGTGGTGATTGATGATTGAATTTGGTGTGGATTTTGTGGTTTTTGAATTGAACAAATTTAATGTAAATTGTGGATTAAATTTGATGTGTTTGATGGGAAAATAAATGTTTGAGTATGCACTTTGTGGAATTTGAAAATCGTTAGAGTTAAATGAGTATTAAAAATAGGGAATCTTTTAATATCTGCATTTACTTAATGATTGTCGTGGATAGTGTCAGAGTATGCTCATGCATTTCATTGTACATGGCGACACTTTAGTAAATCATGTGGGTCTGTGATGAGTGGCACCTTGATAATTAGTATAAGACTTGTGATAGGAGATACAATTATGATTTACGCCCCTTTGAGGAGAGTTTTGATTGGAATTCCGAGTCCATGCATTTTGGCATATACGCATTGCATTAGGGTGCTTGGCACACGAGTCATGTTTGATTCAAGATTATGATTGAGTGTTTGAACTCAAGTGGTTGTTGTGGTTGTGCTATAATTGCTAAGTGTGAATGTTTTGGATTTGTGTGTAACTGTGATTGATTGCAAAACCTTTTTGAAACTCAAGTTCTCATGGTGATTGTGTTATAATTGCTAAGTGAGAATATTTTGGATTTGTATGTAAGTGTGATTGATTGTAAAACCTTTTCAAAACTCAGTGGTTGTGGTGATTGTGCTATAATTGCTAAGTGTTATTGTTTGGATTTGTGTGTAAGTGTTGATTGATTTCAAAACCCTTTTAAAAGCTGAATTTTGTTGTTTTCTGTCGTTTTCTGATGTGTATTCGAATACATAAGGTTGTATTCGAATACATACATCTTATTTTAGCTATTGAATTATGTGTAGTCTAATACAGAAGGTTGTATTCGAGTACAAACATCTTGTTTTAGCTGCTGACTTATGTGTAGTCGAATACATAAGGTTGTTTTCCAATACAAACATGTTATTTTTGCTGCTGATTTATGAAACAATACAGAGATATTGTATTCGAATTCAACAGTGCAATTTTGTTTAAAACTTCATTTTTCAACTTTGTTTATGCAAGTTTGGCATATGGAAACCGTTTTAAGGTGCATGCTAAGTTGAAATGTTATTTTGTGCATTTAAAACTTAAAAGTTATGTGTTAATTGTTAATTTCGGTGGTGACCTTTACAACTATTGTGGAAATCTGAGTTTTGCCCTCAGATGAGAACCAGGACCTTCCCGCCGGTTAGTATGCTATGTATAGGAATGTAGTTGGACACACTTAACTGGAGTTGTGTCAGGAGGATCTTGCAGGGAGGATCTTGCAGGAGAACTAGGACCTTCCCGCCGGCATGTATGCTATAGATGTCTTTCTTTTTGGGTTGTGTTTATTTTAATTTGAAAGACTGTACCTATACCAATATTGTCAGCTTGACATGTTATTTTGATGGGTTCCATGTACCACTTTTTGATGTGTTGTAGGGAATTAAAATTCTTGGGACAATGCTTTTGTACAGGTGATAGCCGAGAATACCCCAGGGGTATGAGCTATGTCTGATAGGCCTCATAGCCCTGGTGTATGTTGTTGTTGGAATACTTTGGATTTTTATTTCAAAAACTATTTCGCTGCTTGTAAATATTTGTTGACTTTGTCGTTATGTTACGACTTAAATATTTATCCAAAAGTATTTCCTTATTCATTTCTTTGTTTTTATGAATTTGTTTTGAAAAAAAAAAAAATAGACTCGCGCTGTTAAAAGTCAGGGTGTTACAACTTTGGTATCAGAGCTTTGGTTTGGATTTCCTTGGGGTTGTGGAGTTTTGGTTATATATTGTAGGTCAACATGTAGGTTGGGAGTCGTTATCTGATCATCCGTTGTGCTAAGTTGTCTGAGTTGTCGGCTTCGATGAAGTTTCATTGTGTTGGTATAGTCGGAAGTTCGTTTTGGAATTATTTGAAGTGGTGTTAAGATTTCTTCTTGATGTTGGTTTTGAGGAAACAATACCTCCAAGAAAGATCTACGCTGCAAAAGTCAACGTCAATAGGAATGATCAAATGGTTGAAGCAATGAATAATGCTTATGTTGATGCACAAACAGCTGTCAGGACTTTACGATATCTGGAGAAGAGGGAAAGAGAGATTTTCGTCGTTACCATTCTCCAAAGTTCAAGGATGATGAGAACTCATAAAAAGCTTATCAGTGGATTCAAGAAGTGGAAAAGATCTTCGAGATGATGGATTGTTAGGCAGAGTTGAAGCGAATCATGACGGCATGGATTTATGAAGTGGTTCCAAGGAAACAAAGGCTATGTTGTTGATGGTAACTCAAAGATGATGGGTATGGATGGATTAAAGTTAGACTAATATGCGATTTCAAGTAAAGATCTAAGTGGAGGACTTTTGTTAAGAAAAGTATTAGGTGTTTTCCTAGTAGATCTTAGGATGAGACTGGATAAAGTTTGATAATGTCAAAGAGATGTGAACATCATGGAATTGTTGAGAAGACGAGTCTTCCTTTAGGAATAGCATTTTGGTTCTTATGTGTCCAGGAAGAGGCTTGTATTGAAGTTAAGGGGCACTGCACATTAGGGGTGAATACTACCTTGGTTAGATAAAGTACACTTTGAGGAATAGTCGATAACTTGAAGGGTAAGGTCGAACATTCGAGTTAAACTAGATTCGTCACTCAGATTATTAAGTATGAATCTCATGACGATTATAGGAGTGAGGATATATATTTCTTCAATAAGTAACAAATCTCTGTGTGGTTTAGGAGATAGTAAGTATGGATAGTGATTTTGGATGAAACTATAGGTGCATAAGTGTGAATTTTGAGTGATGTTCGGGAAAAACATAAGGAGTTAAGCCTTGATTTATTGAATCCTATGTTATCATTAATTGGAATTCGAAGTATCGAGTACGAGAATACTTCGAGATTGTAGTAATGTAAGTGTTGAGAGTCTATTAAAGGACGGTAATTACTAGGAGAATGTTAATGTTTTGATAGGTCAGAGGGATTATGTGAGATTTGATTTGGGACCCTAAGATGGTAGATCTTTAAGTCGATGATTTAAAATCCACAAGGTTGGATGGAGAACCAAGTAACACCTTAAACTTGTGTAATCAAGGGAGTTGAGGCAGGCAAGTGATAAATAATTCATGTTATGGATGGAAGTGTTTCAAGATTTACTAATAATATTGTGTTATGATTAGAAGAGTTTTCATTATTACTATGACGGTTAGGGTCAATGATGAATAAGACCTTGAAGTGTATCTTAAGATGAAATGGATGAATTTAGACGAGGTGGTGAGTATTTGGAGATTTCGAGGATTAGATTTTTTAGAATTTTGTCCAATGATCGAGAGTGAAAAAGAAGAAATGTAACAAATGATTTATGGTTTAGTTGTTGGTCTTGGGAAGTCAAGCGGGAAGATTTGAAATGATCATTATTGTGACTAGATGGACGGTGAAAGGTATGTGGGTCTTGGAGACATTTTACTGCAAAGTTATGAGGATGAGACTTATAGATAATTATTCCTTAGAAGATGCTTATCGGGAACGTTTGAGGAATAGTTCTGTAGGACGTTCGATTGTTGGGGCTCTTTTATTTTGTACCTCAGTAAAGGTTGAGAACGAATAAGAATCTAGTGAGTAAACCAAATTTTGAAAAAGCGTGCCACGAAGACTCGTTGGAGCAGCACATGGACACATAGCTTATGACAATTAAAGATTGATGAAAGGAATTATCTCACCTATAATTCAGACATTGTTATTATAAGGGTATGTCAATGATGTAAAGGCACTACTTGAGTGTATGTCATGGAGGTTGCTATTGTGTTCGTCAGTTGACTGAGTTAAATGTTTATTTGGTAGGGAAGAATTGAGCATGAAATGGAAAAGTTTGGTGGGTACTAGTAAGGCTTAATTTATTGAAATCACTATAATAAGGAAAGACGAAGTATGATGGTAGATGAGCTAAGCAAATAAAGGACTCTAGATATTGACCACATGGACGGTTGAATGACGGTAGAGGTGAAAAGTGGTTTGAGATATATTTTGGATGTAGAATATTTCATATGAAGTGTGAAAATTAAGAGGAATTAAGATTTTGTTTGAATCGTAGAAGGAATTCTTAAGGACCAGAATAACAAGCTTATTCGAAGAAAGGAAAGTTTAATAGTAAGAGGAAAGACAAGAGAAAAATTAAGTTAGAGCGGAGGATACTTTGAGATATAATGCACAATAGTGTGTACCAATTGTGGTTGTCAAAGAAGAGAGCAATTTCTAGAAAAAGACATATGAGTGTAAGCTAAGTAATGATTTCAAAATAATGAAGATGTATCAAGGATCGAGGTAGAAATTTAAGGTTTGTATAAATGGAAAAGTGATGGAGTGAATACAACGAGTTGGATATGTCGTAATGAAAATATAATCACCAAGCTGGAAATAAAGGATGCGGCGAAATTGAGAAGTATTAGAATGAATGCTGGTAGTAGATGTAGTAAAATTATTTTCGAGTTGTGTAGAATTGCGAAGTATGTAAGAAATTGTCTAGTGAAGCGTGAATTTGAGGTGTTAGGCATGAGACAAATGTAGACCTTGATATGTGAATTAAATTCAAGTTGAATTTTGTTGGAAACGTGACTCGTGAAATTAAGTTCTCATCTAAAAAGAAGTTTGTGTGTCTTAAGTAGTATAGTCTTTGGCATGATTTCAAAAATATTTGAGGAAGGTTGGATCACTAAGCAGATGCGGGGATAGAATTATTAAAGTTATAATTGGAATAACATACTAATAAGAACACTGCAGTTTGATGTAGTTGTACGACTAAAGAAAAATTGAGGATTTGTGGACAATGGAAAAATTTAGGAGTTCTCGGTTGTAGTGATTGTTTTGTGCTCAGTGTGTTGGTTTCATACTTAGTGTTTTGGTTTGGTACCAAATGAATGTTTTGTACCAAGTGGATGTAAATGAGGCTATGTGACATATCTATGGGCGATTGTACTTCGTCGACAGGATCAAAGTTATAGGAAAATAAGGGAAACTCAGTGGACCTTGAGAAGATTGTTGACCGCTTGTACATTAGGATAACCCCAAGTGTAAGTCGCAAGGAGCGCTATTACAGTTCGGTTAAGATAGTCTAAACCATCATCATGGTTGTTGGCTACTTATTGACAAATTAACGAACCGATCATCCTTAATCTCTTGTTGATAGTAGACAAAATCATGTTGAACAAAACGGACGAGCCTTACCGGCTATGGTAGTGTGTAGAGTTATTAAGTATCTATGAACAGGGATATACGACACTTTCTTCATGGAGGTATGACGAAGCAAGTTCTATCATGTAAGTTGAGTTGAGTGCAAACCTGGTGCAGTTATTACTCTTACTTTAAGTTTCGAGGACGAAACTTCTTTTTGGAGGGTAGTAATGTAAGACCCATAGTTTTAAATTCTAATTTATGTATTTTACTGTATTTTGGTATTGAACTCTGAGGCTTTTTAGCCAAGTTATTTATATTTTATGAGTTTAATGCCCAAAAATATATTTTGATGTCCCGATTAAAGTTATTCGTCGATAAATAAATTAGATTAAGTACAGTGAATCTTTTGTTGAAGAATAATTTATATATGTTACGAAGAATTTATTAAACTAGATTGGTTAAATTAGATTGGTTAATATGTTTATGTTACGAAGAATAATTGGTTAAAAATATCTTGGGTTGCTGAAAATTGTATCTGTCAATTGAGTTGTGACAAGAATATATATTTTTATTAAATTAGATTGAGATGTGAGTGAAGTGATGGGTGTGAGAAAGGTTAGATATTTGTTGGTTTGATTTTAATAATATATATATATATATGTGTGTGTGTGTGATAGAAAGAAGTTAGAAAAGAAAGGAACAGAGAAAGAAAACAACAAACAGAAGAAAGAAAAAGAGAAAACGAAAACTCTTCCTCCGTGCTTCGCGAACACATTTCCTCCATCCTTCTTCCTTCCACTTCCTTTTTCTTTGTTTGGCTTCAAGAAAAGAAACCCAAGGCTTAGTGGGTGAGAAAGAACAAGTTCCAAGCTTCCTTATTCTTCTCGAATTCGAAAACAAAGAAAAACGGTTCTAGGGGTTTTCAAAAACCGTCAATCACAAATCTTTGCTTTTCTTTGACATTTGAGCTTCATTTCGAGAAGTGATAGAAGGGAAAGTTGTTCACCTCCACGCTACGGTGCTAGACTTTGGAAGCGACGCCGCGAGCGGAGATTTTATCAGAATTACTCGCGGTACCGTAATTGATCGTTAAAGCTAACGTTAAGGTAAGGACTCCTTCCAAACTTTTAGTTTGCATTTAGGGACTTACTTGTGGTTGTGTGGAAAATAAATTTGTTGGGTTTAAAGTGTAGATTTAGGGAAAATGGATTTAATGCTTTCATGGGTGAAAGTTTGGAGTTGGATTTTTGGTGAAATGGATGAGTATTTTCAGGGAAAAGGAATTGGATTCAACTAAGTGTGTTGTTTTGGAAAGAAATTTGATGTGTTTGGAGTTGAGGAAAAGAAATTTTCATGTGTTATGTTTGAGTTTTGTGGAAACTTGTGGTGATTGATGATTAAATTTGGTGTGGATTTTCTGGTTTTTGAATTGAACAAATTTAACGTAAATTTTGGATTAAATTTGATGTGTGTGATGGGAAAATAAATGTTTGAGTATGCTCTTTGTGGAATTTGAAAATCATTAGAGTTAAATAAGTATTAAAAATGGGGAATCTTTTAATATCTGCATTTACTTAATGATTGTCGTGGATAATGTTAGAGTATGCTCATGCATTTTATTGTACATGGCGACATTTTAGTAAATCGTGTGGGTCGGTGATGGGTGGCACCTTGATAATTAGTATAAGGCTTGTGATAGGCGATACAATTATGATTTACGCCCCTTCGAGGAAAGTTTTGATTGGAATTTTGAGTCGATGCATTTTGACATATACGCATTGCATTAGGGTGCTTGGCATGCGAGTCATGTTTGATTCAAGATTATGATTGAGTGTTTGAACTCAAGTGGTTGTTGTGGTTGTGCTATAACTGCTAAGTGTGAATGTTTTGGATTTGTGTTTAAGTGTGATTGATTGCAAAAAAAATTCGAAACTCAAGTTCTCATACGGATTGTGCTATAATTGTTAAGTGTGAATGTTTTGGATTTGTGTGTAAGTGTGATTGATTGTAAAACCTTTTCAAAACACAAGTGGTCATTGTGATTGTGCTATAATTGCTAAGTGTGATTGTTTGAATTTGTGTGTAAGTGTTGATTGATATGGACTTTTAAAAGCTGAATTTTGTTGTTTTTCTGTTGTTTTCTGATGTGTATTCGAATACATAAGGTTTTATTCGAAAACAGACATCCTATTTTAGCTATTGACTTATGTGTAGTCAAATACAAAAGGTTGTATTCGAATACAGACGTCATGTTTTAGCTACTGACTTATGTGTAGTTGAATACAGAAGGTTGTATTCGAATACAGACATGTTGTTATTGTTGTTGACTTATGAAACAACCTTGTATTCGAATACAGAGATGTTGTATTCAAATACAACAGTGCAATTTTGTTTAAAACTTCATTTTTCAACTTTGTTTAAAACTTCATTTTTCAACTTTGTTTATGCATGTTTGGCATATGGAAACCCTTTTAAGGTGCATTGTAAGTTGAAAGGTTATTTTGTTCATTTAAAACGTAAAAGTTATGTGTTAATTGTTAATTTCGGTTGGTGACCTTTACCACTATTGTGGAAATTTGGGCTTTGCCCTCAGATGGAATCAAGATCTTCCCGTGGATTAGTACCCTATGGATGGGAATATAGTTGGACACACCTTACTGGAGCTGTGTTAGGGGGATCTTGCGGGGCGCGTGAAGGTCACTTGGGATGTATAGTTTTTTGTAGAATGATCAAATTATGTCTAATAGGTCTCACAGCCCTGGTGTATTTTGATGTTTAAATACTTTGGATTTTTCTTTCAAAAACTATTCTGGTGCTTGTAAATATTTGTTGATTTTGTCGTTATTTTACGACTTCAATATTTATCCAAAAGTATTTCCTTATTCATTTCTTTGTTTTTAAA
The DNA here is from genome assembly GCA_037974775.1 of Cicer pinnatifidum. Lineage (NCBI taxonomy): Eukaryota > Viridiplantae > Streptophyta > Magnoliopsida > Fabales > Fabaceae > Cicer > Cicer pinnatifidum. The sequence continues at coordinate 22,756,756 of JBBPBR010000001.1, read as the reverse complement.
ATACACTCCCGCTGTTAAAACTCGGGGTGTTACACCCAGCTTGGGAGCAAGTCGTTATGTGAGCCATGTTCTCAATAGAGTAGTCTCCTGATTTTGATGAAGTTGACGTGCTATTATAGTCTGAAGAGTAGCCATGATGTCATAATTTGAAGGTTCAACTAAGTGAGGAGGAGGATGAAGGTGAGTAGATGGTTGAGAAGTGGCAGCAGCAATTGTGTTGGATGGAATTGGGGTTTCAAAGATGGATGGAACAATGGCAAAGGAAGTTACTATGGAGGGTAAAGGATCAGATGGTGTGTAGGGCATATTAGATGGGCCAATAGCTTTTGGAAAGTTTAAAAACTAACTAATACCAAAAATGGAGAAGCTTGTTTTTTGTAGGGACACAAACAATGGACACACAAACAGTGGGGACATGGTAGAGATATGGGAATTGGACAGTAAAGTACCGAAGTCATGAGGAGAAGAGCGAAGTATTTGAGGGTATGAGGGAATGGGATAGGTGAGAATGGGACAGGTTTTGTAGTAGCTCTTCGTGCTTTCGAGCATTTTCGCTTTAAGGAAGTTGGAAAGGAGGAGGTAGTTGTGGTAGGTTAGTCAGAGAATGTTTGAGCAGGAGAGTTTTCTTGATGGGAATAACGTTCTTGTGGTGAGGAATAAGAAGGAGTACGAATTGGAGAATGTTCTTGATTTGGAGAACATTTTGTATTTGGGGCTGCAGAACTTTTGGGAAATGGAGAATGTTCTGAAGGGGTGGGTTCAGTGAGGTATTGGGCGATGGTCATCTTGTTTTAGGTTTTGTTTGGGTGTAGACATCTTCTTTCTTTGGGGTTTTTAAGGTTGTTTCTAACAAGGTATTGGTCGATGGCCATGGTGGTTTTAGTTTTCATGGATTGTTGTGTTGGTTTTTCGGTTTGAGTTGAAGGTTCAAATGGTTTAGGAAGAGAAGAGAAAATTTTATTGATCAACCTCCTTTTTTTATTAGAAGGAGTTGATTGAGAGGGTTCGAAGGAGAAAGAAGGTTTTGATGGAGTGATGGGTTTGGTTTGTTCTTTCTCTGTTGCGGTTGTGTGAAGAGAGGCATCCAATGAGTCATCAGTCTCTGAATCGGAGAGAATGAAGTAGTATGGTTTTTCGACAGAAGCTTTTGAGGTTCCAATACCAGATTCACTCTCAAGGAACGTCTTGTTGTGAACAAATGAGGGGGAACTTGAGCAGGATTAGGAGGAGGATATGTGTAGAGTGGTGGAAGAACAGTGAATAACGGTTTGGGATTGATAGTGAGATTGGGGTTATTTTCTAGGGATGATGAGAGGTAGTCAGAAAATGAGGTATTAGAGGAAATGCGTGGAGGAGTTGGTCGTGGTGGTGGAGAGGGCGAGCGTTGTGATGATGAAGATGATGGGGATGATGAAGATGGTGAGCAAGGGTACGCATTCTTTCTTGTAGAATGCTTTATGCGCGCCATTTTTCGTGAGTTGCGAATGTTTTTTGAGTGACAATGATTTGAGGAAGAAGATGAGAAGTTGAGAATAGTGTTTTCCGTTTTTATGGAGAGAGAAGGAAGATGGAGTGGTTAGAGTGTTTAGTCAGAAGTGCTGTTTTTGAGGAAAAGGATCAATGATTATTTTTTAGCCTTGGGAAGGAGGAGAGAATTTTGAGGGCGAGCGTGTTGTGTGTCAGTTGTCTTTGCAAAAAAAGAGACACATGCATTAAATGTCAAGATTTGTCTTTTTGGTTTTGAGAGGGATAATGATGAAACATAGGAGAATGTTGGTTGAAAAAACAGAGACTAATGTCTGGCAAAACGGAGATTGATAAACGTTCTCCGTTTTCTGCAGAAGCAGATCTTAACAAGAATTTTCTGGATTTTTCGTAATTTTCAATTTCTTTTTGATCAAATTGAAACTATCCTCGACAAGAGATTTTGTAAAGATATCAGCAAGTTGATTTTGAGTATCAACAAAGATTAATTCGATATCTTTCTTATTGACATGATCACGAATAAAATGATGCTTTATTTCAATATGTTTTGTTCTAGAGTGTTGTATTGGATTTTTGGACAAATTTATTGCACTAGTGTTATCACAGTAAATTGGAATGCTAGAATAACTTATTGAGTTGTCTTCGAGTTGATTTTTAATCCAAAGAACTTGTGAGCAGCAGTTTGACGCTGAGACATACTCAGCTTCAGTGGTTGATAAAGCTATTGTGTTTTGTTTTCTACAGGACCAACTTATCAAAGCTTCTCCTAATAACTGAAATGCTCCACTTGTGCTTTCTCTTTCGATTTTATCTCCATCATTGCAATACGCTATAAGATCAAAATGCGAACCTTTTCTATACCAAAGGCCAAGATTAGTAGTTCCAACAAGATATCTAAAAATGTGTTTTGCTGTTGTTAAATGAGTTTCTTTTGGTGCTGATTGAAATTGAGCACATAATCCCACTGCAAATACTATATCAGGCCTTATAGCAGTTAAGTAAAGCAAAGAGCCAATTATTCCTCGATATTCTTTTTCAGAAACAGATTTACCATTTTTGTATTTCTCTAAAGAAGAGGATGAATGCATGGGAGTAGACATGATCTTTGATTCATTTATTTTGTATTTGACTAGCAGATCTTTAATGTATTTTTCTTAACAAGTGAAAATACCGTTTTCATATTGTTTAATTTGTAATCCAAGAAAATACCTTAATTCTCCTATCATGCTCATTTCAAATTCACTTTGCATAAGTTTTGAAAATCCTTCACACAATTTTTCATTTGTTGATCCGAAGATGATATCATCAACGTATACTTGAACAATAAGTAAATCATTCTTCTCGTGAAAATCCATTTTGATTAAGAATGAACTTAATCGTTCATACCAAGCTCTTGGTGCTTGTTTTAAACCATATAAAGCTTTGGCAAGTTTGAAAATATGATTTGGTTTTGATTGATTTTCAAATCCTGGAGGTTGTTTCACATAAACTTGTTCATTTAAGTATCCATTCAAAAATGCACTTTTAACATCCATTTGAAACAATTTAATAAGCTTATAGGACGCATATGCAAGAAGTATACAAATAGCTTCTAACCTTGCAACCGGAGCAAAAGTTTCATCATAATCTATACCTCCATGTTGATTGTATCCTTGAGCAACAAATCTTGCTATGTTTCTGATAACCTTTCCTTCTTCATCTAGTTTATTTTTAAAACCCATCGTGTACCAATGATTGTTTGATCTAGTGGATCAGGTACCACTGTCCAAACTTCATTTTTCTCGAACGGCAGCAATTCTTCCTTCATGGCATATATCCAAGATTGATCAATTATGGCTTCCTTAATTGATTTTGGTTCAATCTAGGATATCGTTGCCATGTTGTGTTCATCATTCTTGAATGATTTTCTTGTCCTAATTACATCAGTTGTGTCTCCAATGATTTGTGTGTAAGGATTATCTTCAATCATTCTCCAGCTTTTTGGTGGAGAATGAAATGAAGATTGTTTATCAATCTTTGTTTTCTGCAAACTTTCTTGCTGCTGTGGATTAGTTTGAGTTTCGTCTTCCTCATCCTTTTTACTTATATCCAAGTCATCAAACTCATCGAATAATATGTGCATACTAATTTCTACAACATTTGTTCTTAGATTAAATACTCTATATCCTTTAGAATCAGTTGAGTAACCAAGAAAAATTGTTTTATCAGATTTTGCATCAAATTTTCCAAGGATATCTTTGTTGTTCAAAATATAACAATAACTACCGGAAATGTGAAAATAAGAAATGTTTGGTTTTCTATTTTTCCAGATTTCATATAGGGTTTTGTTGATGATTTTTCTTATGGATACACGGTTTAAGATATAACCAGATGTGTTTATAGCTTCAGCCCAAAAATACCTCTCAACATTAGACTATTCCAAGATTGTTCTTGCCATTTCTAGTAATGTTCTATTTTTTCGTTCAACAACTCCATTTTGTTGTGGAGTTCTTGCACATGATAGATTATGAGAAATACCAAGTTCATTAAAGAAGGTTTTAAATGAAGCATTTAAGAATTCTCCTTCAAGATCACTTTTTACAGAAATGATGTTGGAATCTTTTTCCTTTTGTACTTTTTTGCAAAATATTTTAAATGCTTCAAATGCATCGTATTTTTGTTTTAAAAATAAAACCCAAGTGAATCTTGAGAAATCGTCAACAATAACAAAACCATATTTCATTCCTCCTAGACTTGTTGTTTTGATTGGCCCAAAAAGATCAATGTGAAGTAATTCAAGAGTTCTGTTTGTGGTCACAAAATCTTTTGAATGAAAACTGTTCTTGACTTACTTTTCTTTTGCACATGCTTCACATATTTTATCTTTATCAAAATTGAGTTTGGGTAATCCTCTAAGAAGATCTAATTTTGAGATTTTTGATATTGTTTTCATACTAATATGTCCAGCTCTTTTATGCCATATCCATTTATCTTTATTGATTGACAAAAAACAGAATTCATTAGGTAGTTCTTCAAGATATAAAACATATAAGTTTTTCTTTCTATTTCAAGAAAACAAAGTTTCTCTAGTTTCAGTTTTTCTAATTTCACATACCTTTGGTTTGAAAATAACTTCACATCCATTGTCACATAGCTGACTTATGTTTAAGAGATTGTGTTTTAAACCTTCGACATTTTGAACGTCAGTTATCTGAGCAGATTTTGTTTTATCAATAGTTCATTTACCATTAATCTGAGCTTAGTTGTTGTTTCCAAAAGTAACTGATCCTCCATCCTTCTTGATGAATGTCATAAAATAGTTTTTATCTCTTGTCATGTGCCTTGAACAGCCACTGTCCAAGAACCAAGGCTTTCTCTTTATATCTAGAAATCCAACCGGCAAAAAAATGTTATCTCAGCCTTAGGTACCCACTTTGTTTTGGATCGTTGAGAGTTAGTTTTGACATTTTCTTTTTTATTAAGATAACACATCGTGTTCTCATGTCCGATTTTGAAACAAACTGAACATTTAATTGTTGATTTTGGATTTGATTTGATTTGATAATCTGGATTTCAAAAGATTTTAAACTTGATTTTGAAGTGGCTCCAGATCGTTCCCTTTTTCCCAGATTTTCTGGAGAAAGTTCAACTTTCGTTTTGTTACTTTCTCAGTTTTGACAGCAGCCTGGAGAATGTTCTCCTTTTTACAGTTTTTTCAACACTATTTTTGCAGAACGATATTCTCTTTTAATCAACTATTTGCTTTCAATCTTTTCATCTCTTTTTCTAAAATAGCAAGCAAACTCCAGATGTCCAAGTTTTTTACAATACGAACATCTAGTTTTACATCTTTCTTCCTTTCTTTCTGGGACAAAAAAATTCTCATACATTTTTGCTTTTTGAGTTTGATTAAATCCAAGACCAGCTTTATCAAAGATACCTATTTGAGATCCCATAATTTTTTGAAAAGTTTCAATAGCTTTAATGAAATTTAACAAATCAATTTTAAGAAGTTCATTTTCTATTTTAAGGAGAATGTTCTTCGTTTTTAGTGCAGATCGTTCTTGACCTTCTTGTTTTTCAAAATTTTGTTTTTGTGTTTCTTTTAATTCTTGAATGATATTTTTTAGAACATTATTCCTATCTTGACACTTTTCTTTTTCTTCTTTTTCTTTATGAAATTGTTCTTTCAAGAAGCTACATTTTTTAATTAGAAGATTTGAATCATTTAACAAGTTATCAAATTCATTCAAGTTATTACCTCATCTTATTATGTTTTAACCATCAAGCATATGTTAGCTTCCTCACTTTCTTCAGTTTCTAATTGTTCTGAATCATCCCATGTTGTCATCATTGATTTTTGTTTTAAAGGAAATCGCTTTGGTGGATTCTTTTTTAAGGGACACTCTGCTTTGTAATGTCCTAATTTATTACAACCGAAGCATGTGACTTGGCTTTTGTCAACTTCTGTTTTGGAATTTTTGTTTTGAAATCCCTTTTTGATTTGATCTCTTCTTCTCATCATTCTCTGTATTCTTCTGGTGAGGAGAGCAATTTCATCAGCATCTTCTTTTTCAGTCTCTTCTCGTTCTTGCTCTATTTGTACTGTGATGTTTTCTTGAGATGCCTTTAGTGCTATTGCCTTTCCCTTATTGATTTGCTTGTCTTCTTGTAGCAGTACTTCAGGTGCTCTTAATGTTCCAATTAATTCTTCCAAGGAAGTGATTCAAGATTCTTGGCTTGGCTTATAGATGTTACCATTGCTCTCCATATGACTGGAAGACATCTCATGATTTTTCTTACTCTTTCTTGAACTGTGTAAGCTTTGCAAAGAGAACGCATTTCATTTACTATTGTTGTGAACCTTGAGTACATTTCATCATTAGTTTCTCCTTCTTGCATTTTGAATAGTTCAAATTTTCTTATGTCAATGTCTATTCTTGTTTCTTTGACATGGCTTGTTCCTTCATTGTGAGTCTGCAATGTATCCCATACTTCTTTTGCAGTTGTGTATTCATCTACTCTTTCACTCTTTTCTCTGCTTAAGGCACATGATAAGAATAATTGAGCTTTAGTGTTTAAGAGTACTTTAGTTTTATCATCAGTTGTCCAATCTGGTTCTTTCTTGCAGCAGAGGTTGAGTCATCTTGATCAACTCTTGGTATGAAATCTCCATCTATAAAGATGCGCCACATCCCTATGTCTTTAGATTTCAGAAACAGCTGCATCTTATTTTTCCAGAAATAATAATCAGCTCCATCAAACAATGGTGGTATGTTTGAAAATCCTCCCTCAACAATGTATTTGGCTTTCGACAACTTTTCTTCTATATCTTTTTCTCTAGTACTTGTTAGGTGTTTTTAATCTTTCTAGAGACCGTGCTCTAATGCCAATTGAAGTAAAAATGTCGATTTACAAGGAATGAGGTTTGAATTGTAAATGTACCTATTTAAAAATTCTTGAAGAAACCTCAAGATTTAACTCAAGAATGATCTTGGTTAGGAAAACATAAAACAGAGAATGTTCTTGGTTTTTATTAGAAAACAGAGAACGTTCTTGTTTAGTTTAAAAACAGAAATTCAATTTATGCTTTATCTCAGTTAATCGATTAAGCTTAATAAATAAAGAGATAAGAGAAGGAATACCACACGTAGATATATCCTGGTTCACCCAACTCGGGCTACGTCTAGTCCTTACAACTGTGAGATTTTCCACTAAGTGTTCAAAACAAAGAACCTTCTTGGTTTTACAGCACCTAGCTTAGATCAACATTGATCTGTTACAAGCTATATTACTTTCTACCCATAAAGTATATTAATCACCTATCGATCTTGATAGGATTCGTTACAATCTATTCAAACTATACTTAAACTATTATAGTTTGAAGTTCACAATAATGATGAGATTATTTTGATAGAATCTAAATGTCTCAACTCATGTTTGAGATTCGCTTCCTTACAAAGAATTCAATAGTAATAACACAGTAAGATATAAGAGTTCAGAACTGATTCTTCTTTCTGAAAATGAGAATTTCAAGTATTTGAATGTGAAAGATTTATGAGACTTTGATAGCACTTGAACTTCTGCATTTTTTCCGGGACATTGGCCTTTCTTTTGTAGGTGATTTGAACATTTAATGATAGTCAAAAGGGTTGTTGATAGTGCTCTGTCCTTTTTTAACAAAACCAATATATATCATTAAAAATAATCTAGCCTTTGAATATTTTGAATCTCTTTTGACTTATGTTGTTACAGCTTTGCTTAATCTATTTGCCTTCGTGTTTAAAGATCTTTGAAACTTGTCACACAGTTATTGATGTTATAGCTTCAATCTGGAGCCTTGAATCTGTCCAAAACAGTTAGGTGAATGATTATAAATCAATGCAGAAGAAAAAGGATCACTGCTGAAGTTTTGCAGAAACGAAGATTGATTATGAATTTGGTTTTGGTAGTTTGAACTTTCCGGAGATTTATGATCAATCTAGAGATTCAGTTTGATTGAACTTTCTTGACAGTTTGGCTGAAGGTGTTCCAAATTGTTTCAACTAGCTTGTTCCTTGCCATGTACTGATAAGCTTAGTATAAAATTCAGAGGCAAAAGCTTCGTTAAAATAGTGGAGATTGATTGGTCAAGATATTGTGACAGTCAATCTTGTTTCTTTGTTTGTTTAGTTTTTAACTGTTTTCTTTGCTTTGCTTGATTCCTATCTTTGAATTAACACACTCAAAAGCATAGGTTTTTAACTGTTTTGGGTTTGGTGGTGTTGATTGAGAAAATGATGATTTAGATGGGGTGATGGGTTTTGAGGGTTTTGTTAGAGTCGTGTGAGGAGGCCTTTCAGATGATTCATTAGTTTTAGAATCAGAGATGATGAAGATTGACGGTTTGGTGTTTGGAGCTTCTGAAGTTCCAATTTCTGTCTGGACACGCATAGAGCGTCTTTTGGCAATTGTAGGATTGAGGGTAGGTTTTCGTAAATGTGGAGGAACTTGAGTGCGGTTTGAAGGACGACATGTATAGAGAGGTGGAAGGACAGTGGACACGTGATTTGGGTTAATGGGATTAGGGTTTGATTCTCGGGAAGATGAAAGGTAATCTAAAAAATTGGCATCAAAAGAAGTTGTCGGTGGAGTTGGTCTTGGTGATGGAGAAGGTGAAGGTGAACGACTTATGGAGGTTGATGATGGTGAAGATGATGATGTTGAGTAGGGATACACGTTTTTGTTTGGAGAAAACAGAGTTGAGGGAAAATGAAGAGTTTCTTATTCAGTTTCAGATGATGAAAGGCTTTTGATGTGTTTCAATTTACAACAAAATTTTTTATTTTGAAGAGAAAATGCAATGATGATTTGAACCTTGGGAAGGAGAAGAGGTTTGGGGGCGGGTCACTTGTCAACGTGTCAATGCACTTTTTGAAGACAAGAAGACACATCATTAAATGCCAAGATTTGCCTTTTTTGTGCAAGAGAGAAAGTGATCACGTAGGGGAGAATGATGGTTGAAAAACGGAGAATGATGTTTCGAACACGGAGATTGATTATCGTTCTCTGTTTTCTACATAAACATAATTTAACTTGAATTTTCAGTTTTTCTTTGATCAAGAAGACACATGCATTAAATGCCAAGATTTGCCTTTTTTGTGCAAGAGAGAAAGTGATCACGTAGGGGAGAATGATGGTTGAAAAACGGAGAATGATGTTTCGAACACGGAGATTGATTATCGTTCTCTGTTTTCTACATAAACATAATTTAACTTGAATGATGTTTCGAATTGGATTTTTAGATAAATTGATGCACGTAATGCTTGAGTAACTTATAGAGAATTCTTCAAGTTGATTTTTAATCCAATGAACTTGTGAGCAACACTTTGTTGCCGAAGCATATTCAACTTCGGTGGTTGATAAAGCAATTGCATTTTGTTTTCTGCAAGACCAGCTAATCAATGCTTCACCTAACAACTGACATGCTCCAATAGTGCTCTTTCTTTCAATTTTATCTCTAGCATAATCAGCATCGCAGTAAGCTATAAGATCAAAATGAGAACCTTTTCTATATTAAAGGCCAAGATCAGTAGTTCCAACAAGATATCTAAAAATTTGTTTTAACAACAGTTAAATGAGATTTCTTTGGTGTTGGTTGAAATCTAGCACATAATCCTACTACAAATACGATATCAGGCCTACTGACAGTTAAATAAAGCAAAAAACCAATCATTCCTCTACATTCCTTTTCTGAAACAAATTTTCCATTTTCATCTTTGTCTAATGAAGAGGATGGATGCATAGGAGTAGACATAATTTTTGATTCATTCATTTTGTACTTAGTTAACATATCTTTAATGTACTTTTCTTGACAAATAAAAATACCATTTTCATATTGTTTAATTTGCAAATCAAGAAAATACCTTAATTCTCTCATCATGCTTATTGCAAATTCACTTTGCATGAGTTTTAAAAAGCCTTCACACATTTTTTTCATTTGTTGATCCAAAGATGATATCATCAACATATACTTGAACAATAAATCAATCATTTTTCTTTGTTTTATTAAATAATGTAGTGTCAAATTTTCCCCTAGAAAATCAATTTTTAATTAAAAAAAGAACTTAATCTTTCATACGAAGCTCTTGGTGATTGTTTTAATCCATATAGAGCTTTGGTAAGTTTGAAAACATGATTTGGTTTTGATTGATCCGCAAAGCCAGGAGGTTGTTTTACATAAACTTGTTCATTTAAGAAACCACTTAAAAATGCATTTTTAACATCCATTTGAAACAACTTAACAAGCTTATGAGATGCATATGCAAGAAGTATATGAATTGCTTCTAACCTTGCAACTGGAGCAAAAGTTTCATCGTAGTCTATACCTTCTTGTTGGTTATAGCCTTGAGCAACTAGTCTTGCTTTGTTCCTTACAACCTTACCTTCTTCATCTAATTTGTTTATGAAAACCTAGTGTGTACCAATGATTGTTTGATCCTGTGGATCAGGTACCAAGGTCCACACCTCATTTTTCTCAAACTGCAACAATTCTTCCTTCATGGCCTCAATCCAAGATTGATCAACTATGGCTTCTTTAATTGATTTTGGTTCAAATTGAGATATCATTGTCATGTTGTTTTCATCACTCTTGAATGATTTTCTTGTTAGAATCTCATTAGTTATGTCTCCAATGATTTGTGTTTGAGGATGATCTTCAATTGTTCTCCAGCTTTTTGATGGAGATTGTTTATCAATCTTTGTTTCCTATATATTGTTATGTTGTTGCAGACCAGATGGAACTTATTCCTCATCTTTTTTACTCATATCCAAATCATCAAACTCATCAAATAATATATGCATACTTATTTCTACAACTTTAGTCCTTAGATTAAACACTATATATCCCTTAGAATTTGTTCAATAACCTAAGAAGATTGTTCTGTCTGATTTTGCATCAAATTATCCAAGAACGTCTTTGTTGTTTAAGATATAACAATAACATCCAAAATTGTGAAAATAAGAAATGTTTAGTTTTCTGTTTTTCCAGATTTCATATGGGGTTTTGTTGATGACTTTTCTTATGGATACATGGTTTAAAATGTAACAAGTGTTAATAGCTTCAGCCCAAAAATATCTCTCAACATTATATTATTCCAAGATTGTTCTTGCCATTTCTTGTAATGTTATATTATTTCGTTCAACAACTTCATTTTGTTGTGAAGTTCTTGCACAAGATAGAATATAAGAAATGCCAAGTTAATCAAAGAAAGTTTTAAAATAGGCATTTATGAATTCTCCTTCATGATCACTTCTTACAGAAATGATATTGGATTCTTTTTCATTTTGTACCCTTTTGCAAAAGGTTTTAAATGCATCAAATGTGTCATCTTTCTATTCTAAAAATAATACCCAAGTGTATCTTGAGAAATAGTCAACAATAACGAAACCATATTACATTCCTCCTAGACTTGTTGTTTGTATTGGTCCAAAAAGATCCATGTGAAGCAATTTAAGGGTTTTGTTTGTAGTTACAAAATCTTTTGAATGAAAATTGCTTTTGACTTGCTTTCCTTTTGCGCAACCTTCACATATTTTGTCTTTATCAAAAGTGAGTTTGGGTAATCCTGTAACAAGATGTAGTATTGAAATTTTACAAATTGTTTTTATACTTATATGTCCAAGCCATTTTATGCCATATTCAATTATCTTTATTGATTGACATAATTTTAGTTGCAAAACGTTCTTGACCTTTTTTATTTTAAAAATTTTGTGGTTATGTCTCTTTTAGTTCTTGAATGATATTGTTGAGAACAATATTCATAGCCTGAGCTTTTTCTTTTTCTTCTTTCTCTTTATGAAATTTTTATTTAAAGAACTACATTTTTTAATAAGAAGTTTTGAATTATTTAACAAGTTATCAAATAATTTTCCCATTTGTTCACATAAATAGCAAGGTTCGTAATTTTTTACCTCATCTTCTTTTGTATTCACCATCAAGCATATGTTGGCTTCACCACCTTCTTATGTTTCTGATTCTTCTGAATCATCCCAAGTGGCCATCATTGATTTCTTTTTGAAAGGAAATTGTTTTGGTGGCTTTTTATTTAAGCGACATTCTACTTTGTAATGTCCTAATTTATTAATCCAAAACATGTGACTTGGCTTTTGTCTACTTCTGGTGATAAGAGCAATTTCTTCATCAACATCTTTTTGCCCTGTTTATTCTCGTTCATCCTCTATTTTGTACTATGGCACATTCTTCAGATGCCTTTAGCGCTATTGTCTTTCCGTTTTTTTTGACTGGGTTGTCTTCTTGCAGCAATACTTCATGTGCTATTAAAGTTCCAATTAGTTCTTCCAAGGGAAGTGATTCAAGGTTCTTGGCCTGACTTGAGTACATTTCAACAATAGTTTCTCCTTCTTGCGTTTTGAACAGTTCCAATTTTCTTCTGCTAATGTCTATTCTTATTTCTTTGACATGGTTTGTTCCTTCATGATGAGTTTGTAGTGTATCCCATACTTCTTTAGCAGTTGTGCATTCATGAACTCTTTCACTTTCTTCCCTGCTCAAAGCACACAATAAGATTAATTGAGTTTTAGAGATAAAGAGTACCTTAGTTTTATCTCAGTTGTCCAGTCTGCTTCTTTCTTCGCAATAGAGATTGAATCATTTTGATCAGCTCTTGGTATGAAATCTCCATTTGTAATGATGCGTCACATTCCTATATATAGAGATTTCTTAAACAGCTGTATCTTATTGTTCCAGAAAAAATAATCAGATCCATCAAAGTAAGGTGGTCTATTTGAAGATCCATCAATGTATTTTGCTTTCGACATGTTTTCTTCTACATTTTTACTCTAGTACTTGTTAGGTGTTTAATCTTTTTAGAGACCATGCTCTAATGCCAATTAAAGTAGTAATATCGATTTACAAGAAAGGGGGTTGGAAGTGTAAATGTTCCTATTTAAAAATTCTTGAAAAAACTTAAGGATTTAACTCGAGAATGATCTTGGTTAAGAAAATAGAAAACGGAGTACGTTATTGGTTTTTACTAAAAAATAGAGAACGTTCTTGGTTATCTTAAAATCAAATATTCAATTTATGTTTTTAAATTAAATGATTAATCAGGCTTAATAAATAAGGACATAAGTGAAATAATATCACACACTGATGTATCCTGGTTCACTCAACTTGGGCTACGTTAGTCTTCACAACTGTGAGATTTTCCACTAAGTGTTCAAAACAAAGAATCTTCTTGGTTTTACAGCAACTAGCTCAAATCGACCGTGATATGTTATAAAATTAAATTTTGTTTACCTAGAAAGAGATTAATCAGGCAACCTATCAACCTTGATAGGATTTCTTACAATCTACACAACCTATACTAAACTCTTATAGTTCGAGTTTTACAATAATGATAAAATTGTTTTAATAGAACCTGAGATGTCCCAACTCTTGTTTGAGATTCGATTCTTTACAAAGAATTTAGTACAATAATAACAGAGTATTGAAATATAAACAGAATTGACTATTTCTTGAGAAAGTGATAATTTCCAGTATGTTATTCTGATTGATTTTATGAGACTTGTTAGCTCTTGAACTTCTGCAGTTTCCCTGAGCATTGGCCATCCATTTAGAGGTGTTTTAGAGCAATTAATAATGGTCAAAAGAGTTGTTGGTAGTGCTACGTTAGCTTTGACCAAAACAACTATATATGAATAAAAATATTCCAGCCTTTTAAATACCTTGGAACTCTGTTGACTGGGCTGATTTCTTTGTTCTTGGTCAGATTTCTCTTGTGTTTAATGATCCTTTATATTTTAGATATATTTTTTATGTCTTTTCCGTGATCTGGAGTTTTGATTTTGTAAAAAAAGTTTGGAGAATGACGATGAACTTCGGCAGAATTTTAATGAAAATTTTGGAGAATGATAATCAATATGGAGTTCTAGTCTTTGAACTTTTTGGAGATTGATGATCAATCTGGAGGTTCAATCTTGATCATTCTTGATGTCTCTATGATTAATGTGGATGTCTTGTACAATTCAAGAATGGTTTAACTCTCTTGACAATCAAGCTGGAGAAGGTTCAGACTTGTTTCAACTTACTTGATTCATGACCTTTTCCCTTTGTGATTCGGATGGTTTCTTTGTTTATAATGGATCTTACTTGATCCTTGTCAAGTATTGATAACATAAGTGTAAATTCTAGAGGCAGAATCTTCTTTGAACTAGAGGAGATTGATGGATCTTGAGGTTGTGATGATCAGTCTTGATCTTGGAGAACATTTTCTGTTTTCACATATTTTGTCCAGAATGTTCTCATTTCTTATCTATTCAGTTTTTATCTGATTTTCTTGCTTTGCTTGATTCCTATCTTTGAATTAATCCACTCAAAAGCACAAGTTAAATCAACATAATATTTTAGAATCATAATTAACATTCTTAATTAACCTTTGTTTATTTTTATCAAAACTTAAATTGAGAGTTTGTCTTAAAAATCATAATATATTTGGCCGTCGTCATTTGATAATCAACACAAAAAAATGTGCATCTTTCTGAGATATTATTTACAAAGATATATTTTCTTGACTAAATGTCTTTTGAAAAGTAAGATATGTAGTTTTTCCATTGATAGAAAATATTTGATCAATATGGCTAGTACAATCATGATTAAAAAATTGAGACTTCAAATTTTTTTACATTCTCAATTATACTCATTTAAAATTCTTGAGGATCTAAAGTTCAAATATATGTGTGATGTGATGGAAATCAAATTAGTAGAAGTACCATTCAAGATTGATAGACATGAAGATGAAGTGTTACGTGATGTGATCCCAACAAAATGAAGCACTTGCAACTTGGACGGCCATGAACGTGTGAACGACAAACACAACATAATAGCAAATACTCATTTTTATATAATTATCACAAATTTATCCTTGTACCATTAAAAAAAGAAAAGGTGTATAAATATCCAATGAAGAGAGAGGGTGACGAAAAACAAGAGTGTGACTTCGAAAATGAAGAAAATAAAGAGGAAAAGAAAAAGGTTGAAAAAAAAATAAGCAAAAGAAGAGAGAAAAGAAAGTGTTGAGAAAATAGTAAAGAGGAAAGAAAATTGTGAGAAAAAAGAAGAGGAAAAGGTATAGAAAAAGGATATAAAGAAAGATAAGGTAGAGAAAAAATAAGACCAATGAGAGAAAAATAGAAGAAAAAGAAAAATTTCAGAATAAAGAGGATGAAAGAGATAAATATAAACGAAAAGATAGAGAACCAAACGGAAAAATATCTCAACAAAACTAACTATCATTTTTGCATGTTTAGATTTAGGGAAAAATCCTTTTGAGGAGAGGAAGAATGATGAGATCATGAGTTCATTAACCATGTGAAAGGAAACCTACAAAAAAAATCACCCATAAAAGAAAAACAAAATTTGGTTTATTTGAAAATCATGAACAAAAATTGTTTTAGCAATATCTTGAGTTGTTTATGTTCAATTGAGGTGTTCTTTGATGGATTGAAAAGATAACAAAATTTACTACAATTTATAGTTGACACATCATGACCAAATTTAATATCTATAGTGATTAAAAATGGGCTATAAGTTGATAAAAAATATGTGGTGTTTTTCGTAACGCCCTAATTTTTTTTATCAAAAACATTACTTAAAATACTTATTTCTTAGAAATATTACGACAATTTTTTTTGTAAGAATACTTAAACTATTACTTATTTAAATAATTAGTAAACCCTAACCTCAAAATCATATACATAATAGTTTATATTATATTTTTATTAAAATTTGCAACGGATTAATAAAAAAAAATTCAAAAAGAAAACTAAACTTTTATGAATTATTAGGATATCACGTTTCTCAAAATACAAATTGAATATTTTGGACTTTTTCCTCCTATAGAACAGTTTAATCTCAATAAACTTAATTTAACTATAATTTCTTATTCTTATTCCAAACACTTAGTAGTACTTGTATGCTTCTCATACAAAAAGTCGTTTTAAAATTTAAATGAGTAAAATACAACTTATAACTCTAATTCTCAATATAACCTAACTACGATTTCGCAAATGCATGGTCAAACCAATCAAACACAAACAAAGAAGGAGGTGAGTTTTAAAATCATGTTAATAGTATATTATAAGTTAGAAAAAACACGCAAATAATCAACACATAGTCATATCAACCACATCACAATATATCAAAATATTCAAGAAAATAATCATATTATAGAGTCAAAATCACTTAAGGAAAATCAACATTTCATTACAACATCATATCATCTAAGAGAAATTATTATCACATTAGATACACACTAACCACACCAAAACAATCATGAGATGATGCAATGCTATGCATGCTCATAATAACTATATGATATGGATATAATACATGTCACTATAGCAACTTTCACACAGAAAATTACTTATGCTAATAGGGAAATAAACCTGCCACAAAGGCAACTTCCAGGAAGGTGCATATGCCATGACATGATGGTGCATTAGCAAAAATAAATATTCCCATACAACCCTCTAAGATGTATATAGAAATTAAAACCTTCATATATGCCACACATAAGTTCAAATTTTACCACATATATCATAAATAAGACTTTCAACACATTAAAAATAAAAACTTAAATTCTTTTCACATATAGCACCTAGTTGCATAATTGAAATTACATAACACCTATTAAAAGTTTCTATTCCGTATTTTAATCCTACAAACCCTAATTAGTCATATTAATTCAATTATTACTAAATAGGGTTTCCGACGTGCGTAGCAAACCCCGCATGAAATATTAAGAAATACAGTTTTTCTGTTCATCTCACATTATAATATACTCATGAAATTAAACGTTAGTTCACCCCTTACCTTATTTCAACGCTTTCATACATGAATACAATTTCACGAGCAAACTATTGAGACAAACTCTATATTTAAAGTTTTGATGAAAACAAACAAAGGTTAATTAAGAAAGTTAATTATGATTCTAAAATGTTATGTTAATTTAACATGTGTTTTTGAGTGAATTTAATTAAAAACAGAATCAAGCCAAAATAGAAAAGACAACAACAAGATCATTCTGCATCAAAACAGAGAATGATCTCCAGCCTCAAAAAAGTTCACCACAACATGTTGATCAAATTTTTTCTACATCTTTAACAAAGAATCTGCCCATGAAATTTATTCATATACAATCAGTACATGGCAAGGAACAAGTAGGATTCACCCAAGCTCAAAAAGGCTGTTTGATCTCAAAAATAAAAGAACTCAAAGACAGACAAAAGTCATGACAGGTTGTAAACTCCAAATATCAAATGTCAAGAAAGTTCGATCAATCTTGACATATGACAAGACAATTGCAAAGGAAATCCAGAATGATTAAAACGGGAACTCTAGAATGATTATTTAATCTCAAGAAAGTTCAAACTGACAAACCAAGAACGTTAATCATTCTCTGTTTTCTGCACAATAACAGTAGCACTGCATCTCCTCTAAAATAGCATGTAACTCTTCTCCAAACTTCTCTAGCTACACTCAAGACTCAAGACAGAGAATGTACCATCCAAGATCAATGAAGAAACGTCAAGAGTTCTTTCTATAAAGGACAGAACTACTTTAAATGCTAAACCAATAAAGCCAAAAAGCTATTTCAAAGAAGGATTATTTTTATTCTGAAATAATATTTCAGTCAAAAAGCAGAGCCTCTCCAACAACTCTTTTGTACCTTCATTCAGTGCCTCTACAACCTATAAATAGAAGGCCAATATCCAGAATCAACAAAAAGAAATTCAAGTGCTGAGAAATCCATAAATCAATCACATATAAACTTGAAATTCTGCAAAACAGAGGCAATCATACATTCTACTTTTCGTGAAACAGTTGCTGATTCAAATTCATATATTAGTTTGCGCAGTTATCATTAGATCCTTTGTAAATAATCTATTCTCTAACAAGAGTTGAGAAATCTCAGATTCTGACAAAAACAATCCAATTGTAAAAACTCAAACTATAAGAGTTTCTTTATAGTTTGTTTAAGATTACATTCTATCAAGGTTAGATAGATACTGTTATTGCTTTTTGGGTGGAAAGTAATAGAGATTGAATTAGATCAAGGTTGATCTAGACTAGGTGTTGTAAGATAAAGAAGGTTATTTGCTTTTAAACACTTAGTGGAAAAACTCATAGTGTGAGGACTGGACGTAACTCACGTTGGGTGAACCAGGATAAATCTTTGTGTGGTATTCTATTTCGTATCTCTTTATTTATCATATTGAATTGATTAACTAAGATAAAACATAAACTGATTTTCTGTTTTAAGCTAATCTAGGAACGTTCTCTGTTTTATAACAAAAACCAAGAACGTTCTCCGTTTTCTGTTTTCATAACCAAGATCATTCTTGAGTTATTTTCTTAAGTTTTAACAGAAATTTTTAAAAGGTGCATTTACAATTCAAACCCCCCTTTCTTGTAAATCGACATTGTTATTTCACAAACAAGATTTGTTCTTTCACTTTCTCCTACAATCGATCTAACTTAACAGGTTATGACTAAACGTCAAATAAATTATGGGAAGACGGTCTAAAGCTAAATTTCGAAATTTGGTCAAGGAAACTTACCATAAATCAGAAAATCAATCAGTGAATAATATAACCACTTTTTACATGATCCTTTTGCCGTTGGTTTCACTCAAATCATACTTACGGCGAAGAAGAACGATGCAAAGTAACAAATTCCAAAAACGGAGAAGTCGGATATTTTAAGGAGAAATTTGGCTTGTTAAAAATATGGTAAAGTGTGTTTAATTGACTAACTAAATGAGTGAAACAACATACTAGAATTTGGACGAAAATGGATAAAGTTGTCTAGAACACTTATTGATCATCGGTGTCAAATGATAGACTAGTTTTGTTTTCCTTTTACGGCAACAACTGTTGAAGTTCATCTCCCTTCCTTATTCTTTTATTTTATTAACATAATTAGGGTTCACACGGGCAAAGTCCATTGATTCTCTTATTTATTTTATGTTTAGTATTATTATTATTATTTTGCTAAAATAAAATTAATAGTTACTTAATCTCATTTTTAATACTCCTCTAAATATCGTTAAATTTTCAAAACATTACTAATATCTCATAACTAATAAATTAGAATAATTAAAATAAATAGCATTTGAATAAAAAAAAATACATTTTACTATCAATTGAACCTCTCATAAGCAAAATAATCACTATAATTATACCTAGCTATTTTTCAAAACACTCAAATACTATCATCATTAGAGAATACTCAAAATCACAAAATAAATAATATAACATCAATACTATATATTAATTACTAAATCATAATAAAATTATATAAAATCAAAATTCCATAAAAAATATATCAAAATATAAGGAATCAAACACAATATTAAAACTATCTCAAGATAATTATTTATAAAATAAATAACTAAATAGAAAATAGTTAGAAATAATTAAAATATAACTATGTGCACACTTAACATCAGTCAAAGGCACATGAAATCATCACATTAATTACTTCCATGTATATACACGTAAAATCGCCTAAAATCTTATTCTTTAAAATATTACAATAAAATACCATTATTTTTTAAAAAATATATAAAATAATAAAATATAATATTTATTATTTATACCCCTCATTTAGTCAAATATCTACAAGATTAACACATCATAGAAAATACACATGTAAAGAAAATTAATCATAAAAATAATCAACATATACTCTAAAATAATTTTAGAACCAAATTAATTATCTAAAATCCTATTTAATTAATAAAATAGTTATTATAAAATTTGGGGTGTTACAATTCTCCCATCGTTAAAGAAATTTCATCCTCAAAATTTATGGTCAGTGAACTAATATCTAACTTACCACCATCAAGATTCAAACTTAGTCTATAAATATATTTAAAATATTCAATATTCAATTCAGCACGACATGTCAAAAATCAATTAGTTTAGCATGATAGGCTAACATGACACAACAATTTAATTAAACACATCACGTTTAACAACTCAATTATGAAGCAAATATCATGATCATGATTGGTCAATATCATTTATAGATAAAACTAAGTATGTGAATTTAGTCAACAACAACTTACTACATTTAGTTAAGTCAAATAACACATATCAATTAGGTTTTCCTGTTTAACTAACTTCTCAAACAATATTCTACTAGTTTTTCTCTCCTAAAAGGGTGTTTAAATCATAACAAAAATTACTCTATAAGTTTCACAAAGTTAGACACATAGAGAAACATTTAAAATATTTCACACCTTCATGAATTACAAATAAAAATGCATATAACAACTCAATGACGTGCAATCACTTAAGTTTTGTAAAAGAAAACTAATGTGCATAATTATAGTGGAATAGAACAATTATTTTCACATATAGTTTCAAATGCATCCAAAATCTAACTTAATTGTTATACACAAAATTCCTTTATAGAACTCCTACAATAGTTATAGGTCCTTATCGAATAAGAAAATATAGAACAAATAAGACACTAACACAATGCACTTATTTATTTTAAGTATGTTACTTAGAAGATCAAATATACTTAATTGAATGTTTAATTTAAGTACGCACCACCAACTTAATATTCATGTCATGTAATCAGCTATTAAACATTCAACATTGATGCCACATAAAACCCATAATCACTCTAAATTGTATAACAGATGAACATGGTTTCTGTAACACCCTAAATTTTTTATTAATATATAATAGTAAACTTATAAATTATATTATATGTGTATTTTATGTGGTATGATAATTTCCTACGCTTTTTTTTTAATCTGAATAATTTATTTGAATTATTAATACTAAATAAATTTATTTGCTTAATTTTAGACAAACTAAAAAATTAAAAAAATTTAAAAATAAAATCACACATTAAATTATGTTACTAACACACTCTCCTTTAAAGGATAATAGGAAAGACACCTAGAGGATCTGCATAGACATTGCCTACTAACATATATATATATATATATATATATATATATATATATATATATATATATATATATATAAATATAAAAGTTATTAGGTTTTGTTCTAAACACTAGTAGTTGTCTCCACCAACAAAAATATTATTCCCATTACCTATGAAATATTAACCCTTCTATACAAATGAATAGTGCCGCACCAATAAAATCAAACACTCCAATTTCATTTTCAAAAAAGAAATATTAGTCTACGTCTTGTAAAAGAAAAGGGAGGAACACCAACACGTTTACTTAATTTCTAAGGTGTTAGTATATACTTGAATACTTTTATAAGAATTAAGTTGCATTATGTTGAAATTAAATTTTAATTCATGAGATTGCCATACACTCTAAAGATTGTTATTGTTAGATAATGTTATTATATATTAGTAGTAAGGGTATTTTAGACAGTTATTATATATTAGTAGTAAGGGTATTTTTGATATTTCTATTATTTTATATATATGCTCGTTGTAACCCTATTAACTGAAGTTTTGGTTCATTCTATGTTATGAAACCCTAGAGTGGTTATCTCTCTTCTTCCTCTTTTCATTGTTAACATGGTATCTAGAGCCTATTTCGATCCTCCTTGAACGATTCCGCCTCTATTCCGCTGCCGAGTTCCCAACAGTTTGGGATCTATTGTAAAGAAGAGAGAGACTATTTTGGTAGAAAAGACAACCACCAAAAGAGAAAATAGAAGAGTAACCCTATTCCCGATTTTGTTAAATCAGTCTCACAAAAACATCGATTGTGCATTCGTTAACCGTTGGATCGGGCTGATTTTTGGACAGCAGGTTCGAAACATTCATGTTATCGTCTTTAACGGTCGGATCGGCGAAACGACGTCTGTAGAGGGAGAAATCGTGCTCGCACAGGACCAGATTTATTTTGTCTCAATGATTGTGTTTGTCGTATTTTCTTGTCATTATTTGTTATGGCTGGTGCTAAGGATGATTCTCTTCAAGCACATTGGAAAACACATTGTCGGAAATTGGGGAGAGCACATAAGAAGAATTTTAGGGGACCATCGTCCAATGTTGTTGCTTCTGCTTCTCCTACCATTGACTCTAGTTCTGATTTTGGTTTGGTTCACATGATTTCAATTGTTGTGGTTCTTTGCTGATTTGGTAGTAATTTAATTTTTCGTCTCACCTATCTCTTTGGTTGCTTTCTTCTGTTTGATTGATCCTCTCTCTGTTGCTTCTTATGTTTGATTGCTCCTCTCTCTAGTGATTTGCTTTGTTGCTTCTCTCCATATTGATTGTTCTCTTTGGTTGCTTCTCTCAAAATCAACACTCTTTTGTTATTGGTTGTTTCTCTCTTTGGTTAGTTTGGTTTGATTTAGGTTTGTTTGGTTTGATTTGGTTTCAGTTTGATTTTTTGTTGGTTTGGTTCTTCTCTTGATTGTGATTGTTTGGTATAACTAATGATCTTCTCTTTGACTTCTGCTTCTTCTGTCGTTGCTTCTCTCTTTGTTGGTTCTTCTCTTTGATTGTTGCTTCTTCTTTGGTGACATCCCTCTTGTCCCCCTGGCTATCCAACCACCTCCTGCGATTGTTGATCCTCCTCGTTAAAACTAAGTTTGATGGGTCAGTTGAGTGCTAAGGGTTTCTCTCAACACTATGGTATAGATCATGCAGAAACTTTTGCTCCTGTAGCCAAGATGACCAGTATTTGTACTCTTTCTTTTTCTTTACAGATTGCTGATTTGTTCACAAAGATGCATTCCATTAAACGTTTTCGTTTTTTAGTTGACAAACTCTCGATGCTCCATGTTAATGCATCGTGAGTTTGAGGGGAGATGTTAGATAATGTTATTATATATTAGTAGTAAGGGTATTTTAGACAGTTATTATATATTAGTAGTAAGGGTATTTTTGATATTTCTATTATTTTATATATATGCTCGTTGTAACCCTATTAACTGAAGTTTTGGTTCATTCTATGTTATGAAACCCTAGAGTGGTTGTCTCTTGGTTGGCTTTCTTCTTCCTCTTTTCATTGTTAACAGTTATAGAACTGCCATCGCTCATATTCATAATATGATTTTGATCTTCTGTTTTCTCTTATTCTTTCATCAAAGTAAATCCACAACTTTTTGGTGTAAAACACTTAATAAATTAAATTATATGGATACAAAGCATATATTATTTTATTTCAATTTTTAATAACATGAAATTTGTAACAATTAAATTTAAATGTCTGATAAGTAAACAATTAGTGTCGAATAACGGAACCCCAATTTACCGTGTCAATAATTGTCGGTAAGGACAAAGTAAAATAACATATATCATTCTCACAATCTTTAGTATATCCCCTCTCCTCAAGATAAACAGTATGTATCCTAATTATATATCATAAAACGCACTCCAACTTAAATCTTGTTTTATAGCATAAAGTCTAATTTAGTTTTACATCTAAATGGTTTAGTTCATTTTAATTATAATATAAAATTGAGTGTTGTCAGTAATAATATGTAACTAAATATTAGTACTTGCATTCCCGAGATATATATATAGATGCCTATTTGAAAATCAAAACTATGTTTATACATATAAACATGTTTACTTAGTCCCTTTTATCTTGTTTAGTTATATATATGAACAGGTTTACTTAGTTCCTTTTTATCTTGTTTAGTTATACATATAAACACGCTATACTTAGTCCCTTTTAGTTCTATTTAGTTATACATGTACACATGATATATTAAGTTTCCTTTATCCTATTTAATTTTAAACAAAATTTGATTATAGTAATATGTATGTTTTAAACCATATTAAATATATTTTTGGGTTGTATTACAAATAGTAGATAATTTATTTATTTATTTTTAGTAAGTGATTTATTTGTATTTGGTGGTTGCGTGGCTATAATTCTCTCGCGGATTATTAGAGACGACGTCCGATAAAGAAACGACCCGTTAGCAAATCAGATTCGTTGGACAAAATCTTCAATCGAGGTAAGAGGTGAAAGGAGGTTCAATTTTATGAATATAAAATAACGTGGGATGAACGAAAATACCGAAATTTCCAGATATTGATCTGAGACTTACTACGTACGATCGAGCCCTATTGAGTAATAATAATTAATTAATAATATATGAATGGCGATAGCGAGGACTAAAATATAATTAGTAACCTATAGAATTATCGTGAATTTATTTTTATCAAGATTGCATGTTGTTTGATTTTATGAAACCCTATGATGATTGTTACTGTATGAATGATATGTACTGGAGCGTTCTTGATTGAAATTGTGATACTACTTGAATGTGCCACCTGTTTGATTTCTTATTATGTGATTGATGAGACTGTATTGTGTATTGTGAGTAGTGTAAACCAAATATTGGGATTTTATTGTGATTGATTGAAACTTATTGAATTGTGATGATCGAGTAAGTATTAGATATGTGTTGTAAATATTGGAGTTAGGATTATTTTGTCATCATATAGGGAGGGTATGACAAACCTAATGATCTGTGAATTACCGTGCAACACAAGAGTACCATGACCGATAGCGTATATGTATCTCGGGTTGAGTTGAGGGGGTCTATGAGGACTTGGTCATTCATGAATTATATCTCCACTCTTGTAGTGACATGGTATCAAGCCTCTTAACCAAATACTTCAGAGTAGAATGGTACCAAATGATGAAGAAGTATAGGGTATAGGACATACATAACATTTCATCCCTGTGACTGCTTTATTGTGATTGATTTAGATTAACCTTTGATATTATGATTTTGAGTATTTCTCATGTTTGTATTGATTTGACTAATTGCGTGTTCTCCTCATTTATCTTATACTGTTACATAATTTCGAAACTCACCATTGGTTGTTTGTATTTGGCGTTTGCGGTGGACGCAGACGAGTTGTAAGCTGCATGTGATGACTAGTACCATCAGATAGGCGGAAGCCATCCTGTCTTGAAGACTCTTATTATATGCATTGTATTCACGTTATTTTGAGCGTAATTTATTTAGAGAATTCCCATTCAGATAGTGAAATCGAGTTGAAACTATATTTGCACTTAGTATTAAACTTATGCATATGTACTTCAAAAAGGATTTTGTTGTCTGATGTTATGATTTCGAGTTGTTAAATTTAATGGAAATTTTGGATTTCTGTGACATGTTCATGATAACGTGATACTCTTTACCTTAAAAAAAATTTAAAAGTTTATTTATTTTATTTTAAAAATTTTATTATTTTAAAAATAAAATTTAAAATAAAAAGTTAACATTAATTTGGGGTTTAAGGTTTCACAGTTTCTAACTATTTACAAAATAAATTAATAAGTATTTATGCTAATAATAACGATGGTTTATTCTTGCCCCTTTTATCGACGATGAGTCATAGGATTAGCTAGTCTCTCTTATTCATGTAGCCAACTACTTAAAGTAATCACAATTGTAGTCATTAAAATTCAAACATAGGTAATTAAAAGTATCTTTAATGTGGTTCAATAGTGTGAAAGCGGCATCACAACTTCTACTCCTTACTTCAAATTAAAAACTCACTTAATTATATATTGACAATAATTTATTTGTAATTTACAACTAGGTACACAAATGACACCAACATTAATATATAACTAATAATCCGATTGAACAAATATAGAACTATTCGACGTTTAGATACTCTCGACTACTTTACCTCTATACAATAATTCCCAACAATTAGAACACAAACCATTTAATGTTTACATAATCATATACCCATTCACATAATTAATCAAAAATATGAGATGAGACGGTACTTATTCCCCAAATATCATATTCGACTCAATTGAAGACAAAAACTCGCTATTTCTAATGAGTGAAAAAAGAGGCGAGAAGATTATGATTAACCGTGTCAATAACGGTAACAGTCAGAATGTTACATTTTTTATTATGATTAACCGTGTCAATAAAATAAATAGAGACAAACAATAAAGGTTATTGAAAAAAATATGTCTTGAGTAGGCAATTATTAAGAAAGTCAATCTAGCCAATATGATTAATGTTAATTTATTATGACTTTTTTTTCTTTAATCATTCAACTCATTGGTCCTATATGTATATGCGTCTCACATTGAATTAAAAGAAAAATATTTTTATTTAAAAATTATGAGTGAGATTTTGTCCTCTTAAATTCTTGAATTGAAACTTACTTAAATTTTGTCAATAAATTTTTTTTACCATTATACTAATTCCTCTCGACTTATCAGTCATCTTAAATGTGATGCGTCTCTTCTCTATCCCTTTCCCCAAATCCTCCTTTTTTATTTATTTAAATTTATTCTCATATTTTATCATATTATTTTGGATCGTCATCAAAAGCCATGAAAAAAAAAACAGCTTCTATATATCAGGTACTAGTTCAGAGACCCAAATACCTATTATTCATTTAATTTCATCATTAAGTTTATTACAAGAGCTAGTTGTTTACATTTTAAATTACCAAAAATTGATTTAATGTTTTTTTAGTTTAATTTTCATGTTGTTAGTGTAAAAATAATTATACAGTCGATAAATAATAATTAATAATGAGTGATTTTATAAATAATTATCATAAAAATAAAAGGTTATTAATAATTTTATGATTATGATTGATATATAAAAATTCTTTAGAATAACATTGTATATAAATTAAATTAAATTAAATTTTTTAATAAATTTTAGAATGAGGATATTTGACTCAGATCAAGGTAGAATAGATCGTCTAGCTCAAACACCTCTGAGACAAAAAGTCGTTTGACCAAACTTTTAGAGTTGACAATTGATTAAATTTAAATACATGATATGTAGTGGTTGTTGTTATTTCATACTTTGAGCTATTTGCTTCACAATAAGTATATTTTAATAGAAAAAAATCACAAAATGAATGTTATTTTTAATATAAGGTTAATTATTTTTTTAATTGTACTCTCTAGTTGATATTATATATGCATATAATGGACATATCAAGTGAAATGACTTTTAATGTGAAAGATGAGGGTATCAATTTTCAGCATTTGAATTAAGACTAATCACTTTGATTAAAATGTTCACTAAAATATATTTTTTTGTATTTCTTTGTCCATTCACGTCCATCTCCTCTTCTTTTCCACACAGATATGCAATGAAGCCCTTAATATCCATGAAGCAAAGTCATTCACGAACATAATTCTTCTTTTTTAACCAAATATCGATAGAATAATAAACATTACAAAGACAAACATTCTTCTTCATTTGGGGGCATATTTGATTCACCATAGATTTTTTGTAAGTTATTAGATAATTTTTCATGTTAATAAAAGTACTAACTAAATATTTAAATATTTATCCTAAACAAACGCTCATACATGAATTTCAAAAGAAAAATCCATCTATTGATATAATCTTATTTCAACATTTTAGAATGAACCAAAAGCACTCAAGAAAGCATCATTTGTGACTATTGCAAAAAATACCTCTCTCAAAATATATATTATTGACTACATTATAAAAAGATATTGTGTTTGTGAATTTGAATTTTAATGAGTGAAAAAAGATGTGAATTATTAGTGAGATTTATCTTGTAGGTTGTGTGAAGAAGTAGAAGTGCCGTTGTGTGGATGAAGAAAAGGAGGTGGGCGTGAATTCAAAAAGAGAGACACTTAAATTTTTTTAGTGGATATTTTAATCTCCACCATTAATTTAATTAATGGCTGAAAATTGATACTCTCATCTCATATAAGGATTATATTCCACTATATTATTATGATGACAGGAAACACACAAATTATTAAGAAATATAATTCAATAAAATTATTATGTTATAATTTAAATATAATATTTTATTTAAATGTGTGAAATGAAAAAAAAATCGTTTATTGTGAGCCTAAGGGAGAAATAAGTTTCACAAATGGGATTCTCAAATTGCAAACCATCCATTACTAATTTGGTCAAAATTCATCGCATCATTGAACCAAGTTTCCAACAAATTTAGACAAGAAAAAGTAATATCTAGAGGGAAAGAATAGTAGTTCTGCAGCATGGACAGTGTGAATTATTTTCTAACCAAGGTTTCAAGCATGTGGAATGAAACTTGTGTGCACAAGGCAGAGGAATCAATTTCTCTCCAATCTTAAATGATTCCAAACACACAGCACAATCCTCTTGTTCTGATGCCTTCCAACTCAATTTGCTCCAACTGAACTTCCTTGGACCACTTTTCTTTGAACCATATACCTCAATTTGCAACTCTTCTATGCTTTCTTTTCTACCCTCCACACACATCATGCTCTTTTGCCTTGTAATTCATATAACAGGTTTCACCATAAATTAAATAAAAATTATAAAAATTGGTTTTTTATTCCCTTATCTTAGATTCATTCGGATAATCAGATCTGAGTTGTAGACATCATCAATAATGATAATAAGACAAAATAAAAATAAAAATTTGGTTTTTTTTATACCTTGTGTTTTCTGATACCCTTTTTGATCTGAACTTGTTATCCAATCTTTGTTTGGCTTCTCTGGCTGCTCCTACCATATTCTCATCTGTGTGTGTTTGCTGGTATACTATGCTTCTTTGCTGTTAAAATTAAAATCCAAACGAAAATTAATACATACCCATTAAAATTGATAATGATTAACAAACAAGTATAAGAACAGAAACAAAAAGGGAAATAATTAACTTCTCAAAGTTGAAGAGAACAAACCAGTGAAGAGGATGAGGAAAAACGAGATTCATTGTTACTTGCATACAAACAGAAAGAAGAGCGTCTTGAGGTGAAATTATTGGAAGCTAAGGATTGTGAAGAATCAGAAATTCCTCCACCCTTATGGAGTCTTCTTCTTCTAGCAGATTCGACTCCAGGAAGCATTCCTGCCATTTGGTCTTCTTTTTTTTTTGTGTTTGAACAAAGCACAAATGTTGTGTTGTGTGTTTTTTACTTTGTTGTCCTGTCTTTGGTAGTGCTTTCTTTGGTGTCAGGTGAATGAATGATAGGAAGTGTTGTGTCTTTGTTATTGCTTAGTTCCAATTCCAATTTTGAGATAAAAATAAGAGATGATAAGATTGTTTTTGTGGATTAATAATAGAAAAGTAGATTGTGTTGTTTCTGTCCAAACCAAAAAAGGATGTATTCCCTTATAAGAGAGGCGGTGGACAAAATTGGACCATGCATTTCCAAGATTTTTATGTATCATTTTTGGTTATCAATTAGAGTAGACTTCATATTTTTAAAATATGCTTAAAAAATATATATAATTTATTATACTTAAATAGTACATATAATGTCTATTTTTATAATAATTAAATTAAATAGTACATTTTTAAAATAATTAAATAATATATATTTTTATATGTATTTAAATAATTTTTATTTTATGTTAGTATTATTCAATTTAAATTGCAATTAAAATAAAACAACTTAAATATAATTTAATATTTCAATTTAATGAAAGTGTAGTGACATTTTTTACATTGTTATCTAATACCAATTTATCCTATTACCAGGGAAATATTTTAAAAAAACAACTGTGAAAAACTTGTTTATAATCAGTTACAGTGTAAAATTAGTATCCCCTATCCTCGACATATGTATCAAATTGACTATAGAAATAAATGTACAAGTTAGGCATAGGGTGACCAAATGCATGAAATAAAGTTTCAAAGGAAGAAGCTTCGGAGAAGGTCCCCGTAAAGTCGTAAACTACCTAGAAACTTCAAATTCAATTTCTATGGGGCCCTGCGGGAGGATATCAACAAAATAAAACAATTTTAATGCAGTGAGAATATGCAGAAAAAAAAAAAACCAATACCACTCGCGTGACTTACCCAGCAACCACCACGGTATTAAAAATTTCTTATTGTTCCAATGGGAACGCTTTTATTATGAATCTATGATCTTGTTCCCAAATATCTATACTAACCATTAACTATAATTTTTAATTTTGATATATCATTATATTTTTGGAATTAATCTAAGACAATTACATTATAAATAATTGTGATTTATTGTTTGAATTAAACATTTTTAAATTGATAGTGGATATTTATTAATCTCTTAATTGTTCTGTTTTTTAAAATAAATATTAATCATTCTTTTTTTAATATATATATATATATATATAAAGAAAGAATAAGTGTAGAAAAATTATAAAATAGAAATACATCTCAAATTTTCAATGATATGCAACTCAATTTCTAACAATCATTTTATTAAAATAATCAGAGTTAAATAATTAAATAGTTATGCTCTCACGTTGCAAAGTAATTTTACGTTGTTGTTCAATGTGAATCAATCATATTGTCGTGCAATTAAATTATATATTGTAACTGCTTTCTCTTATAAAAAAGTGACTTTTCTTTTTCAAATTTTATTGGACACTAATGTCAAACTTGTTTACATTGACTATGTATATTTTTTTTTTCTTAAACATTTATTATTAATAAATAAAGAAAAGAACAAAACATAGGGGACTAGACTAAAACATATTGGATCTTGTGTTAGAGATATGTTGCAAATTTTAATTAAGCAGAAGATCAAAGTGATCATGATAGATTTTACACAAATAAATTCTAAAGCGTATGTATGATACTAAGTTTCAGGTTCGATTTGTATCTATCAATCTATATAATTTGGACGTAAATAGATTAATCGACGAATCACTTTCAAGATACTTTAGAATCCTTTATATGAATTATATATTCACATCAAACATATCAATCAATAATATTTTACCGAATAAAGTTTTTTCAAATGCTCTTTTACAACACAGAAAAGAAGAAATGACTCAGAAACATCATTGACATAATTTTAACTCATATAAACACGAATTTCACATTCTTTTTATGCCTTCAAAGTGTCTCTATTTATAAAGAAACTCATATCATTTGGTGTAGAGATACACCTTTTCATTTAAAGCGTTGTTAAATATAAACGATATATATCACTAATTTCGGTCAAGTGGTGTTCAATACTTCCCTTTCATTTGATAAACACTTTTCAAATATGTTTTGGAAATATCTCTCAAAATCTCCACCATTTTTAAAATATATCAAAAATTTATTATTCTAGAAATCTCATAGTTTTAGATAAATGTATCTTACGATTTAAACTAATTATTTGTTAGAACAAGTGTGTATAACTAACACATGAAATCTCAGTGTAATTGATTGAATTATAAATATGACACGTTTGATAACATCTTTTATCTCATATCATTTTCATGAGAATTTAAGAGTCAAACACTTCGTCTCATATCATTTTCATGAGAATTTATTAGTCAAACTCTTAAACTCTATGAAATGTTCCACTTCATTCTCAAATTAGTAGAATATATTAAAAATGTATCAATAATTATACATTCCAGCAAATATATGCTATATGCCTATTAATAGAAAACCTCATCCTACCACTTTTATTCTTCTGGTCCAAATTCTCTTATTCCTTTGAGATATATCTATTCTTAAATACTTCAATTACTCATATCTTTTGTAGCTCCATCACTTTGTTACTATATTTTCCACAAGTTGTCACATTTGAGCATAAATTTTATTTCTTTGGGATCAATTTTTTCTTGTCCAGTTATGGTAACCTTTGAATTAATTGGATTATATTGTTGAGATTAAGAATTAGTCAGGAAAATGGATGACTGCTCTCAATTATGATTATCTTTTTATTCAAACGATTACATTGAGGAAGGAACTTTGTCCCTCATATATGAGTTCATTAGCTACTTCAAAGAGTGTTAAGTACAATGCGTTATGTTTAAGCTACATAACTAAGGATGCATAAAGTAAAGTAAATTGATAAAAAGATAGATAATGCATAAAAAAATTATTTGATTGATTAAGTGTGTCTAAAATTATTACATGTACTAGCCAAAGCTTATCCTATTAGCCATAAGTTGTGGCCAATAGAAATATAGCCTCACTTGACTTATTACGCGGGTAATGCATGATAACTTACTTTTGAGGGAATTCGTGTATCCCCACAATCAGTCTGTCTTTCCTATCTTTTTGACATGTCATGTTGACAATATTCGCATGTGCCTTTTTGTAACACCCTGATTTTTAACAGCGCGAGTGTATTTTTTTTTTTTCAAAACAAAGAAATAAAACGAAGAAACAAACAAAGAAATACTTTTGGATAAATATTTAAGTCATAACGTAACGACAAAGTCAACAAATATTTACAAGCAGCGGAATAATTTTTGAAATAAAAATCCAAAGTATTCAAATATCAAAATACATCGGGGCTATGAGGCCTATCAGACATAGCTCATACCCCTGGGGTATTCTTGGCAGACCTGTACAAAAGCACTGCCCCAAGAATTTTAACTCCCCCCCCCCCACGTCATATCAAAAAGTGGTACATGGACCCATCAAAATAAAAGTCAAGCTGACAATATTAGTATATGTACAATCTTCCAACATACAGTAAATACATCAACAAAAGAAAGACCTATTGCCCCTATACAATCGTCTAATCTGATCATACTACAAAAACTATACGACCTGAGTGATCTCCATGCGCCCCGTAAGATCCTCCTGACACAACTTCGGTTAGGTGTGTCAATCTACCTCCCCATCTACAGGATACTAACCGGTGGGAAGATCCTGGTTCTCATCTGAGGGCAAAGCCCATATTTCCACAATAATTGTAAAGGGTCACAACTCGAAATTAACATATAACACTTTGCAAAATTCTTATATTTTCAAATGCTCAAAAGAACCTTTCGTCTTAGCATATTCCTCGAAAGGGTTTTCATATATCCAAAAAATGCATAAACAATGTTGAAAAATGAAGT
Source organism: Cicer pinnatifidum (assembly GCA_037974775.1). Taxonomy (NCBI): domain Eukaryota; kingdom Viridiplantae; phylum Streptophyta; class Magnoliopsida; order Fabales; family Fabaceae; genus Cicer; species Cicer pinnatifidum. The sequence goes on along the minus strand of JBBPBR010000001.1, from coordinate 22,724,002 downwards.
TTTAACAAATTGCACTGTCGTAGTCGAATACAACTGAGAAAATGCAGATTTTCAATTCTAAAATGGCTATGAATCAATCAACACTTTAAACATTAATATTATCAATTTTGAACACATAATTACCACCAAATTAATCTCCACAAATTCACACCTGAATTACACATTGAATATTCATAACATCAAATATGAACACATAAGTACATCAAAACTTAATCAACCCAACTTCACTCTTCTGAGCAATTACGGCAAATCACAACAACAACCGAATATGTATATAAAATCATCATAGTATAACAAACCTAATCGTGTGCCAAACACTTTAATGCAATGCATATATGCCAAAATGCATGATTCCAGAATTCCAGACCAAAACCCTCCTCAAAGGGGCGTAAATCATAATTGTACCGCCTATCACAGACAGTTACTAATTACCGAGGTGCCATCTCTCACGGATCAACACGATTTACTAGTGTGCATTCGCTCAGAGACCATCACGACATACAAGAGTGCAGTCGCTCACAGACCATTACGATTTTCTAGAGTGCAATCGCTCACAGATCAACACATTCTTGAGTGCAATCTCTCACATATTAGAACAACATACAAGAGTGCAGTCGCTAAAAGACCAGCACGATTTTCTAGAGCGTAATCGCTCACAGATCAACACATTCTAGAGTGCAATCTCTCACAGATCAGCACAACATACAAGAGTGCAGTCGCTCACAGACCATCACGATTTTCTAGAGTGCAGTCGCTCACATATCAGCATATTCTAGAGTGAAATCTCTCACAGATCAACATAACATACAAGAGTGCAGTCGATCACAGACCAGGACGATTTTCTACAGTGAAATCGCTCACAGATCAGCACATTCTAGAGTACAATCTCTCACAGATCAACACAACATACAAGAATGCAATCGCTCACAGACTAACACGATTTTCTAGATTGCAATCGCTCACAGATCAACACATTCTAGAGTGCAATCTCTCACAGATCAGCACAACATACAAGAGTGCAGTCGCTCACAGACCAGCACGATTTTCTAGAGTGAAATCGCTCACAGATGAACATATACTAGAGTGCAATCTCTCACAGAATAGCACAACATACAAGAGTGCAGTCACTCACATACCAGCACGATTTTCTAGAGTGCAATTGCTCACATATCAACACATTCTAGAGTGCAATCTCTCACAGATTAGCACAACTACAGGAGTGCAGTCGCTCACAGACCAACACGATTTTCTAGAGTGCAATCGCTCACAGATCAGCATATTCTAGAGTGTAATCTCTCACAGATCAGCACGACGTGACAATCCTTGCAAGGATAAGATGAACCAACAATTCACATGGCATCATCCCGTGGCCCATCATGGTCACCACTATCACCATGGCCCCATCGCGGTCACCATGTACTATGAAATGCATAAGCATACTCTGACTCTTTTCACTACAATCATTAAGTATATGCAGCTATTAAAAGATTCTCCATTTTTAATAATCATTTAACACTAATGATTTTTCATATACAATGCAAAGCATACTCAAACATATTTATTCACACCAATTTCAATTTCCACAATTACACATAAATCACATTTCCAAATTCAATCCACACAAATTGAATTAAATTCATTTTCCACCAATCCACACATAAATTGAATTAAATTCTCTTTCCACCAATCCACACATAAATATTTTTCTCAAAAATTCATAATATTAATTATGAACACATCAATTTCACCAAACATTAGTCACTATAATTTTCAAACATTAATCCCCCATATTCAATCTCCAAAATTTTCAACCATAAATCACCACAACAACATTAATATATTAGAGTTATCCCCACCGCTAACTCGGTGCCAACGGTCTCGATTCATTTTCCAGACTCAAGGAGCTAACTACATAAACATGAATATTTATAACAATTTATTCACAATAAAACTAATCCACACACAACAAAATTCCTAAAATTAAATCTTTCTCACACACCAAACTTTTAAAATCAAATAATATATATTATTTACTTAAAACTAAATAAAATAAATATTGTCCAAATTTCACATACACATACTCGACTATTAAAGCACCGAAATTTGAGTAAATAAAATACTCGAAACCTTTTTTTTTTTAAACTCAATCAAAGAGTAGTTAAAAGAGTAACATTTTAAACTCTAATGATTGTTAATTTCAATATATCTTTTTTCTCAAACTCTTTTGCTTAGTTAAAATTTGAACTTTTTCTCAACTTTAACAACTCTAAATTTTTCTTAAAATTTCAACTTCAGTTCAAACTCATTTATTTGAAAATAGCTCATTACGTAGCTCAAACTCATCAAATTTAATTACCGTCAATTCACACCAACAACAATCAATTCAATTCCACAACACACATATAACACCTCAATTAAATTTCAACAATTTGAACATAACTCACCCAATTTCAAAAATTCATATTTTTACACATAAACCCACCAAATTTCATCAATTCATTTTCTACAAAATTCACAAATAAATCACATCTCAAAAATTCATAATAATAATTATGAACATATAAATCAAACCAAATATGGATCACCACAAACCACACCTCAAAACACACAAAAAAACAAATCTCACTAATTCCCACATAAACAAATTAAATTCATTTTCAACAAATTAACACATCAAATACATCAAATTTCTTTTCCACAAAATCATAAATAATGTCCTAAATGCAAACTAAAAGTTTGGAAGGAGCCCTTACCTTAACGATAGCTCTAAAACGCGATTACGGTACCGTAATTAATTCCGGTAAAATTTAAGTTCGTGACGTCGCGTCGAAAACTAGCTCACTAGCACCGCAGCGTGGCAATGAGCAACTTTCTTTTCTGTCACTTCTCGAAAGGGAGCTTAGATATAGAAGATAAATGATGATTTTTGTTTTATGTTTTTGTTTTCAAACCCACCAACATACTTCTTTTTTGAAACAGAAAGGAGAAGGCAAGGAGCAGGGCAACCGTCCTGTTTCTCTTGGTTCTATATATATATATATAATATTTATTAAAATAATAATAATATATTATAATAATAATAGTAATAAATATTTAAATAAATATTTAGATATTTACAAATATCTATATATTTTTATAAAAATTATCATTACGTCTGTTACCTCACATCACATCATAAACCACTTTGACTATAGAGAATTTGACTACCAAAAATTTGACTATCTCTCATTCTCAATCAACAAATTATTTATTTTTGGAGTAAATAGTGTTGAATTAAAAAAAAAAATTGCGGGATCTCATCCTATTTAAAAAAAAATTGAAAAATTTCTCAAATCCCAATAGTAAAAATTTCTCAAAAAGAGAAAGGGAAAAATAATAACTTTTAAAAAATATTTATTTCAACATTATTCATTAAAGGAAAAAATGACTTCTTATGGTTGATTTGTTTTTTTTTATCCCTTTGCATGACCTTCATTTGTTTATTCCATCCAGCAAAATCTACCTTGGCACCATTACAACCTTATAGCATGCAACCGTTTTGCATTTTGTAAATTTAACTATGAAATTTTGATCCCTATAAGTCTATGGTAATTTATTTTCTTAGAAAATTTGAGTGCAATATTTACTTTACTATTTGAAAATGAAAATATCACTTTGTAAGAGCAAGTTTCAAAACATGAAGTCGAAGTAAAAAATTCAAAAGCTCCAAATCAAAAGAAGCATTTTAACCAAAATAAATCCTTTTTCAAAAGATTTATCATAAGTCTAAGAAACAAAATTGGTCCCATTATACCAAAGAAAAATGTTCTAAAATCTAACTTTCAAGGTCCCAATAAAATTTGGGTAGCTATGACTCTCAAATAATTTTTTTTGTAGGAACATTTGCAAGCATCATCAAGCAATTTGATGATCCATGTATTTATGAGAACGATTCATTCCTTTTCACATTATCGATTAAAGGTTTAATCTCTTAAGTTATTCTGTAAAAAGTAAAAAAAATAAGCACATATATTTCTTATATCAATAGTTAGGAGGTTTTCCTTTTAAGGTATTGATATATTTCAATCTATCCATGAATTTTACATGTAGTTATATTTGTAGAGTTTCTTGAATCTAAATATCTGTCATATTTAAAGTTGGTTTATAGAATTACATTTATATATTTTAACAGGTAGAGTTCTTGATCAATGTATATACCTTGGTATGTTAATTTTCATATTTTTACTGAATTTTAACAATATAAGTCGACTTACATAGTGGAGAATGGACTAAAGATCTTTAGTTTTCAAAATAAATTTTTAGATGGTCTTGTAAACCAACTCACACATGTTCATGTTGTCAATTGACTTACACAAATTCAAAAATGAAAATCCGAAACATTTTCATTGGAAACACACACAGTAAACATCATTTAACACACCTCTCACTTTCTCAACTAATATTTTCTTTCAAGACCCCAAAAAGTCACACAAAATCCCTCATTTCCCTTCTCCATCAACACAAACCCATTTTCCCACTTTCAAAACATCTTCATCAAAACCCATCTTCCTCTATTGTTGCTTCATTTTTAGCTTCTCAATATTGAGGATAATGTTGAATATAAAGAGTATTGAAAGACATATAGAATAACCCGTATGTTTTAACTACACAACGAAATCTCTTTATACAAGCACAAGGTATTAAATAACCTTAATTTATAGTAATACTAACGGACCAGAATACTTACATACTTACCGCCCATATAATTATTTACATTCTAATATATATTTAACAGATAACATGAGGTGTCTGAAAGTGGTGTCCAAGTTTGGTTTTTTACACTTCTCACAAGTTAACATCAAAATCCTACTTTGTTATGTGTTTTCCGTTTGGTTAGTTGAGAAATTGTTGAGTATAGTTGATAGCATTGCTAAGAAGAAAGGTTGGTTCAAGTTTGGATTGTTTTGGAAAATAAATTCCAGGCAGTTAGTATTTTTGGGTTGTTCACCAAAAGGTGTTTTTTTACTTGTATTAAAATAGAAGTTCCTAGATTAAAGATAAAACAAAAAGAATATTCTTCTTCCAACCGCCTCAATTTTGGATTTTAAGTGGTTGTTCACTAAAGAAAAGGACTTTGATCGCTTTAATGATCAATTATTTCATAGGATTGTGATAACACCACATTTTATTGATTTGGAGCGTTTTGATTTTATCTCTTTGAAAGACATACCTCACTTCTTGATCCTTCAAATGGATACACCATTACTACAATATCCAAAATAGGATACATAACATATTGGAGGAATGTTAGTGAAAAAAGGTATTTCTGAAGAAAAAGTAAATGACGATGTTTGGAAGGATGATGTCCCCGCTCAAGAAAGAATCCCTGAGAATGCTGAGGGTCGTTTTCTGAAGCTTCTCCTACTTTGTTTACAGGAGTTGAATTAGCTCGTATAATGTAGGGCATGGATTGGTTTGAGAATCAGATGTTTTGTCAATTTCAAGGCTTTCACTTGGAGACTCAACAAAAACTATGCAGCCAAAAGGGAGGAAGCCAGGCCTGACATGGCAGCCATGGAGGAGCGTTTGTATGGTTTATACTTACGATGCTTCAAGATAGAATCATGGACTTTGAAGACTCGTGTGAATCAATTCATAGGGTTTATATGTAAATTCACAAGACCTGCAAAGTTAGTTTTTTATTACAAAGTGGTTATGTCAATTAGGATGCATGGTACTTTGGACAACCAATGCATGTCTCTTTATATATTGATCTCAACCTTCGTTGTAACAAAGAACATTTTCACCTATTCTGAAATCTTCATGTATTCAAAATCAAAATCTAGATAAAACACTTTTTATTATTTAAGTTTTGATTTTGATTGAGTGATTATGTAAGACCCATAGTTTTTAAATCCTAAATTATACAATTTTAGGGTATTTTGTGTGGTATTTCAAAGACTGTTAGCCCAATTTTTGGTATTTAATGAATTTAATGCCAAAGATATTTTTGGAGCCCCGATTAAAATTATTTTTCGGAAAATAATTTATTTACGTTACGAAGAATTTAATATCGGGCAATTTTGTTATAAATATATTTGGTTGCACAAAATTTTATATGTCAATTGCGTTGCGACGAGAGTAGATATTTTAATCAAAATGATTTGAGATGTGAGTGAAGTGATGGGTGTGAGAGTTGTCAGATATTTATTGGTTTACTTTTAATTATATATATTATAAGTAATATATATATATATATATATATAAGCTAGAAACGAAAAGGAAGGCAAGAAAGGAAACAGAGGATTCCCTGCCTCGCGCATTCAAGCCATTTTCTTCTTGTTTCCTTCTCCCTTCTTTTCTTCTTTTACTTTCTTTTGCTTCAAGAAGAGAAAACCCAAGGCTTGTGGGTGAGAAGACAAGGATTTCTCAGCTTCATTCTTCTTCTCGGATTCGAAAACGGTGTTAGTGATTTCAAAACCGTCAAACACAATCCCCACTTTTCTAATAGATCTAAGCTTCATTTCGAGAAGTGATAGAAGGGAAAGTTGCTCACCTCCATGCTACGGTACTAGGGAACTAACTTTGGAAGCGATGTCGCGAGCATAGATTTTATCGGAATTACTCGCGGTACCGTAATCGCTCGTTAATGCTTCCAAACTTTTAGTTTGCATTTAGGGACTTATCTGTGGTTGTATGGAAAAAAATTTGTTAGAGTTGAAGTGTTGATTTGGGGAAAATGAATTTAATGCTTTAATGGTGAAATTTTAGAGTTGGGTTTTGGTGATATTGATGAGTGTTCATGGAAAATGAATTTAACTCAATTATGTGTTGTTTTGAGGAAATGAAATTTGATGTGTTTGAGTGGTGGGTTGAGATAATTTTGTGGTTGTAGTGTTTGACGTGTTCATAATTAATATTTATAAATTTTGAGATGTGTTTGTGTGGATTTTGTGGAAAAATGAATTGATGTGATTTGGTGTGAATTGTGGATTGAATTTGAGAATATGTATGAGTATGTTCTGTGTGGAATTTGAAAATCATTAGAGTTAAACGAGTATTAAAAATGATGAATCTTTTAATATCTCTGTTCACTTAATGTTTGTAGTGAAAATTGTTAGAGTTAAATGAGTAGTAAGAATGGAGAATCTCTTAATATCCGTATTTACTTAATGATTGTCGTCGAAATTGTTAGAGTTAAATGACTATTAAGAATGGAGAATCTCTTAATATATGCATTTACCTAATGATTGTCGTCAAAATTGTTACAGTTAAACGAGTATTAAAAATGGGGAATCTTTTAATATCTTTGTTTACTTACTGATTGTCGTCAAAATTGTTAGAGTTAAATGAGTATTAAAAATGGGGAATCTTTTAATATCTGCATTTACTTAACGATTGTCGTGGATAGAGTCAGAGCATGCTCATGCATTTCATAGTACATGGCGACCAGATGGGCCATGGTGATAGTGGTGACCGGATGGGCCACGAGATGATTCCATGTGATTTGTTGGTTCATCTTATCCTTGCGGGGATTGTCCCGTCGTGTAAGGTCTGCGATAGGTTGCACATTTTTGGTAAATCGTGCTAACCCGTGATAGGTGGCACCTCAGTAAATAGTACTTCGGCCTGTGATAGGCGGTACATTTACGATTTACGTTTTTAGTAAATCGTGCTGACCCGTGATAGGTAGCACCTCGGTAATTTAGTACTTCGGCCTGTGATAGGCAGTACAACTGTGATTTACGGCCCTTCGAGGAGGGTTTTGGTTTGGAATTCCGAGTCCATGCATTTTGGCATATACGCATTGCATTTGGGTGCTTGGCACGCGAGTTGTGTTTGATTTAAGATTATGATTGAGTGTTTGAACTCAAGTTGTCGTGGAGATTGTGCTATAAATGCTAAGTGTTAATGTTTTGGAATTGTGTGTAAGTGTGATTGATTGCAAAACCATTTCAAAACACAAGTTGTTGTGGTGATTGCGTTATAATTGCTAAGTGTGATTGTTTGGATTTGTGTGTAAATGTTGGTTGATTTCGAAACCCTTTAAAAAGATGAATTTTGCTGTTTTTCTACTGTTGTCTGATGTGTATTCAAATACAGAAGGTTGTATTCGAATAAATACATGTTGTTTTGCTACTGACTTACTGTGTAGTCGAATACAGAAGGCTGTATTCGAATACGAACATGCTATTTTGCTACTGACTTGTTGTGTAGTCGAATACAGAAGGTTGTATTCGAATACAAACATGTTGTTTTTGCTGTTGAATGCTGAAACAACCTTGTATTTGAATACAGAGATGTTGTATTCGAATACAACAGTGCTGTTTTGTTAAGATGTGAACATCAAAGAATTATTGAGAAGATAGGGATTCCATTTGGAATAGCATTTGGTGCTTAGGTGTCAATGAAAGAGACTTGAATTGAAGTTAAGGGGCGCTGCACATTAGGAGTAAATTCTCCTTTGGTTAGATAAAATATGCTTTGAGGAATAGTCAATACCTTGAGGGATAAAGTCGAGCATTCGAGTTAGACTAGATTCGCAACTTCGATTATTAAGTATGAATCTCATGATGAGTATAGGAGTGAGACTATATATTTCTTTGATAAGTGACAAATCTCTTTGTGGTTTAGGAGATAGATAGTATGGATAGGGATTTTGGATGAAACTATAGATGCGTAAGTGTGAATTTTGAGCGATGTTCGGAAAAACATGAGGAGTTAAGCCTTGATGTATTGAACCCTATGTTACCATTAAGTGGAATTTGAAGTATCAAGTACGAGAATACTTCGAGATTGTAGTAACGTAAGTTTTGAGAGTCTGTTAAAGGATGGAAATTACTAAGAGGATGTTAATATTTTGATAGGTCGGAAGGATTATTCGAGATTTGATTTGGGACCCTAAGATGGTTGATTTTTTTTTTTTTTTAGTTGATGATTTAAAATCCACAAGGTTGGATGGAGGACCAAGTAATGCTTAAAACTTTCATAATCGAAGGAGTTGAGGCAGACAAGTGATAAATAATTCATGTTAAGGATGGAAGTCTTTGGAGATTTTGAGGATCAAATTTTAGAATCCTATTAAATGATAGAAAGTGAAAAAGAAGAGATGTAACGAATGATTTATGATGTAGTTGTTGGTCTTGGGAAATCAAGCGTTGAGATTTAAAATGAGTGTTTTAGTGACTAGATGAACAATGAAAGGTAAGTGGGTCTTTGAGATATTTTACTGCAAAATTTATGAGGATGAAGTTATAGATAATTATTTCTTAGGAAATGCTTATGGGGAACGTTCGAGAAATAATTCTTTAGGACGTTTGATTGTTAGGATTCTTTCAGTTTGTATCTCAGTGAAGGTTGAGAAGGAATAAGAATCCAGCGAGTGAACCAAATATTGGAAAATGTGCCAAGAAATTTGTTGGAGCAACACATAGAGATGTAGCTTATGACAATTAAAGATTCAGGAAAGGAATTATCTCACCTATAATTCAGACATTATTATTATAAAGGTATGTCAATGATATAAAGGCATTACTTGAGTGCATGTCATGGGGGTTGTTATTGTGTTCGTCAATCAAAGGAGTTAAATGTTTGTTTGATAGGAAACAATTGAACATGAAATGGAAACGTTTGGTGGAAATTAGTAAGCCTTGATTTATTGAAATCACTATAATGAAGATGTATCAAGGTTCGAGATAGAAATTTAAGGTTTGTATAAATGGAAAAGTGATGGAGTGAATACAATGCGTTTGACCTGTCATAATGAAAGGATAATCATCAAGTTGCAAATGAAGGACGCAGCGAAGTTGAGAAGTATAAGAATGAATGTTTGCAGTGGATGTATGAACATTTTTTTCGGGTTTGTCCAGATTTGCGAAGTGTGTAGGAAATTGATTAGTGAAGCGTTAATTGGAGATGTTAGGCATGAAACCAGTGTAGGTCTTAATCAGTGAATGGAATTCAGGTTGGATTTTGTTGGAAACGTGACTCTTGAAATGAAGTACTAAACTGAAAGGAAGTTTGTGTGTCGTAAGTAGTATAGTCTTTGGCTTGATTTCGAAAATATTTGAGGAAGCTTGGATCACCAAGCAGACGTGGGGATAGAATTATTAAAGTTATAATTGGAATAACATACTGGTAAGAACACTACGATTTGATGTAGTTGTACGACTAAAGAAAAATCGAGGATTTGTGGACAATGGAGAAATTTAGGAGTTCTCCGTTGTAGTGATTGTTTTGTGCTCAGTGTGTTGGTGTCATACTTAGTGTTTTGGTTTGATACCAAAGGGATGTTTCGTACCAAGGGGATGTAAATGAGGCTATGTAACGTAGCTATGGGCGATTATACTTCGTCGACAGGATCAAAGTTATAAGAAAATAAGGGAAACTCAGTAGACTTTGAGAAGATTGTTGACCGCTTGTACATTAGGATAACCTCAAGTGTAAGTCGCAAGGAGCGCTATTACTGTTCGGTTAAGATAGTCTAAGCCACCAACATGGTTGTTGGCTATTTATTGATAAATTGAGGGACTGATCATCCTTAATCTCTTGTTGATAGTAGACAAAATCATGTTGAATGGAACGGATGATTCTTACCGACTATGGATGTGTGTAAAGTTATTAAGCACCCTATGAAAAGGGGTAGGCAACACTTTCTTCGAGAAGGCCGGGTGAAACATGTTTTGACTTGTATGTTGAATTTGAGTACAAATCTAGTGTGGATTGTTACTCGTACTTTAAGTTTCGAGGACGAAACTAATTTTAGGGGGGTAGTAATGTAAGACCCATAGTTTTTAAATCCTAAATTATACAATTTTAGGGTATTTTGTGTGGAATTTCTTAGGCTGTTAGTCCAATTTTTGGTATTTAATGAATTTAATGTCAAAGATATTTTTGGAGCCCCGATTAAAATTATTTTTTGGAAATTAATTTATTTACGTTACGAAGAATTTAATATCGGGCAATTTTGTTGTAAATATATCTGGTTGCAGAAAATTTTATCTGTCAATTGAGTTGCGACGAAAGTAAATATTTTTATCAAAATGATTTGAGCTGTGAGTGAAGTGATGGGTGTGAGAGTTGTTAGATATTTACTTTTAATTATAATATATATATAAAAGCTAGAAACGAAAAGGAAGGCAAGAAGGGAAACAGAGGATTCCCTGCCTCGCGCATTCAAGCCATTTTCTTCTTGCTTCCTTCTCCCTTCTTTTCTTCTTTTACTTTCTTTTGCTTCTAGAAGAAAAAACCCAAGGCTTGTCGGTGAGAAAACAAGGATTTCTCAGCTTCATTCTTCATCTCGGATTTGAAAACGGTGTTAGTGATTTCAAAACCGTCAAACACAAACCCCCATTTTTCTAATAGATCTAAGCTTCGTTTCAAGAAGTGATAGAAAGGAAAGTTGCTCACCTCAATGCTACGGTACTAGGGAACTAACTTTGGAAGCGATGTCGCAAGCGGAGATTTTATCGGAATTACTCACGGTACCGTAATCGTTCGTTAAAGCTAGCGTTAAGGTTAGGGCTCCTTCCAAACTTTTAATTTGCATTTAGGGACTTATCTGTGGTTGTATGGAAAAGAAATGTGTTAGGGTTGAAGTGTTGATTTGGGGAAAATAAATTTAATGCTTTCATGGGTGAAATTTTAGAGTTGGGTTTTGGTGATATTGATGTGTGTTCATGGAAAATGAATTTAACTCATTTATGTGTGGTTTTGAGGAAATGAAATTTGATGTGTATGAGTGGTGGGTTGAGATAATTTTGTGGTTGTCGTGTTTGACGTGTTCATAATTAATATTTATAAATTTTGAGATGTGTTTGTGTGGATTTTGTGGAAAAATGAATTGATGTGATTTAGTGTGAATTGTGGATTGAATTTGAGAATATGTCTGAGAATGTTCTGTGTGGAATTTGAAAATCATTAGAGGTAAACGAGTATTAAAAATGGGGAATCTTTTAATATCTCTATTTACTAATTGTTTGTAGTGAAAATTGTTGGAGTTAAATGAGTAGTAAGAATGGAGAATCTCTTAATATCTATATTTACTTAATGATTGTCGTCGAAATTGTTAGAGTTAAATGAGTATTAAGAATGGGGGATCTCTTAATATATGCATTTACCTAATGATTGTCGTCAAAACTGTTAGAGTTAAACGACTATTAAAAATGGGAAATCTTTTAATATCTCTGTTTACTTAATGATTGTCGTGAAAATTGTTAGAGTTAAATGAGTATTAAACATGGGAAATCTTTTAATATCTCCATTTACTTAACGATTGCCGTGGATAGAGTCAGAGTATGCTCATGCATTTCATTGTACATGGCGACCGGATGGGTCACGAGATGATTCCATGTGATTTGTTGGATCATCTTATCCTTGCGGGGAATGTCGCGTCATGTAAGGTCTGCGATAGGCTGCACATTTTTGGTAAATCGTGCTGACCCATGATAGGTGGCACCTCGGTAAATAGTACTTCGGCCTGTGATAGGCGGTACATTTACGATTTACGTTTTTAGTAAATCAAGCTGACCCGTGATAGGTAGCACCTCGGTAATTTAGTACTTCGACCTGTGATAGGCGGTACAATTATGATTTACGACCCTTCGAGGACGGATTTGGTTTGGAATTTCGAGTCCATGCATTTTGGCATATATGCATTGCATTAGGGTACTTGGCACGCGAGTTGTGTTTGATTTAAGATTATGATTGAGTGTTGAACTCAAGTTGTCGTGGTGACTGTGCTATAATTGCTAAGTGTTAATGTTTTGGAATTGTGTGTAAGTGTGATTGATTGCAAAACCATTTCGAAACTCAAGTTGTTATGGTGATTGCGCTATAATTGCTAAGTGTGATTGTTTGGATTTGTGTGTAAATGTTGGTTGATTTCGAAACCCTTTAAAAAGCTGAATTTTGCTATTTTCTACTGCTGTCTGAAGTGTATTCGAATACAGAAGGTTGTATTCGAATACATACATGTTGTTTTGCTACTGACTTACTATGTAGTCGAATACATAAGGTTGTATTCGAATACAGACATGTTGTTTTGCTACTGACTTGCTGTGTAGTCGAATACAGAAGGCTGTATTCGTATACAAACCTGTTGTTTTTGCTGTTGAATGCTGAAACAACCTTGTATTCAAATACAGAGATGCTGTATTCGAATACAAAAGTGCTATTTTGTTAAAAATTCATTTTTTAACCTTGTTGATGAATGTTTGGCATATGGAAACCTTTTTAAAGTGCATGCTAAGTTGAAAGATTATTTTTTGCATTTAAAAACTTAAATGTTATGTGTTAATTGTTAATTTCGGTGTGTGACCCTTTACAACTATTGTGGAAATCCGGGCTTTGCCCTCAGATGAGAACCAGTATCTTCCCACCGGTTAGTTACCTGCGAATGGGAATGCAGTTGGACACACCTGACTGGAGCTGTGTCAGGAGGATCTTGTGGGGTGCGTGAATATAATCCAAGATGTATAGTTTTTTGAAGAATGATCAGATTAGGTTGACATATAGGGACTAGATGTCTTTCTTTTTGGGTTGTGTTTATTTTAATTTGGAAGACTGGACCTATACCAATATTGTCAGCTTGACATTTTATTTTGATGGGTTCCATGTACCACTTTTTGATGTGACGTGGGGAGGTTAAAATTCTTAGGGCAGTGCTTTTGTACAGGTGTCTGCTGAGAATACCCCAGGGGTATGAGCTATGCTTGATAGGTCTCATAGCCCTGGTATATTTTGAGGTTTAAATACTTTGGATTCTTGTTTCACAAACTATTTTTGCTGCTTGTAAATATTGTTGACTGTGGTCGTTGTGTACGACTTAAATATTTATCCAAAAGTATTTTCTTATTTATTTCTTCGTTTTTATGAATTTGTTTTGAAAAAAAATACACTCGCGCTGTTAAAAATCGGAGTGTTATAGATTACCTTCAATAGAGGGGACATCTCTTGTTGTGGTGATTGTTCCAAATATTGAAGATTGAAGATATATTGATTTGCTTTGAGTTGATGTACTAAAGAAGGATTTTCTTTAGGGTTTAGAGTGGGATTTACATAAGGTTCTATCTTGCAAGATTTGAAGGGGTATCTTCATCTTGAAAATAATGATTCAAATTATATCTTGAAGGGTGTTTCAAGAGATCTAGTTCAGAGCATTTAGGAAAAAGGAATTGGTGTACAAGTCTTGTAACAATTATCGACAAATCTTGTACACATTCTCTTGATATAAAAGGAAGAAACTCTCATTTCTTCAATGGAGAATGAATTTACTATTCATGTGAAGACGAAGTAGAATAACTAATATTAAATCGTTGTGTTTTTCTCTTTCCCTTAACTTTTTATATTATGCATTTATTGTCATCATTGTTTTCATATCTTTGTGATTGATTGGTGGTGCAAAATTTGTTTTTCTGATATTTTATTGATAAAAAGATTAGTAACAATGAAAATTATTTTTTAAGACAATTTCATTATTTGAATTGTTGAGTTAGAAAGTTATTTTGAATTTATCTTAACAATTGTCAATTGTATTCATAATCAAATTTTCTATTTCCTTTGATTTTATATAATTGTTGTGATCCTTAAGCAATTATATTGATTGAATCAAGTCAATTATATTTTATTACAATCAAACTATTTAATATGACATAGTAAGTCAAGGTTCTTTCAAAGACACAAGCCCCTTTATAAGCTAGTTAAAGTTGGCTAATTTGATTATACTCTTCCACTTGTATAAGTTCATAAGATAGAGTCGTTATTGCTCAATTAGGATTAGAGATAACTATGTGTTCTTGAGACTCAAATAATTTATTATTTTCAGAGCCCATAGCTTGGTAATTGACGTGTATTCAATGTTTCATGCATCTTTGGTCTTCATATGGTTACTTAGGTCGACTATATTGTCTTAAGTGATTTAGATTGAGTTATTTGATCTCAATTTTAGTCTATTTGACTCATACCGATGTACATATAACAAACAATATTACAATAGTAAAAGTTATATAAGACGTGTAAGTTACGAGGTTTATTTGTGAGTTTGTATTTTTGGAAATATACAAGTTATTATATGTGGAGAAACCTTATTCTAAACTTTTATTCATTATTTATAGGTTTAATTGCAAATTTAATCCCCCTATTTTAGTTTAATTGCGAAAGTAGTCCCCACATTTTATTTCTCCTCAGTTTTGGTCCCCCAAGCAGAATTTTGGTCAAAAACTTCATGAAATTTCATTTATTTTTTTTTGCATTTATTTAAGTCACATCATGCCTCAAGATTTCATTTGGAACAATTGTACCTGAAATATATGATCATAAATTGTGTAATACGACTTTAAAAAATGAAATTTCATCAAATTTTGAACTAAAATTCTGTTTGAGGGACAAAAACTGGGGAGAAACAAAATGGGGGGACTACTTTCACGATTCAGCTAAAATAGGGGGACTAAAACTGCAATTAAGCCTTATTTATATATAGAGTCAAATTGTAATAAAAATAATTCTAGATCATGTCCTAAAATTAGGAACAAACTACTTAGCAAGAGCACTTTGAATGTGTGGTTCCAAATGATTTCTTTTCTTGATAATTCTTTCGGTACCTAGTATTGGCATGATGAGTTAAACTAGAGCTTTGACCCATTAGACGAAATGTTGTGTCAAAGAATTGATGTTTCAATGGATCATATACTTTTCAATGTTAAGGAGTAAATCACTTGCATGTTTGGACCTACCTTATGATATATGATATATGATTATGTTTAGACTCATAATTGATGTTTCAATGTGTCGTATTTATAATTTGATCAATGGTACTATGATTTCATGTGTGAGTCTTGTGCACTATTTGTAATGAATAGTTAGTTCAAAGTTTGTCTATCAATCTATTTGGAGATTAGTGAAAACATAACTTACTAAATAATGGTTCAAATCGTAATATATATATATATATATATACATATATATATATATATATATATATATATATATATCTTATACCATGAGATTTTTAGAATAATGAATTTAGATATATTTTAAAAATGGTGGGAGATTGTGAGGGGAATTTACAAATATAATTGAAACTTTCTAATAGAATTTTATTGTTTGAAACTACTACACTCAAATTGAGAGGTACAAGTGCTAACCATCAAACCAATGCATCCAATCAAAAAAAGTTTGAGCGTTATCCATATATAACTGTTTGGATTACTCAATTTTACAAATTTTTTAAGAATTGTTTTCTTTCACTGATTGATATGAGTTTGTCTATAAATAGAGTTACTCCATAGACAATCCAAAATTCATACTTGAATGAGTCTAATCTTTGCCTAATTTGTTTCTAAACTATTTTTTCTTTTGGTTAGTGCATGAAAGTAAATGAAATAATTTTATCGTGTAAAATATCATTGATTGATAAACTTGATTTTGAATGTATAATTCACTTTAAGGATTCTAAAGTATTCTAAAGAGAATTCACCTATTAACTTGTTTGCATCCAATATATATAGATTGACAGGGATAAATCGAATCTAAAGATTAATGTAATGCATCCATTTTAGAATTTATTTGTAAAACTTTCTTTTATAATTAATTTTTTAAGATTTATAACCCACCACACAACAAAAGATCAAACATGTAAGATATATATATGATAGTTACTATTTACTCAAATTGACTACAACCATTCAATGGGATTTCAAGAGATTGACACAAATCGTTAAAATCTACGTTTACATATCTGATCGATGTGACTTGAATTTAGTATACTATTAATAAATTATATAAATTCCATTGAAAGTTTTGATGAAGTTAATAATTTTTTCTAACAAATATGTGTCTTTCATATTCTAAATCTATCGTATAAAAAAAGTACATGTCAGAAACATTAAAATAAAAAGGCTTAATTGCACTTTTGGTCCCCCTATTATAGGTGAAAATTGAAAGTAGTCCCTCTATTTTGTTTGTCCCCAGTTTTAGTCCCCCAAACACAATTTGAGCATGAGCTGTCATATTTTTAATGACGTGTCAATAAATTGCTGATGTGGCATACGCTGACATGGAATAAAGTTATTATTTTATTATTTCTGATTAAAAAAAATAAGTTTTATTTTAAAAAATCATTTTAATAATTATGAAATATTTATAAAAATACAATTAAAAATAAAATTAAAAGAAAACCCAATTTCTCTCTTCGACAAATTAACAAACACCATGTCTTCATTCTCCACAACCTTCTCTTTCTCCATCACTAACCCAAACAACCCCACTTCCTTTGGTGATGGCATCGCTTTCTTCCTCTCACCCAACAATCTCTCAACCTCATCTTCATCTTCTTCTCGTTCTTCTCCTTTTGGTCTTCCTACAAATTTTGTTGCTGTTGAATTTGATACTCGTTTGGATCCTCGTTTCAATGACCCTAATGAGAATCATGTTGGTTTTGATAAAGTCCAAGAGGTTTGGTGTTGGTTTTGCTGTTGCTGGTCCTGTTTTTTTCTGTGTTGTTTTTTCTTTGTTGGGGTATTATTCTATTTTGAAATGGAAAGGGATGAGAAAAGGGCAAAAGAATTTCGAAACGGGGTTTGTTGCATGTCCTAGACAGTTTGATTACAGAGAATTGAAATCGGCTACAAGAGAGTTTCATCCTAGTAGGATCGTCGGTCATGGTTCGTTTGGTACTGTGTATAAAGCTTTCTTTATATCTTCTGGAACCATTGCTGCTGTGAAAAGGTCAAGGCATTCTCATGAAGGGAAGACTGAGTTTCTTTCTGAATTGTCCATTATTGCTGGTTTAAGGCACAAAAATTTGGTTCAGTTGTTAGGTTGGTGTGTTGAGAAAGGAGAGTTGCTTCTTGTTTATGATTTCATGCCTAACAGAAGCTTAGATAAGATGCTTTACAAAGAACCTGAAAGAGGGAAGTTGTTGAATTGGTCTCATAGAGTTAACATTGTTGTTGGTTTGGCTTCTGTTTTGGTTTATCTTCATCAAGAATGTGAGCAAAGAGTGATTCATAGGGACATTAAAACTGGGAATGTTTTGCTGGATGGAAATTTCAACCCTAGGATGGGTGATTTTGGATTGGCTAAACTCATGGATCATGATAAGAGTCCTGTTTCAACTTTAACTGCTGGAACAATGGGGTATCTTGCACCAGAGTATCTTCAATATGGGAAAGCTACTGATAAAACTGATGTTTTCAGCTATGGTGTGGTTGTGCTTGAAGTGGCTTGTGGAAAAAGGCCTATTGAAAGAGAGGGTCCAAAGATGGTTAATTTGGTGGATTGGGTTTGGGGTTTGTATTCTGAAGGGAGGATAATTGAGGGTTGTTTGGGTTAGTGATGGAGAAAGAGAAGGTTGTGGAGAATGAAGACGTGGTGTTTGTTAATTTGTCGAAGAGAGAAATTGGGTTTTCTTTTAATTTTATTTTTAATTGTATTTTTATAAATATTTCATAATTATTAAAATGATTTTTTAAAATAAAACTTATTTTTTTTAATCAGAAATAATAAAATAATAACTTTATTCCATGTCAGCGTATGTCACATCAGCAATTTATTGACACGTCATTAAAAATATGACAGTTCATGCTCAAATTCTGTTTGGGGGACTAAAACTGGGGACAAACAAAATGGAGGGACTACTTTCAATTTTCACCTATAATAGGGGGACCAAAAGTGCAATTAAGCCAAATAAAAACTTAGTGCTCTTTATTATCACATACTTAAAAGTTTAGCTCGCACTAATGTCGTAATCATGGAAATCTATCGTGATGCTCCACTTCCAAGTAAACGACACATGCAACTTTGGATATGAATCCGTGGAGCCCTTAATTTTATCCTCGTCCACTTTTCTTGGTTTGACACTCAATGCAATAGTATTTGCCTATTTGGTTTCTTTTTGTTGTGGATTTATAATATAACCGACGCATCTTATTTTGTCATCCTTTATAAAAGAATTTTAAATGTCCTTATCTCAAAGATTTGTTCACCTAGACTACCAAAAGAGCGCTATATAACGAACAACAGTACCCCTATGGGAAACGACTCTTGACTGCCGACTTCATTGACTTAGTAAGAAAAGTTTTGACTCATATAATAAGAAAAGTTACAATATAAATCCTATTTAATCTCATTCGACTGAAACAAAGTCCCCTCCATCTTATATTTTGTCTCACAAGACCGATCCAATACTTCATTGAGCCTAAAGCGAATTCTATAATAATAGTTTGATAAAAAAATAGACATTTTTAATTAAGTAATAATAATTTATTAATATCACTTCAATTTTATCTTTCTTATTTAAGATATAAAATAATTTAATTGTATCATTTGATTATTTTCTTTATATTTGTGAGACTTTTTCTTGATGTACATAAAGATTTTTATTTTCTGAGAGCTAAATATAGAAAAGTAATTTTTATAGGAAGGCCAGTCTTACTTTACTAACTTGGACTGATTAGATTAACTTTGATTGTTTCAATTACTAAACCAGAAAAATAAAGAAAACATTGGAAAACTCGGCTTAGAGAGAAAATTTCTAGAAAGAATACTTTCAACTTAATATTGGCGGAAAGAGTTGAGAAAATACTTTTGGAGAAGCCGAAGATCATTTCATATATTTATTTCCATGACTACTTAATATGAACATATAGCTAGCGTCATGAGAAAAATGAATTATCTAAGTAACTTTAAGTAACTTTGGTAACCTTAATTCATCCATAAAAATTTTGAACTTTTTAATTTGAAAAAAATTAAATCTGAATTTTTAAATCTAAAGATTGGGATAAAAGTAGTAGAAATATAAACTAAGAAATTGAATTCGAATGTATTTTTCTGGATAAATTCTTTATAATGTGAGAAAGACTTGTTTATATACTAAAAACAATTCGAAAATATATGTTAACTTAACAACATAGACTAAAACTAATACAAATTATGTAAGAATTAAAAAAAAAATATAAGGACTAAAACAAAATATTAAAATTTATAAAAAATAATAAAATATTTAACTTTTTTTCCTTTCATAATTTGTGTGAGTAAATGTCCAAATATCATTAAAAATACGAGAGCTAGCATAAAATATGGACTATGGACACTTCGGTTAAAGAGTGTGACGCCTTAAGCTATTTATTTAGAAAATAACTTCAAATGCAGACTTATTATCATATTATATATGATTCAATACATGTCTTGGCTTAAAGCCTAATTAACAACGATATTAGTCTACATCAACATCTTCCAAGTACAGTAAAGAGAAAATGCTAGAACTACGACATTCAAAGTTCTAGTACAACTTACAAAAACAAGATTGAATGAAATAACTAACAACCAATGTCCAAACTACAAGCTTTTGTACTAAGACTTTTTATCTTAAAATGCATAAACAATACGGGGTGAGATTACATCTCAATGGAGTCTCAAATGGATGAAACTTAAGTAAAATGAACATCAACATTCTAATACAAAGTATAGTAATTAACCTCCAATCCTCATTCTTTGGAGACTATTTTAAAGTTTTCTTTTATATTTAGCCTTAGTTCTAACTCAATGTCTAAGTCACTATTGTAGTATCCTAATGAATTAAATCTTATACCAACAAGGATGTCTTACTGACTACAAAAGGTTTCTCCAATGTCATGACTCACTGGTAATATATTTTAGTAAGATTGAACATAATTAGCTTCATAAGCAGCGCTCCATTTACCTCACTTACACGTCTCATCATATATAGCAAGATAATCCATCTAGCTATGATGGATTCTATTATTCTCACCCTAAATATACATCTATTTATACATAAATATGATTTGTGTATACATGTATAATAACTTCTTCAATCACACAAGTCATTTGAGTGAATATTCAACAAAAAGCACATATTTATTATTTAAGGAATTCATAATAATCATTCATACCAAGTGACAATGCATATAATGTTAATCATCCATTAATGAAAATACATTAATCATACTAGAGAAAATTTTATAAAGAGATATACACGTCAAATGGAGTCAAAAGCATAAATTATGACTGTCGAGGGCACTTCTACTAGCGCCAGAACAATCATATCAATACCAAGCACCCAAACCTAGAGTTAGGCGTCAAGTCTCTAACATGCAAGACGCCATGCACCCCTATGCAGAGATAGGCGTCCGCTGTAAATTGACAACACACACTTTTGCAATTTTGACCGCAAAATGCATTTCAAAAGACTTCAACATACTTTTTTCATCATTTTAAAGGGAAAATGTAATTCCCCAAACTACTTTAAGGATTTTTTATTGTCCCCATAAACCAACACGAATCTTTTCAGCATGTAATTTATTTATTTATATAGGCATGTGATTTATTGAAAAGTAATTTAAAGAAAAGTTTTGAATTCTTAAAACAATTATTTTATTATGCTAAATGATTAGTGACACTTTTATTATAATTTAAGTGCAAAAATCAACTTTAGAATATTGTTTATCTTGAAAATGGTTTATCCAGTTCTTGATTCATTTTGGTTTGCTAACATGTTATACTATCTTCTATTAAGGAGCAATTTGTCTTATCTACTACTTCAAAAATCTCAATTTTACTTTTTTGTTAAGTGATAAGGTTCAATTCAAAAAATAATAGTTTAATTGTGATAAATTTTGAGTTGTTGGATTTCTATAAGAATATGTTGTTGAGGTAAAAACCTTTTTGACGTGTGTTTTAATGATAATAAACCTTATGAAATAAATTATTAAGTTTTATGAATGATACTAATGATTGCACTTGAGTTTTGTTTAAGGTAGATGAATTGCATAAGTAAACAAGCAAGAAGCCATTCACATCATCAAAGTGTATAAGTATCCACACAATAATCTCAAAAGGAATGTATCATATATATCAATTATTCAAGAGAATAATTATTACATCTTTAAGATAACATCTTCATGAAGAAGATGATCAATTAAAATCATAAAACAATCAATGATCACACTATATTATAAATCAGAAGCAATCTTATTTGAAAGAAGCAAGATCAAATATGAGAAACGAAGAATATTCTGGTTATTAAGCAGACAAAATGAAGAAAAATGAAGATCATTCTGGATAGCAATATTTTGGTTATAAAAAACGAAGATCATTCTGGACAACAGTGTGAAAAATGAAGATAATTTTGGACAGTAGTCTCTAAAACGAAGATCATTCTGGATAGCAATATGAAAACGAAGAATATTATGGTTTTGACAACGTTAATCCTTGAATATTCTGGTTTACAAAGAACAAAGTCTTCTTTAATTCAAGATCGATTTAGACTATGAAATATATCAATTTAAATTGCAAATCACCAGCATTCATTACAAAGGAACATAATTGTATACTCGAGATCATTTTGGATGAATTCAATCAAAGAAGACAACCATGACAACAAGGAAAACTTCCAAATTGATGAGCTATGAGCAAAGACAACCATGACAATAAGGACACTGCTGCTGCACATTTTTACAGAAAACATATCATGTTTCTTAGACAAATGGCTGACATACAACAACTGTCAAAATCCAGCACTCACAAAACAGAAACGAAGAATGTTCTTGTTTTACAAAAGAACATTTTGATTATTCTCTTTTAACGATATAATTAAAACATATAATTTTCCACAGTCCAAACCACATATTGTAGATTATCAAGCGGCTCAAATTAATGGTGAAGCCCAAAACTCGACCTGAATTCCAAAAGGAGGAAAACAACCTCAAGATTGATCCCCAAATTGATGAGTTGTGAGCAAGGACATAAGTACATTGTACTTACAATATTCTGCAGAAATTTATGCATAAATCTGACTCAAAACAATACAAACTGACTTATGACAACTCATTCACTCACTTATTCACATTTTCCATGAAACCCAAAAGTAAGAACGTTTTTCGATTGTCAAGAACGTTATGGACAACAATATGAACACTTGATTAATTGCTTTAAAATATGTCTAACACTTGGGAAGTGTATTGAATGACTACATTCGTTTTAAACTGAAGATTCAAAGCCTTTTATCATCTATACATTGAATGTCAATTAGAAGATGAAGGCAAGAGTTCAATCTAAAAATCTACCAACACTTGTTCAAGTTGTAACAAGTCAAAACCTTTTCCACCAAATTCCATCTCTCTTCACTATATCTTTGGATCATTATTTACCGAATTTGTTTTTATTTATCTCAAACAAGTGTTGGTTGATAAGTTTCATGATCCCAAACACTTTTATCATATACATCATTTGTAACTCAAGTCTATGTTTTATGTTAGATTGAGTGTGTTTGTAAAATTTCTTTCAAGGCTGAAAGGTGATTGTAAAAATACTTTCTAGATTGAAAAGTGAAGATTGTAATTGATCAAGGTGTGATTAAGAGAAAAGGTGTGAATGAGAACATTTTTTGTTCTGAAGCACATAGTGAAAATCTCATATTTGTGAGGATTGGACGTAATTCGGTTTGAGTGAACCAGAATATATATGTGTGTGATATCTCTTCCCTTATCTCTATTTATTTATAGTCTTTTGAATATCAAATTAAATAGATAAGTTAAATTGTGTGTTTTTCACTAACCAATAATGATCTCCATTTTCTGTTTTCATAACCAAGATAAATCTTGAGTTAAATACTTTAAATTTTAACAGGAAAATTTTAAAAGGTGAATTTACAATTCAATCCCCTTTTCTTGTAAATTGACATTGCTGCCTCATATGCTACATGTTTAAATTTAGTGTTTGATTCGTTAAATATACATAAAATCATAGTGTCAATTGTGAATGTGATATTATTTGTGATTCTGGTGTTTTAAGTGTTAGGTATTTGTATATAGTGTTTAGAGTAGTTGGGTGTGTTTAAAAGTGAAATAATTATATATTTTTTTTATTGTGATTGATTATTTTATATTAATGCCAATGTTATTTCTTTTGTTGTTGTTACTACCGGTAACTTATAAATAAATTATTATAGATGTGTAATTAAGAGAGTTTTTAACAAGTTGTAGCTGAATATAAAATCAAGTCAATGATAAAATTCAGTCATCTGTATTCGACTACAAGATGTTGTATTTGAATACAAGCTTAAAATTTTGAAATAAAACTAAATGAAACATAGGTGTATTCGACTACACTAAGATTGTAGCCGAATACAACTGCGAAGCAATATAATTTTTCAATCCATATTCAACCTGGATCATTGCACATGTTCCTTAAACCTCTAGGAACGATTGTCACTAATCTGAAGTGATGTTTAAGGAGTATAAATACTTATTAGTTTCATATTTAACTTAGCAATCTTTACATCAATCTTAGAACAAAATTCAGTCATTTTTATTTGACTAAAAGATGTTGTATTTGAATACAAGCTTAAAATTTGAAATAAAATTGAATGTTATAGAAGTGTATTCAACTACACTAAGGCTGTAGCCGAATACAACTGTGAAGCAATGCAATTTTTCAATTCAGATTCAACCTAGATCATTGCACATGTTCCTCAAACCTCTAGGAATGATTGCCACTGATCCGAAGTGATGTCTAAGGAGTGTAAATACTTCTTAGTTTCAAATTTAACTTAACAATCTTTACATCAATCTTAGAGCAACTTTTCTGCAATATTTTGAATTATTCAAAGTCATACTTTCATATTTCAAATACATGTTGTACATTTTCATATCATTGAGAAAGGTTATTTGTTGTACTTGAAATTATGTTAGACTATTAACATTGTACTCAATTGTTATACCCTCTTGATTTCAGTCAAAATCGTTGTTGCAAAATCTTTCAAGTTATTGTGTAAATTGAGGAAAGTGGTGTACTTTCTTCAAGTGTTTAAACTACGATAGTGGTGTGTTATCTTAGGCAGATTGTTATTAGTTTGTAACAAAAGTCTTAGAGTTCGAGTTGTACTTATTCTAACAATAGTAAAAAATATCTTGTGGTGTGCAAGATGATTGGATGTACTCTTGGTTGTAAGGGGAACCTGGATAAATTGATGTGTTCTTTATTTTTCTGTCATTTACATTTTTCCATACACTAATCCTAATCAGAAAAATAATTCATTAAGTCTTTAAAAACTAGAAAATTTCTAAACACCAAATTCACCCCCCCCCCCCAGGTGTGCCTCTGTACTAACAAACTTAAGAGTAGTAAATTGTTATTGACTAAATCTATATGCTTTATTTTCTCTAAAAATATAGTTAGTAATTATTGTATTCCTTTCATGATTGGAATGTTAGATGTGATATGTATTTAAAGAGCAATGATATTTGAACACAGTTTTAAACACAAATACATGTGGCTCCCACATAGATCTCTTCATTTAATTTCCTTTTTTTTTTCCACACAATCTCTCTTCATTTAATTTCCCCCTCTTTTTACTTTTTCCTTTTTTATCTCTCTTATTTTACTTTTTTTTCTTCCTCTATAAAAATAAATTTCACAGATTCATCTTTATTTTCTTTCATAATTCCTCCTTTTTCCTTTTATTTACTTAATTTAATCAAATTTTTTATGAATTAACTTGGACATTCTAATCAAACAAAATATAAACCTAGTTAATGACTTAAAATAATATGGTTAATTCCTTACACAACTTGGTTAATGAATTTGAACATAAAGTTTGGCCATTCTAATCAAACAATATAAATTTGGTTAATCGCTTTAAGAAACATTTGTGAACAACTTAGTTAATGAATTCAAACTGAAAACTTGGGTAATATAATCAAACAAGATATAAACTTCGTTAATGACTTAAAATTATTTGGTTAATTCCTTGCACAACTTGGTTAATGGATTTGAACAAAAAGTTTGGTCATTCTAATCAAATAATATAAATTTGGTTAATTGCTTTAAGAAACATATTTAATGTTGTGAACAACTTGGTTAATGAATTCAAACTGAAAATTTGAGCTTTATAATCAAATAAGATATAAACCTAGTTAATGACTTAAAACAATATGATTAGACCTACCAATAACAATAAATTTGACGAAACTTACTATTTAGACATACATAATTAACATGGATTAACAATTCACAACCCTAACCTTTAGACAAAAATAATGCATTAACCACCTATTATACTTTATTAACCAATAATGTTTACACTATTAACTAGAAAAAGAAACACACAAAAAAAAAACTAGAAAACCGTGTATGAGCCAAGAACAACAAAAGTAAACAGTTAAGAAAATATCAGAAAAACTAAAATAAAATAAAAATCTATTTTAAAAAATAAAATAAAAATCTAAGAAGTGTAGATTTGGAGAGCATAGCGTAAAAAATACAATTGAAAAACAGAATCTAGGTCAACACAAAAATTAGCTGATTCATCCAAAAGGAAGAGAGAGAGAAAAGAGAGAATGAGAGAGGAAGAAGATGGATGAAGATGAAAAGGAATAAAGAGAAGAGAGAGAAAAGAAAGAAAAAAGAGAGAGATTGTGGTGTTTAATTTGACTTTATTGTTAATCAATGAAGAGAGAGTAATAAGTGTGTATTAATGAATAGAGAATATAAATATGTATAAATGTGTACTATAGGTATACATTAGTTGTGTTTGTATTTGTGTTTAAAATTATATTTAAATAACATTTATCGTATTTAAATGATTTATTTTCATGTTAGCTTATCATGCTAAGTTAATTGATTCTTTACATATTGTACTTAAATGAGTAGTGAAAACATTAAATATATTTAATATATCCTTGAAGACTAAGTTTAAATCTTGAGGATGGTTAATTAGATATTAATTAGTTCACTTATTCTTCACTAAAAAATTTGAGAACGAAATATAATTAATGAGGGGAGAATTGTAACATTTCGAATTTGATGATAAACTATTTTATTAATTAAACTCTAATTTTAAAAAATTAACTTGGTGTTAAATTATTTTAGAATATATGTTGATTAAAT
>JBBPBR010000001.1:22671958-22696562 GCA_037974775.1 Cicer pinnatifidum | reverse complement strand
AGTAACATAAATTATAGATATTATTTTATTCATTTTATTCATTTTTCAACAAAAAAAAAACAATAATATTTTAGTGTAAGCATTTTTAAAAATAAGATTTTAGACAATTGTACGCGTAGAACTGTATTAAATATTTGTTTTCATATTTCCATGTGCATTTGACTAAGTTATAAATGTGTGCATGTTGTATTTTAATTAATTTTATCTATTTCCTATTTTAGTTATTTATTTTTTAAATTAATTTTCTTTATTTTTACATGTTTTCTATGACATGATGTTTTTATACATATTTATTGTGATTTAGAAATTAATATAAAGTTTTTAAGTTATATTTATTTATTTTATTATTTTACCATTCTCTAAAGATGATAATATTTCAATGTGAGTATTTAAAAAAAATGATATTTTAATAATTGTAGAAATAATTGTTAGCAAGAGGGTTTTTGATATTGCAAGTATATATAATTAGAAGATTGATCACTTTAGTTATTCTATTTTAATATTAATTTTGAAATATTAATAATGTTTTGAAAATAAAATTGCATTTAAAGAAGTATTAAGAATTAATTTTGATAATTATTGATTTTGTTTTAGAAAAATAAAAGAAATGGAAAAAATGTGTTTTATGATTAGGTCTATAAGAGTAAAATCAAATTAAATAATTACAAAGAAAAAAAAAGTTATTGTATCAAATATAGAGAGAGGGAGGATACACACTGACTGCAGATGTGTTCATGGAGAAAAGTAAGAAAAATTGGTACTGGCGATCGATAATTATTCTAAAAAGTTTTCTCTGTTTTTGTTCAAAATTTAGATATTATTTTTTTCATTGAAAGAGTTATTTTAGCACATTTGTTCAAAATTTTAGCCTCCTCATTTTCTCCCTAAAATATTGGACTTCTTAGTTTATCAAACCAACTCTTTCTACTTTTTTTTACTGGAAGTCCGATTTACGTGAAATCAATGAAAAAACGATTATGTGACCAATGACTATACTATCCACGTATTATTATTTTGGTGTTTTTATTTTTTTTATTTTTTTGTTGAGTTTGATCGATTGGAGGACGAGAGGTCAACGAAACAAAGACTTTTTCTTGTGGATTCAAATTAGCCTGTCAAAGCGTCAAAATAAGGTAAGTGGTGAGATATCGTTTGATTTCATTAGTATATTATAATGTTAGACGAACGATAAAAATTGTATTTTTCAATATTTCACTTGGGGCTCACTACCTACGACGGTAGCCTTATTAAGTAATACTTGTTGAACTAATATGACCAATTGTCGCTTGTATGATTAAAATATAGATTAGAAACTTTTATAAGGTGGTATGTTATTGAAATTCTACAAATGTATCAAGAAAGTTTGAATTTTTATGTGTTATGTATTGAAACTTTTAATTTTTATAGTTTTGATGTTTATGATACTTTTTATGAATACATGATTTTTATGATAAGTGTGGTGAAAGATTTGATCTTTGTAATATTTATTTACAAATATATGACTTTCATCATATGTGTGGTGAAACCTTTGAATGTGACACCCTAAATCCCAAAATAATATATATAATAATTTATATCATATTCCTATAAAATTTGCAGCGGATAAATAAAATTATATTTTCAAGAAAATAAAAACTTTTGTAACTAATTTAAGATATCACGTTTCTCAAAGTACACATGCAACAATTCAAATTTTATTACTCAAATAAAACAATTTAATCTCAATAAACTTGATTTAAGTATAATTACTTGATTTAATTCTAAAAACTTACCAGGGCTTCTAAGGTTTTCATACAAAAATTTGATCCAAACTAAATAAGTAAAATACAAATTAAAACCCTTATTCCCGGTATCACCTATCAGAGTGGGGTTCCTCCCAAACTTGAACTTCAAGACTCATTAACCTGTAATAACTGCGATTTCGCAAACGCAGGGCCCGGCCAGTCAAACACAAACAACGAAGGAGGTGAGTTTTGAAATCATGTTAATAGTATAATATGAGTAAGAAGAACACGCAAACAATCATAATAGAACCGTATCATAATCACTTTACGATATATCAAAATATTTAATTAAATAGTATCATACTATAACATCAAAGTCACTCAAGTAAAATAATCATCTCATTATAATATGCATCAAATCATTTAATTAATATTACCTTTGAAACACATCAATTACAACAAAACAATCACAAGGAAATGCAATGCTATGCATGAGCTTAGACTCTACTTCACAATGTGGTACCATTCTAACTCTGAAGTACTTGGTTAGGAGGCCATGATACTATGCCACCATCCCGGTGGACGGACAATTCAAATTGGCCCTGTCCTCATAGATCCCCTCAACTCAACCCGACACACATATACGTGACAGTCGAGGTAAATGTGTGTTGCATGGTAGCTCCCGACATTTGGAGTGCTACCTCCAAGTCACCTAGGAATTCCCCACCGGAATACCTCCAAGGTCTAACAGTCTTGCCTTAAGGCTCGACAGTAGACCGCCAAGATCAGGCTCATTCAGTTGTACTTCCCTAGAATCACTAGGCTTGTCAGGCCCTACCTATATGATGACAAAATAATCTTCACTTCACAATTCACAATATTTATTTTCTGCCCCCGTTAGCTTAGACTACTCCATTAAGAGCACCATATTTAAGAATCATCACTATCTCATCAAGTATGGGGTACTTCAATATTTTCATCACAATTTTATAATATCATTAATCATAAATAATCATGATCATCGTATAAACTCATCACAATTTTATAACATCACTATCATCAATCAAAAATCATCATTATCATCACGTAGGCATATATCAAACCATGCATCCATATTTTATTATCACATCACATAATTTCATCTCAGCAAACATGTACATATAATTTCATTCAACATACAACATCACAATAATAACAAATATCAACTACCACACAAGTATCGAAAATTAAATCAATCAACACCTTATAAAAATTTCCCGTTCATCTCACAATATATTATACTCATGAATTCAAACGCTCTCTCACCCCTTACCTTATTTCGACGCTTTCAGACACGAGTACAATTCCACGAGCAAACAATATTTGTTCTTCGACTTTTTGTCCTTCAATCGGTCTAACTCGACAATTTATGGGTAAACGTCAAAAATAAATTATGAGAAAATAGTCTAAAAACTGATTTCGAAATTCGGTCAAAGAAAATTACCATAAATTAGAAACCCAATCAGTGGATAATATAGCCACTTTTCACACGGTCGTTTTGGCGTTGGTTTCACTAAAATCGGACTTACGGTGAA
The DNA here is from genome assembly GCA_037974775.1 of Cicer pinnatifidum. NCBI lineage: Eukaryota > Viridiplantae > Streptophyta > Magnoliopsida > Fabales > Fabaceae > Cicer > Cicer pinnatifidum. The sequence goes on along the minus strand of JBBPBR010000001.1, from coordinate 22,693,264 downwards.
GGAGAACGATGCAAAATAAGGATTTCTGTAATCGGAGAAATCGGGTATTTTAGGGAGAAATTCGGGTTGTTAAAAATCTGAAAAATTGTATTTAATTGAATAGATAAATGAGTAAAACAACATACTGAAATTTGAATGAAAACAGAGAAATTGTTCTGGGACTGTTATGGCTCTCCAGTGTCAAAAGATATGTTGTTGTTGTGTTTACTCTTTGGTTCTACGGCTGCCCTTCCAACTCCCTTCCCTTCCCTTCTTTTGTTTATTTTATGTTATTAACAATTAGGGTTTATAGAGTCAACCCCATTGGTCTCTTTATTTATATTTTACTATTATTATTATTTTCATTTTGTTAAAATAAAACTAATAATTATTTAATCTCCTTTTTAAATTCCTCCAAATCCCATTTAGTTTTCCAAACATTACTAATATTTTATAAATTAGAGTAATTAAAATAATAAATATATAAAAAAAAAACATATTACTAATAACAGAAACTTTCACAATCAAAATAATCCCTACAATTATACTTATTTATCAAAATATTCATATTATAACAATACATCATATTAGAAAATAGTCAAAATTATAAAATAAATAGATATAACAATAATATTTTATGTAAATTACTAAATCATAATAAATATATATATAAAATAACAATTCAAAAATAAGTATATAAAAACAAAGAAAATCAAACACAATATTGCTACGATCTCAAGATTCTATAAATAATTAAAATAAGATATATTTAGAAATAATTAAAATAACAGATACTTAAAAATGATTAAAATATAAATATGTACACACTTAACATTAGTCAAACATATATGAAAATATCATATTAATTACCAACTCACATATACAATTAAAATCGTATAAAATCTAGTTCTTTAAAATATTACACTAAAATACTATTATTTTTAGAAAAATATATAAAATAATAAAATAAAATATTTATTATTTATATTGCTCATTAAATATAATATCTATCAAACCAACACATCATAGAAAACATCCTTATAACAAAATTACTCACAAAATTTATCAACATATATTCTAAAATAATTTTCACATCAAATTAATTATTTAAAATCATATTTAATTAATAAAATAGTTTATTGTCAAATTTAGGGTGTTACATTGAACATTGTGATAATTGTTTATAAACTTGTAAATTTCATGATATTTGTAGTGAAAGTTTCGATTTTGTGATAGTTATTTATGAAATATGATCTTAATGATATATGAGGTAAAAGCGTTGATTTTTATGATGTTTTTTTTTTTTTTATGAATATTTGATTTTTATGATAAAAACATGTGATTATGATCTTAGTGACAAGGTAGGCCATAGCCTCGTGCAACCAGAATATTGGCACGGGTCCCCCAATTAGGGAGAACCCAAATTTTTTTTATAGTATAATTGAACTTTCAAAAATTGCAATTTTATCCATTATTTTATAGACTGATCACTCTAAAATTTTGTATTTGCAACTTATGCCCAAAATAATTATCAATTTTCTAAACAAAGACTATTTTCTCTGAGACTATCTTCTTTGAGACTATCATTTCCTCTCCACACCCACCAATGTGAGTATGTGACAGTTGTTGCTATTACCAGGCGCCACCACCAAAACCCAAATGTTATATAATCTTGATGTTATGGTATTCTTGATATTTAGGTTTTGTGATTTATTAAGTTAGGAACTCAATTTGTTTGAAATGGTTGATTTGCTAATTTTAGGAACTCACTATCTATTATGATTTAATATGATGTAAGAATTTTAGGTTTTAAGAACTCATTACTGATTTTGTGATTTACAATGAATTTTTTTTTGGTTTAATTGAAATGCTAGTTGAATTCGACCCAACTGTCCAAGAACTTACACGTATTACAGATGATAAGGTTCATTTTCATTATCTTGGGCATAACATACAAAATGAGTTAATACTCTTGCATGGTTTTTAGCGAAGCTTTAATTCATTTTTTCATATTTTAGACAAGCTTTAAGTCAATCATCTCTAAAATATTAATATATCAATAGATCCAATTTTTTAGATTCGTAAAGGACCTCCCAAAACATTAAGATGGCCCTGTTTAGTGATATTTTAATGAGGTGATGATTTTGTATAATTGAGCTTTGAAGCTTTTGACATGATCTTAGTGGATTATGTGGGAATTGTAAGACTCATAGTTTTTAAATCCTAAATTATACAATTTTTTGGTGTATTTAGGTATTGAACTCAGAGGCTTTTTAGCCAAGTTATTGATATTTTGTGAGTTTAATGCCCAAAAATATATTTTGATGTCCGATTAAAATTATTCATCGATAAATAAATTAGATTAAGTACAGTGGATCTGTTGTCGAAGAATAATTTATTTAGGTTATGAAGAATTTAATTATGGGCAGTTTTGTTAAAAATATCACTCGGGTTGCCGAAAATTCTATCTGACAATTGAGTTGCGACGAGAGTAAATATTTTTATTAAATTACATTGAGATGGGAGTGAAGTGATGGATGTGAGAGTTGTTAGATATTTATTGGTTTAGTTTTAATTATAATATATATATATATATATATATATATATATATGAGTATATATTATAAGTAATATATATATACATATATTATTATTGTAAGTAATATATATATATAAAAGCTAGAAACGGAAAGGAAAGGAAAGGAAGAAAACAGCAAAACAGAGGAAATGAGAAACGCTGCCTCTCCCTATGCGCGAATCATTTCTCCTTCTCCTTCATTTTCTTGCTTTAGCTTCAAGAAAACCAAGTGTGAGTGAAAGAAAAACATTCCCCTGCTACTCGACTTCTTCTCTCCGTCATCTTTCTTCTTCTCGAATTTGAAAACGGTTTTAGTGATTTTACAACCGTCAAACACAAAGCCCCATGCTAAGATTCGTTTCGAGAAGAGATAGAAGGGAAAGTTGCTCACCTCCATGCTACGTTGCTAGTGAACTAACTTTGGAAGCGACGTCGCGAGCGGAGATTTTATCAGAATTACTCGCAGTACCGTAATCGCTCGTTAAAGCTAACGTTAAGGTAAGGGCTCCTTCCAAACTTTTAGTTTGCATTTAGGGACTTATCTATGATTGGGTGGAAAAGAAATTTGTTAGGATTGAAGTGTTGATTTGGGGAAAATAGATTTAATGCTTTTATGGGTGAAATTTTAGAGTTGGGTTTGGTGATATTGATGAGTGTTTTGTGGAAAATGAATTTAATTCATTTATGAGTGGTTTTGAGGAAAGGAAATTTGATGTGTTTGAGTGGTGGTTTGTGATGATTTGTGGTTGTCGTGTTTGACGTGTTCATAATTAATATTTATAAATTTTGAGATGTGTTTGTGTGGATTTTGTGGAAAAATGAATTGATGTGATTTGGCGTCAATTGTGGATTGTATTTGAGAATATGTATGAGTATGTTCTCCGTGGAATTTGAAAATCATTAGAGTTAAACGAATATTAAAAATGGGGAATCTTTTAATATCTACGTTTACTTAATGTTTGTCGTGAAAATCGTTAGAGTTAAATGAGTATTAAAAATGGGGAATCTTTTAATATCTGCATTTACTTAATGATTGTCGTCCAAAATTGTTAGAGTTAAATGAGTATTAAAAATGGGGAATCTTTTAATATCTGCATTTACTTAATGATTTTCGTCCAAAATTATTAGAGTTAAATGAATATTAAAAATGGAGAATCTTTTAATATATGCATTTACTTAATGATTGTCGTCCAAAATTGTTAGAGTTAAATGAGTATTAAAAATGCGGAATCTTTTAATATCTGCATTTACTTAATGATTGTCGTCCAAAATTGTTAGAGTTAAATGAGTATTAAAAATGGAGAATCTTTTAATATATGCATTTACTTAATGATTGTCGTCCAAAATTGTTAGAGTTACATGAGTATTAAAAATGGGGAATCTTTTAATATCTGCATTTACTTAATGATTGTCGACAAAATTGTTAGAGTTAAATGAGTATTAAAAATGGGGAATTTTTTAATATCTGCATTTACATAACGATTATCGTGGATAGAGTCAGAGTATGCTTATGCATTTCATAGTACATGGCGACCAGATGGGCCACGAGATGATTCCATGTGATTTATTGGTTCATCTTATCCTTGCGGAGATTGTTGCGTCTTGTAAAGTTCGCGATAGACTGCACATTTTTGGTAAATCGTGTTGACCCGTGATAGGTGGCACCTATGTAATTTAGTACTTCGGCCTATGATAGGCTGTAAAATCATGATTTACGGCCCTTCGAGGAGGGTTTTCGTTTGGAATTCCGAGTCTAGGCATTTTGGCATATACGCATTTCATTAGGGTGCTTGGCACGCGAGTCATGTTTGATTCAAGATTATGATTGAGTGTTTGAACTCAAGTTGTCGTGGTGATTGTGCTATAATTGCTAAGTGTGAATGTTTTGGAATTGTGTGTAAGTGTGATTGATTGCAAAACCATTTTGAAACTCAAGTTATCGTGGTGATTGTGCTATAATTGCTAAGTGTGAATGTTTTGGAATTGTGTGTAAGTGTGATTGATTGTAAAACAATTTCGAAACTCAAGTTGTCGTGGTGATTGTGGTATAATTGCTAATTGTGAATGTTTTGGAATTGTGTGTAAGTGTGATTGATTGCAAAACCATTTCGAAACTCAAGATGTCGTGGTGATTGCGCTATAATTCCTAAGTGTTAATGTTTTGAAATGGTGTAAGTGTTTGGATTTGTGTGTAAGTGTCGATTGGTTTCGAAACCCTTTAAAAAGCTGAATTTTGCTGAATTTTGCTCTTTTTCTACTGCCGTCTGATATGTATTCAATACAGAAGGTTTTATTCGAATACAGAAGGCTGTATTCGAATACAGACATGTTGTTTTTGCCACTGACTTACTGTGTAGTCGAACACAGAAGGTTGTATTCGAATACAGACATGTTGTTTTGTTACTGACTTACTGTGTAGTCGAATACAAAAGGCTGTATTCGAATACAGACATGCTGTTTTTGTTGCTGACTGTTGAAACAGTCTTGTATTCGAATACAAAGATGTTGTATTCGAATACAATAGTGCAGTTTTGTTAAAAAATTCATTTTTCAACTTTGTTTATCCATGTTTGGCATATAGAAACCCTTTTAAGGTGCATGCTAAGTTGAAAGGTTATTTTGTGCATTTAAAAACTTAAATGCTATGTGTTAATTGTTAATTTCGGTTGGTGACCCTTTACAACTATTGTGGAAATCTGGGCTTTGCCCTCAGATGAGAACTAGGACCATCCTACCGGTTAGTACCCTGTGGATGGGGATGTAGTTGGACACACCTGACTGGAGCTGTGTTAGGAGGATCTTGCGGGGCGCGTGAAGATCATCCGGGATGTATAGTTTTTTGTAGAATGATCAGATTAGGTTGATGTAGAGGGACTAGACGTCTTTCTTTTTGGGTTGTGTTTATTTTAATTTGGAAGACTGTACCTATACTAATATTGTCAGCTTGACATTTTATTATGATGGGGTCCATGTACCACTTTTTGATGTGTAAATACTTTGGATTCGTATTTCAAAAACTATTTTGTTGCTTGTAAATATTTGTTGACTTTGTCGTTGTATACGACTTAAATATTAATCCAAAAGTATTTCCTTATTTATTTCTTTTTCTTTGTTTGTTTTTATGAATTTGTTTGAAAAAAAAATACACTCGCGCTGTTAAAAATCGGGGTGTTACAGGAATATTTCATTTCAATAAGACATCATCGTGTCATGGCATCCCAAGCCTATGTTTGAAACTAAAATATTTTATACCTTATTTTGGAACCAGTGCGAATCTTTATTAAAACTACAACATTTTATCTTATATTTCAATTCGGGGTTTTGGGTGTCACACATTGACGTCTGAAGTCGACTATGGGAGGAGTATTCGTCAGTGCACAAGGCACATACAATGAGCGGCTCTTAGGATGTTTATAGACAAAGAGACACATGAACGAACCAAATCATATCGGAATTAGAGGGATTCGAATGTCGTGTAGGTATGTAAATATACAGTTGAACGAAGACTTATAAGGATTAATATGTACTACCTAAACCAACAAGATGCGTCTTCTTTTTGGTTGTCCATTACATAATAACTCCACAATTAAGTGTGCTTAACTCCACATACTCACCGGTGCACAAGGCACATAAAATCAGCGGCTCTTGGAACACTTCTATACAAAATGACACATATACTAACCAAATCAAATTGGAATGAAAGAGATTCAAATGTTGTGTAGAAATAGGACTATACAGTTGAAGGAAGGCTTATAATGGTTAATATGTATTACCTATAGCAACAAGATGTATCTTATTTTCGATGGCTCAATATATAAGAACTCCACAATTATACACATGCTTAACTTGGAGCACTCTTTGGATTTTTCTATCTGTTATTTTACTAACTCAAGGTTATGCATCATCAAGACATAAATATTTATTGAATTCTAACATTCAACAATTTAAGTGACGTCAAGTGGTAAAACAATCATAACATGAGTAATTTCCTAAAGTTAACAAAACAACTTCAACAAAAAATTTAGAAATTACCTACATGCATGACACATTTTAAAGAAATCATTCAAAACTCTTTAAAAAAAAAACCACAATAACACTCAATCTCATTTCAATCCATATCCCCCAAAGTATCCCACCTACAGAAATTTACAACCTAGTCATGCATGTAATGAAAAAAGGAATGAAACCCACTTTTGATGTTCTTTTCTATATAAATGAAGGACATTGAGAAGATGGATAATAATCTCTTATTCCTTTGATTCGTCCACTGTTTCAAATTTTCCTCTATTCTTCTCTCATACCTTAGTCAATTTGCACCTCCTTCTTCTCTCATGCTTTCCTTTTCTCTCTTAAGTCCTTTAATCTTTTCTTCCTTAAATTCAACTTAGTTATGTATAATGGTGTGAACGTGTGGGTTGGTGTGTGAAATGTGTATGTCTAATAAGAGGTAAGGAGGTCATGATAATTTACTCTATAGTCCATACTCAAATGTAGTAAACCCAAATGTAGTAACACCCCGATTTTTACAAGCGCGGATGTATTTTTTTTTTCAAAAGAAAGTAAAATAAAACAGAGAAATAAATAAGGAAATACCTTTGGATAAATATTTAAGTCATAACACAACGACAATTAAGTCGACATAATTTACAAGCAGCGGAATAGTTTTTGAAATGCGAATCCAAAGTATTTACACATCAAAAAGTGGTACATGGGACCCATCGAAAACAAAATGTCATGCTGACAATATTGGTATAGGTACACTCTTCCAATTTAAAATAAACACAATCCAAAAGAAAGACATCTAGTCCCTATACGTCAACCTAATCTGATCATTCTACAAAAAACTATACATCCTGAGTGATCTTCACGCGCCCCGCAAGATCCTCCTAACATAGCCCCAGTCAGGTGCTTCCAACTACATTCCCATCCACAGGGTACGAACCAATACGATGGTCCTGGTTCTCATCTGAGGGCAAAGCCCAGATTTCCACAATAGTGTAAAGGGTCACCAACCGAAATTAACAATTAACACATAACATTTAAGTTTTTAAATGCACAAAATAACCTTTCAACTTAGCATGCACCTTAAAAGGGTTTCCATATGCTAAACATTCATATAATACTTGCCAAATAAAAATGAAATCAAAAATAAGGTTTTAATCATTCAAGTAATAAATCAACTGACCAGTCAATTGATGAATCGATTGGGCAATCGATTGTCTGACTCAGAATAAGAGTTTTTACTAAGTAAATCGATTGAGAAATCGATTTCTTAAAGGTTTTTAGTGAAACCTGTATTCTGGGTTTAAATCAATCGATTGGACAATCGATTGGGAAATCAATTTCTTAAATGGTTTTATCAGACCTGTGTCATGTGATTAAAGAAATCGATTGAAATAAATAGCTGAGCTACTGTAACAAGCCAAATCGATTGGCAAATCGATTAGTTCAATACATTTTCAAAATTCAAGAAAACAAGAAACGTAATAATCGATTAGGCAATCGATTAAGCTGGTATTACTTTTTAACAGAATCGATTGGGAAATCGATTTTTCTGCAGTTTTTCTAAAAATACATAAACTGAATCCATCACAATTACACACAATTCCAAAATATAACACTTAGCAATTATAACGCAATCACCACGACAACTTAAGTTTTGAAATGGATTTGCAATCAATCACACTCACACACAATTCCAAAACATAACACTTAGCAATTATAACACAATCATCATGATAACTTGAGTTCAAACACTCAATCATAATCTTGAATCAAAAACGACTCGTGTGCCAAAGACCCTAATGCGATGCGTATATGCCAAAACGCATGGACTCGAAATTCAAATCAAACTCTTCTGGAGTAGAAAATCGTAATTGTATAGTCTCTTACACACCAGCACTTATTACCAAGGTGCCACCTATTACAGGCCTGCACGATTTTTAAATTTTTAGCCTATCACAAGTCTTAAACCTCAATTACAAACAAAACCCTCCGAGAGAGGCGTAAATCCTAAACGTACAGTTTCTCACGAACGAACACGAGTGCAGTCTCTCATGGACAAACACGGGTGCAGTCTATCCCGGACAAACACGATTTTCAAGGGTGTAGTCTCTCATAGAAAAACACTAGTCCAGTCTCTCACGGAAAAATACAATTTACTAGGGTGTAGCCTCTCACGGACAAACACCTGTGCAGTCTCTCACGGACAAACACAATTTACCAGGGTGTAGTCTCTCACGGACAAACATCAGTGCAGTCTCTCACGGACAAACACAATTTACCAGGGTGTAGTCTCTCAAGGACAAACACCATTAAGTAAAGGCATATATTAAAACATTCCCCGTTTTTAATACCCATTTAACTCTTACAATTCGAACGACAATCATTAAGTAAACATAGATATTAAGAGATTCCCCATTCTTAATACTCATTTAACTCTAACGATTTTCACTACAAACATTAAGTAAACCGAGATTTTAAAAGATTCCCCATTTTTAATACTCGTTTAACTCTAATGATTTTCACAACAAACATTACGTAAACATAGATATTAAAAGATTCCCCATTTTTAATACTCGTTTAACTCTAATGATTTTTAAATTCCACACAGAACATACTCATACATATTCTCAAATTCAATTCACAATTCACACCAAATCACATTAATTCAATTTTCCACAAAATCCACACAAACACATCTCAAAATTTATAAATATTAGTTATGAACACGTCAAACACAACAACCACAAACCATCACAACCCACCACTCAAACATATCGAATTTCCTTTCCTCAAAACTACATATAAATGAGTTAAATTCATTTTCCACAAAACGCTCATCAATATCACCAAAACCCAACTCTAAAATTTCACCCATAAAAGCATTAAATTCATTTTCCCCAAATCAACACTTCAACCCTAACAAATTTCTTTTCCACACAACCTCAAATAAGTCCCTTAATGCAAACTAAATGTTTGGAAGGAGCCCTTACCTTAACGTTAGCTTCAGCGAGCGATTACGGTACCGCGAGTAATTCCGGTAAAATCTCCGCTCGCGATGTCGCTTCCAAAGTTAGTTTACTAGCACCGTAGCGTGGTGGTGAGCAACTTTTCCTTCTATCTCTTCGCGAAACGAAGCTTAGATCTAGATGAAACATGGAGGTTTGCGTTTGATGTTTTTGAAATCACTAAAACCGTTTTCAAATCCGAGAAGAAGAAAGAGGACGGAGAGAAGAAGTCGAGTAGCAGGGGAATGTTTTTCTTTCACTCACACTTGGTTTTCTTGAAGCAAAAGCAAGAAAACGAAGGAGAAGGAGAAAGGGTTCGCGCATAGGGAGAGGGAGCGTTTCTCATTTCTCCTGTTTTGCTGTTTTCTTCCTTTCCTTTCCGTTTCTAGCTTCTATATATACATATATATTACATACTATTTATATATATATATATGTTACTTCCTATATACATATATATTACTTATAATATATATTCATATATATATATATATATATATATATATATTATAATTAAAACTAAACCAATATATATGTAACAACTCTCACATCCATCACTTCACTCTCATCTCAAACTATTTTGATAAAAATATCTACTCTCGTCGCAACTCAATTGACAGATAAATTTTTAGCAACGAGTGATATTTTTAACAAACTATTCGGTATTAAATTCTTTGCAACGTAAATAAATTATTTTTCGACAGATAATTTAATCGGGGATCCAAAAATAATTTTGGCATTAAATTCACAAAATACCAAAATACAATAATTTGGCTAAAAAGCCTCATAGTTCAACACTAAAATTGCATAATTGACGATTTAAAAACTACGGGTCTTACATTACTACCCTCCAAAGAGAAGTTTCGTCCTCGAAACTTAAAGTATGAGTAACAATCCACACTAGGTTTGTACTCAAATTCAACTTACAAGTCACAACTTGTTTTGCCCGGCCCACGGGAAGAAAGTGTTGCTTACCCCTTTTCATAGGATGCTTAATAACTCTATACATTACAATAGTCGGTAAGACTCGTTCGTTCCATTCAACATGATTTTGTTACTATCAACAAGAGATTAAGGATGATTAGTTCCTCAATTTGTCAATAAGTAGCCGAATATCATGATGGTGGCTTAAACTATCTTAACCGAACTGTAATAACGCTCTTTGCGACTTGCACTTAAGGTTATTCTAATGCACAAGCGGTCAAACAATCTTCTCAAGCTCCACTGAGTTTTTCCTTATTTTACTATAACTTTGATCCTATCGCCCATAGCTATGTCACATAGCCTCATATACATCCACTTGGTACGAATCATCCAATTATTACCGCCGAGAACTCATAAATATCTCCATGGTCCACAAATCCTCGATTTCTCTTTAGTCGCACAATTACGCCAAACCATTGTGTTCTTATCCGTGTGTTGTTCTAATTATAACTCTAATAATTTCATCCCCACATTTGCTTGGTGGATTAAGCTTCCTCAAATTTTTTCGACAACATTCCAGAACTATACCACCTACAACATACAAACTTCCTTCAGGTTTAGTGCTTCGTTTCAAGAGTCACGTCTCCAACAAAATCCAACTTGAATTTCATTCATGATTAAGACCTACATTTGTCTCATGCCTTAACACCTCAAATTCACACTTCACTAATCCATTTCCTACATACTTCGCAATTCTGCACAAACGCGAAAATAATTTTCTTACATCTACTACCGACATTCATTCTGATACTCCTCAATTCCGTCATGTCCTTTGTTTGCAGCTTGATGATTATCTTTTCATCATGACGGGTAAAACATATTGTATTCACTCCATTACTTTTCCATTTATACAAACCTTAAATTTCTACCTTGAACCTTGATACATCTTCATTATAGTGATTTCAATAAATCAAGCCTTACTAGTTCCTACCAAACCTTTCCATTTCGTGCTCAATTCTTCCCTATCAACCAAACATTAAACTATGTTGATTGGCGAACACAATAACAACCCCCATGACATGCACTCAATTAGTGCCTTTGAATCCTTCGCATACCCTTATAATAACAATATCTAAATCACGAGTGAGATAATTCCTTTCATGAATCCTTAATTGTCAAAAGCTACATCTCCATGTGTTGTTTTGACACGTTTTCTTGGCACATTTTCCAAAATTTGGTTCACTTGTTTGATTCTTATTCGTTCCCAATAAGCATCTCATAAGGAATAATTATCTATAAACCTCATCCTCATAAATTTGCAGTAAAATATCTCAAAGACCCACATACCTTTCATCGTCATCTAGTCACTGAAACACTCATTTTAAATCTCAACGCTTGATTTCCCAAGACCAACAACTAAATCATAAATCCTTCGTTACATCTCTTCTTTTTCACCTTCTATCATTTAATAGGATTCTAAAATTTGATCCTCAAAATCTCCAAACACTTCCATCCTTAACATAAATTATTTATCACTTGCCTGCCTCAACTCCTTCAATTTTGAAAATTTTAAGCATTACTTGGTCATCCATCCAACCTTGTGGATTTTAAATCATCAACCAAAAAAAATCAACCATCTTCGAGTTAACACAAACACATAGCTTCTGTGTCCTTGGAACCATTTCATAAATTCCATGCCGTCATGATTTGCTTCAAATCTACCTGACAATCCGTCATCTCGAAGATCTTTTCCATTTCTTGAATCCACTAATCAGCTTTTTCTGAGTTCTCATCATCCTTGAACTTTGGAGGATGGTAACGACGAAAATCTTTCAATCCTCTTGACTCAATAGCACATATGTCTCTTAACCTCTTCTCCAGATCCCGTAGAGTCTTTGTAGTTGTCTGTGCAACAGCGGAAACATCCATGTTATTCGTAGCTTCATCCATTTGATCATCCCCACTGACGTTCATTCTTGCAACGTCATTCCTTCTTGGTGGTAGTGTTTCCCCAAAACAGACATCAAGAAGAGTGTTTACACTACTTTGAATAATTCCAAAACAAACTTTCGACTATATCAACACATAATAACTACCCATGATCTGAAAACTCAGACCAATTACCCTGACGCATGATCAGATAACGACTCCAAACCTACAAGTTGACCTACAATCTATAACCAAAACTACACAGCCCCTAAGAAATCCAAAACCAAAACTCTGATACCACAATGTAACACCCCGATTTTTATAAGCGCAAGTGTATTTTTTTTTCAAAAGAAAGTAAAATAAAACAGAGAAATAAATAAGGAAATACCTTTGGATAAATATTTAAGTCATAACACAACGACAATTAAGTCGACTTAATTTACAAGCAGCGGAATAGTTTTTGAAATGCGAATCCAAAGTATTTACACATCAAAAAGTGGTACATGGGACCCATCGAAAACAAAATGTCATGCTGACAATATTGGTATAGGTACACTCTTCCAATTTAAAATAAACACAATCCAAAAGAAAGACATCTAGTCCCTATACGTCAACCTAATCTGATCATTTTACAAAAAACTATACATCCTGAGTGATCTTCACGCGCCCCGCAAGATCATCCTAACATAGCCCCAGTCAGGTGCTTCCAACTACATTCCCATCCACAGGGTACGAACCGGTAGGATGGTCCTAGTTCTCATATGAGGGCAAAGCTCAGATTTCCACAATAGTGTAAAGGGTCACCAACCGAAATTAACAATTAACACATAACATTTAAGTTTTTAAATGCACAAAATAACCTTTCAGCTTAGCATGCATCTTAGCATGGTTTCCATATGCTAAACATTCATATAATACTTGCCAAGTAAAAATGAAATCAAAAATAAGGTTTTAATCATTCAAGTAATAAATCAACTGACCAGTCAATTGATGAATCGATTGGGCAATCGATTGTCTGACTCAGAATAATAGTTTTTACTAAGTAAATCGATTGGGAAATCGATTTCTTAAAGGTTTTTAGTGAAACCTGTATTATGGGTTTAAACAATCGATTGGACAATCGATTGGGAAATCGATTTCTTAAATGGTTTTATCAGACCTGTGTCCTGTGATTAAAGAAATCGATTGAACAATCGATTGAAATAAATAGCTGAGCTACTGTAACAAGCCAAATCGATTGGCAAATCGATTAGTTCAATACATTTTCAAAATTCAAGAAAACAAGAAACGTAATAATCGATTAGGCAGTCGATTAAGTTGGTATTACTTTTTAACAGAATCGATTGGTAAATCGATTTTTCTGCAGTTTTTCTAAAAATACATAAACTGAATCCATCACAATTACACACAATTCCAAAATATAACACTTAGCAATTATAATGCAATCACCACGACAACTTAAGTTTTGAAATGGATTTGCAATCAATCACACTCACACACAATTTCAAAACATAACACTTAACAATTATAATACAATCATCATGATAACTTGAGTTCAAACACTCAATCATAATCTTGAATCAAACACGACTCGCATGCCAAACACCCTAATGCGATGCGTATATGCCAAAACGCATGGACTCGAAATTCAAATCAAACTCTTCGGGAGTAGAAAATCGTAATTGTATAGTCTCTTACAGACCAGCACTTATTACCAAGGTGCCACCTATTACAGGCCTACACGATTTATTAATTTTTATCCTATCACAAGTCTTAAACCTCAATTCCAAACAAAACCCTCAGAGAGAGGCGTAAATCCTAAACGTACAGTTTCTCACGAACGAACACGAGTGCAGTCTCTCATGGACAAACACGGGTGCAGTCTCTCCCGGACAAACACGATTTTCAAGGGTGTAGTCTCTCATAGAAAAACACTAGTCCAGTCTCTCACGGAAAAATACAATTTACTAGGGTGTAGCCTCTCACAGACAAACACCTGTGCAGTCTCTCACGGACAAGCACAATTTACCAGGGTGTAGTCTCTCACGCACAAACATAATTTACCAAGGTGTAGTCTCTCACGGACAAACACAATTTACCAGGGTGTAGTCTCTCACGGACAAACACCAGTGCAGTCTCTCACGGACAAACACAATTTACAAGGGTGTAGTCTCTCACGGACAAACACCATTAAGTAAAGGCAAATATTAAAAGATTCCCCGTTTTTAATACCCATTTAACTCTTACAATTCGAACGACAATCATTAAGTAAACGTAGATATTAAGAGATTCCCCATTCTTAATACTCATTTAACTCTAACAATTTTCACTACAAACATTAAGTAAATTGAGATATTAAAAGATTCCCCATTTTTAATACTCGTTCAACTCTAATGATTTTCACAACAAACATTAAGTAAACATAGATATTAAAAGATTCCCCCTTTTTAATACTCGTTTAACTCTAATTATTTTCAAATTCCACACAGAACATACTCAGACATATTCTCAAAATCAATCCACAATTCACACCAAATCACATTAATTCATTTTTCCACAAAATCCACACAAACACATCTCAAAATTTATAAATATTAGTTATGAACACGTCAAACACGACAACCACAAATCATCAAAACCCACCACTCAAACATATCAAATTTCCTTTCCTCAAAACTACATATAAATGAGTTAAATTCATTTTCCACAAAACGCTCATCAATATTACCAAAACCCAACTCTAAAATTTCACCCATAAAAACATTAAATTCATTTTCCCCAAATCAACACTTCAACCCTAATAAATTTCTTTTCCACACAACCTCAAATAAGTCCCTAAATGCAAACTAAAAGTTTGGAAGGAGCCCTTACCTTAACGTTAGCTTTAGCGTGCGATTACGGTACCGCGAGTAATTCCGGTAAAATCTCCGCTCGCGACGTCGCTTCCAAAGTTAGTTCACTAGCACCGTAGCGTGGTGGTGAGCAACTTTACCTTCTATCTCTTCACGAAACGAAGCTTAGATCTAGAAGAAACGTGGAGGTTTGCGTTTGACGGTTTTGAAATCACTAAAACCGTTTTCAAATCCGAGAAGAAGAAAGAGGACGGAGAGAAGAAGTCGAGTAGCAGGGGAATGTTTTTCTTTCACTCACACTTTGTTTTCTTGAAGCAAAAGCAAGAAAACGAAGGAGAAGGAGAAAGGGTTCGCGCATAGGGAGAGGGAGCGTTTCTCATTTCTCCTGTTTTGTTGTTTTCTTCCTTTCCTTTCCGTTTCTAGCTTCTATATATACATATATATTACATACTATATATATATATATATATATATATATATATATATATATATATTACTTACTATATACATATATATATATATATTACTTACTATATACATATATATTACTTATAATATATATTTATTATAATTTAAACTAAACCAATAAATATCTAACAACTCTCACATCCATCACTTCACTCTCATCTCAAACTATTTTGATAAAAATATCTACTCTCGTCGCAACTCAATTGACAGATAAATTTTTAGCAACGAGTGATATTTTTAACAAACTATTCGGTATTAAATTCTTTGCAACGTAAATAAATTATTCTTCGACATATAATTTAATCGGGGATCCAAAAATATTTTTGGCATTAAATTCACAAAATACCAAAATACAATAATTTGACTAAAAAGCCTCATAGTTGAACACTAAAATTGCATAATTTACGATTTAAAAACTACGGGTCTTACGGTCTTTACTAATAAATTTAACTTATTTTTCCTCTAACCTCTCTTAACTTAACTCAAAATTATACATAATATGCAAGACTCTACTTTCCAAAAATTATTTTTTGATATTAATAACTAAAAGCATTAAATAAATACTATAAATTATTTAAGGTAAGATGTTACAAAGAGTTACTCTTTTTATCTAATAATAAATATTTTATTTGATTGGACATAACTTTTAAAAAAATTATTAGTTGTGTTGATTTTAATAATAAAATATGTTCATTTTACTAAATTGTCATTATAAATGGAGAAGTTAATTTTATTTTTGACTAATTAATGGAGTAGTTAGTAAATAAAAATATATTAGTAAAAAAATAATGAATACTTTATTTATAATATAAAATGAATAGTAATATTAGAGAAAAAAAATTATTACAAATGGGAGGGAGTAACAAACTTATTAAAAAAAATAAATGTTTCTAGCTTCACAAACTTAGTCTAGATTTTATGCTATCAAGTATCTATTTAAAACCTACCACAAAATGAACTCTATCAAAACTAAAATCCCTCATTCACATACAAACCTACAAAATCCAAGTCTCTCCACCCTCTTGATTCCAACAAAATTGTCCCCTGCATCATGAAGATAAAGGCTGATATCAACTCCATCACATGTAACACTATTTTTCAAGTTAGCTTCGTTATTTATTGTACATCCTATTAATTATCCCTACTTACGGACTACATTGAAATACAATAATGAAGAGGTCAGATCTCCTCAAATCTCCCTGAAACTCATATGACTACGATGACAACAAGGTTCTAGATGTGGTGAATAAAGGCATAGGAGCTCTTACTTTCAGTTGGCTAGACATGGCTGAGGATGAAATTGCTAATGTTGAAGAAACTATAGATGATGAGGGAAAAATGACACCTTTGAGGTGTTTGTCTCAAAATCTCACCCAAAAAATACAAGAAGCAAAATGTCAATACAAATGTTGGCAATGGTAACCCGGGCACCAAGGCAGAACCTAAGAACTAGCCTAAATGAAGAGTGTTTTCTGGAACATTAGGGGCATTGTAATTCCTCCTTCGAGATTTGCTTTTAAAAGGTTGTGCTTGCTCCAAACACAAACATGTTTTCTTCTTTCTAGCTGAGCATTGGATGAATCATTTAGATTTCTCTTAAAAGTTACTTACCAGCTTGCATTATGTAACACTCCGATTTTTAACAGCGCGGGTGAATTTTTTTTTTAAAAAAAAAAACAAAGAAATAAAACAAAGAATTACTTTTGGATAAATATTTTAGTTGTAATATAACGACAAAGTCAACAAATATTTACAAGCAGCGGAATAATTTTTTAAATAAAAATCCAAAGTATTCGAACATCAAAATACACCGGAGCTATGAGGCTTATCAGACATAGCTCATACCCCTGGGGTATTCTCGGCAGACCTGTACAAAAGCACTGCCCCAAGAATTTTAACTCCCCCCTCACGTCACATCAAAAAGTGGTATATGGACCCATCAAAATAAAATTCATCAATTAGTTTAAGCATAGATACAATCTTCCAAAATGAAATAAATACAATCACAAAAGAAAGTCATCTAGTCCTTATACAACCACCTAATCTGATCATGCTACAAAAACTACACAACCAGGGTAATCTCCACGCTCCCCGCAAGATCCTCCTGACACAACTTCGGTCAGGTATGACTAACTACTTTTCCATCTCCAGGGTACTAACCGGTAGGATGACCCTGGTTCTTATCTGAGGGCAAAGCCCAGATTTCCACAATAATTGTAAAGGTCACCAATCGAAATTAACAAATATCACATAGCAAAATTCTTATATTTTTAAATGATCAAAAGAACCTTTCGTCTTAGCATACTCCCCGAAAGGGTTTTCATATGTTCAAAAATGCATAAACAATGTTGAAAAATGAAGTTTTGACAACCTGCATTGTCGTAGCCGAATACAATTGAGAAAATGCAGATTTTCAATTCTAAAATGGCTCTGAATCAATCAACACTTCAAACATTAATATTATCAATTATGAACACATAATTAACACCAAATTAATCTCCACAAATTCACACCTCAATCACACATCGAATATTCATTAAATCAATTATGAACACATAAATACATCAAAACTTAATCAACCCAACTTCACACCTCAAAGCAATTACGACAAATCACAACAACAACCGAATATGTATATACAATCATCATAGTATAACAAACATGACTCGCATGCCAAACACCCTAATGCAATGCGTATATGCCAAAATGCATGATTCCGGAATTCCAAACCAAAACCCTCCTCGAGGGGCGTAAATCATAATTGTATAGCCTCTCACAGACCAGTACTAATTACCGAGGTGCAATCTCTCACGGATCAGCACGATTTACTAGCGTGCAGTCTCTCACAGACCAGCACGACATACAAGAGTGCTGTCGCTCACAGACCAACACAATTTTCTAGAGTGCAATCGCTCACAGATCAGCACATTCTAGAGTGCAATCTCTCCTAGATCAGCACGACGTGGCAATCCCTGCAAGGATAAGATGAACCAACAATTCACATGGCATCATCCCATGGCTCATCACGGTCACCACTATCACCATGGCCCCATCGCGGTCACCATGTACTATGAAATGCATGAGCATACTCTAACTCTTTTCACCATAATCATTAAGTAAATGCAGCTATTAGAAGATTCCCCATTTTTAATACTCATTTAACACTAATGATTTTTCAATCACAACACAGAGCATACTCAAACATATTTATTCACACCAATTAAAATTTCCACAACCACACATAAATCACATCTCCAAATTCCATTCACACCTAAATTGAATTAAAAACATTTTTCACCAAGTCACACATAAATTTCTTCTCAAAAATTCATAATATTAATTATGAACACATCAATTTCACCAAACATGAATCACCAAAATTTCCAAACATTAATCACCCATATTCAATCCCCAAAATTTTCAACCATAAATCACCACAACAACATTAACATATCAGAGTTGTCCCCACCTCTAACTTGGTACCAACGGTCTCGATTCATTTTCGAGACTCTAGGAGCTAACTACATAAACATAAATATTTATAACAATTTGTTCACAATAAAATTAATTCACACACAACAAAATTCTTAAAATTAAATCTATCTCACACACCAAACTTTTAAAACCAAATAATCTATATTATTTACTTAAAACTAAATTAAATAAATATTGTCCAAAATTCACATACACACTCGACTATTAAAGCACCGAAATTTTTGAGTTATTAAAATACTCTAAACTTTTTTTTTTCTTTTTAAACTCAATCAAAGAGTAATTAAAAGAGTAACATTTTAAACTCTAACCATTTTTAATTTCAATCTACCTTTTTGCTCAAACTCTTTAACTTAGTTAAAATTTGAACTTTTTCACAACTTTAACAACGCTAATTTTTTTGTAAAATTTCAATTTCAGATCAAATTCATTTTTTTGAAAATAATTCATTACGTAACTCAAGCTCATCAAATTTAATTACCGCCAATTCACACCAACAACAATCAATTCAATTCCACAACACACATATAACACCTCAATTAAATTTCAATAATTCAAACATAACTCATCTAATTTTAAAACTCCACATTTTTACACATAACCCACCAAATTTCATCAATTCATTTTCCTCAAAATCAATAAATAAATCACATCTCAAAAATTCATAATAATAATTATGAACATATAAATCACATCAAATAGGGATCACCACAAACCACCTCAAATTTAAATTCCACTAAATCACACATAATCACATTAAATTCATTTTCTACAAATTCACACATCAAATTTCTTTTCCATAAAATCACAAATAATGTCCTAAATGCAAACTAAAAGTTTGGAAGGAGCTCTTACCTCCGTTGTAGCTTTAACAAGCGATTACGGCACCGCGATTAATTCCGGTAAAATTTTCGTTCGCGTCGCCGCTTCGAAAACTAGCTCACTAGCACCGTAGCGTGGCAATGAGCAACTTTCCCTTTAGTCACTTCTCGAAAGGGAGCTTAGAAGTCGAAGAAAAGTGAGGATTTGTGTGTGTATATTTTTGTAACCCACCAAAACAAGGTTTTGAAATAGAACAGAGAAAGAAGGAGAAAGGAATTTGGCAAGGTTGAGGAAATGTGTTCTGTTTTGGTTTCTAATTCCTTTCTCTCTCTCTCTCTATATATATATATATATATATATATATATATATATTAAAATAATAATAATAATAAATATCTGAACAAATATCTAGATATTTTTAAAAAAATCATCATTATGCCTGTCACCTCACATCACATCACAAATTACTTTTTCAGAAAAATATCTACTCTCGCCGCAATTCAATTGGCAGATGAATTTTTCTGAAAAATGCTACATCTCAAAAAAAAAATTCTTCGACAAAAGATTTACCATAATTAAATAAAATTATTCATCGACGAATAATTTTAATCGGGTCTCCAAAAAGATATTTTTGGCATTTAACTCACAAAAAACCATAAAATTGGCTAAAAAATCTCATAAATTCAGCACAAAATTCCCCAAAATTCATAAATTATAATTTAAAATTAAGGGTCTTACACATTACAATATTTGTTTGTCAACAATAGTGATTCTTTGATCTCTAAGCGTTGGGACTTGTATGCCATGCCCATCGATTTTGTAGTGATTGGTACTTCATATTTGCATATATCATTCATTTCGAATCACAATATGACATAATCTATGGTGTTATTGTTGTTTAGGTTTCTACTAATTACATTGCTATGAGTGGCATACTTACAATAAACCTCGGTGTTTCTTGGGAGATTTCAACACAATTTTAGGGTCACATGAATATAGAGGTCATTAGTAACTAGAGCTGTTAATAAAATTCTAAATTCTAAACATTTCTTAACAAATTTCTTATTAATGCTCTCTATTAAAATAATTTTTTAAATTCTCATACTATTATTTCATTATTTTTTATAGGTTTATTATAGGCCAATATTTTGTTAATTTTGAAAATTTATTTTTTTTAGAAAAATATCGAAAAAAAGTGAATTTTTTTTTCTCTAGTTAAAACAATTTCAAAAAAAAAATTATAAATCATTTT
>JBBPBR010000001.1:22557331-22671040 GCA_037974775.1 Cicer pinnatifidum | reverse complement strand
TAAATATATTTGAAATATTTAAAAATATATATTAATTTAACAGTAAAGACTAAGATTACGTGCATGATGATTTTGTAAGGACTAAACGTTGTATTTTTATTTTACATTGATTAAAATTAAAATATTGAAATTTTATAGCGCTAAAAATTTATTTAATCCGATTTTTTACTTATATAAAATGTAAATTCAAATTGCAATAAAGAAAATAAAAATCATAATAACTATTTGGAAAAGTAGCATCCGACAACGCTTTAAAAGACAAATTTATCTATTATTGAATCTATAATAACTAGCAATATCTTTTTCAATGTAAACTACTAAACTATTTGTAAGAAATTCATCATCTATTTTCTTTTAGCCATGTCATGACATTTTTTATTACTAAAAATATTTTATTTGAAATTATAGTAGATATTAAAAGTATCAAAGCAATACAAATTGATATCTCAATCTAGTGATAATTTTTTGTTTGTCTTAATTCTTTACTAATAAATTTATTTGGGATAGCTAAATATATACTATTGATGTATTGATCTAATTATAAAAAGTATACTTACAAAGAGAGGCTTCTTGACAAAGGCCCCAAAGTTATTTAAATAATTATTCAATGATCAAATAAAATGTGTGGGCATGTGTGCATTCATGATGTGTTAAGAGGGATGGTGTCTATACTTTTAAGGAATGCAGATCAAGTCAACTAGAAATGTTCTTCCTACACTTTGAACATTTCACCATTCGCGGTGAATTGGAAGTTTGAGCTTGTTTTTCTTTGTTTTGTGGTGTGGTAACCTTCATCCAATGATTAAATTTATTTGAACTCTTTCATGGCTGCCACTTTGATTGTGTTTCCTTATATACCCTCATTAGACTTTCCTCAGCTATATAAATTTTGTGCACCAATTTTGCATAATTTGTAACTTGCAACTATTCCAGGTTATTCATGATCTCTGGTTTTAATCCTCACTCAAATTAGTTTATCTTCCATTCTTCATCTGGTGTCTAATGAGTTTGAGGATAAGATGTTTTAACATTGACCTTCAAACTTTATGAATTTTGCTACATGTTTTAACACTAACATATCTCCCTGTTGAAGATGCACAAAATCTAATTCATTTGTTCTTCCTTTTACTTTTTGGATAGTACATATTCCAGAATAAGGGATGGAAATGCTCTCAATCTATTGGTATTCCAAAACTTATCATGTATGCTTATGCTCCTTTTCCACCAATGTTTTGATTCACACTCGTGCACGTGTGTTACAAATATTGCATTCCAATCCCCTTAAAATTATACCACCTCAAAAGATTTATTATCTCTTTCAACTATGCTTGAGCTTCCAATGGGTTGTGATTTCCTCCAATGGTTGGAGGTTTCATCTTATAGAAGTTAAAAAGATTATATTTGTCACCTTGTAATGTGTTGGAGGTTATTACATTGATCCTCGGGAGCTAAATCACTAATACAAAATAAAAAAAAATAATGTAAATTCATATCGTTCACTTTGAGATCTAGGGAGCTAAATCTTCTTATTTGTTATAAATACATAAAAATAAAAGACAAGAGAGTAACTCAGTGAGTTACATAAAAATTGGGAAGGGTAGTTTATAAATTTCATTTGAACTTAAAAAAATTACTTGTAATTTTTTAAATATATCATGCGTTTAAGTAACGATTCATTCTATTCTCGTGATACTTGAAGGTGTACGTCAATGGCATAGTCTTGAATGTGAACAAGGTAGGTCATTGACCATAACAAAACAATTAGTGCTCCAATTATTGTTCCCTTACTATTATTAATGTTGTGAAAAGCGAAGATCAATGAGTAATTAAACCAAAACTGTTCTTGGTTTTGTACCCAAAAAAATACAAATTGATTGAAACTGAAAAACAAAGATTGATCAAATTAATGTCAAGAATGTTTTCCGCTTTCTGACTGAAACAAAGACTGGTCAGTTTAAACAGAATTTAAAGCTTGTAATGCTAAAATGAACAGACACAATTTTTAACCCATTTCAGAGTTAAGCTCCCACGTTTGGGGGACTGAATCCAACTTGAATTATCACTTATAATGATATGAAAATGATTACAATGTTTATGCACTTATGCTGCCAGTTTTTCACAGTTTTGTAAAATTGCAACTTTGCATTCTATTTATGAATCCTATATTCCATCATTGTTTGTTTTGGCTTATATACAATTTGTTTACAATTTAGGAGTAACAAACTAAAGTAGTTACAACTAACTAACTCAAACTAACTACCCAAAACAGATTCTATCTCAAGGCTTCTTAATTGAGTACCACTTTTAACAATTCTCCACCTTGGTACCAAATGAGAGGCTTCAGCTTGTGATTCTTCAAATCATGTCCTCTTAGTCCTTGATCTCTGTTTCTAGACTTCATTTGTAGCATATCCAAACAATGTTTGAATTTATTAAGTGTGACAGGTTTCATAAACATGTCTGCACGATTATCACTTGTGCGTTCCTTTGCCACATGTAGCTCACCCCTTTCAATGGCATCTCTAATGAAGTGAAGTCTAATGTCTATATGCTTGGTTCTTTCATGATACATTTGATTTTTACTCAAGTGAATAGCACTTTGGTTGTCACAATGTATGTAAAAAGATTCTTTTTTGACTCCAAGTTATGTGATCAATCCTTTTAGCCAAATTCCTTCTTTCAATGCTTCAGCAAGAGTAGCATATTTTGCTTCCGTTGTTGATAATGTCACTATGTGTTGAAGATTAGCTTTTCAACTGATAGTGTTGTTAAACATTGGGAACACATATCATGCAAGAGATCTTCTTCTATCTAAATCTCTAGCAAAATCAGAGTCTACAAATCCTTGGACTGGTTTTGATGGTTCTGAACTTTTGTTGTATTCCAAACACATGCTTTGAGTTTCCTTTAGGTACCTTAGAATCCATTTGACAGCTGGCCAATCACTCATCCTTGGGTTTCACATAAACCTGCTTGTGACACTTACAACATGAGAAATGTCTGGCCTTGAGCAAACCATAGCATACATGATACTCACTATGGCACTTGCATATGGTATATTCTTTATATCTTATGCTTTGATTTTTGTGTTTGGTGACATGGCTTAAGAAAGTTTGAAGTGAGCTACAGTGGAGAGCTGGCTGCCTTTGATTCACTCATATTGAATTTATTTAGAACCTTTCCAATATAGCTTTCTTGGGATTTTCCTTGTTCTCTAATCCTGATGATTTCCATTCCTAGGATCCTCTTGGCTGGTTCCAAGTCCTTCATCTCGAATTCTTTCTTTAGATGACCCTCCAATTTTTCTATTTGTTTCATACTATTAGATGCTATTAGCATGTCATCCACATATAGAAGCAAGTAAATCTATGTGGCTGATGATATTTGTTTATAGTACACACAACTATCAAAATTACTTCTAGCATAATTTTGATTGAGCATGAATGAATCGAACTTCAAATACCATTGTCTTGGTGATTGCTTTATTCCATATAGTGATCTCTTTAACAAGCAAACCCAATCCTCATTTCCTTTAGTCCTAAAGCCATCTAGTTGTTGCATTAAGATTGTTTCATTCAGATCACCATGGAGAAATGTTGTTTTGACATCCATCTGTTCCAATTCCATGTCAAAGTGTGCTACCATGGCTAGGATTATCCTTATAGATGCATTCTTGACTAGTGGAGAAAACATTTCATAGTAGTCTACACATTCCCTCTGAGTGAATCCCTTTGCTACTAGCTTTGCTTTGAACCTGGGTGGTTCAACTCCTGGAATTCCCTCTTTCCTCTTGAAAATCCATTTGCTGCCTACAATTCAGGAGTTGGCTGGCTTAGGTATAAGTTCCCAACTGTTGCTCTTCTCCAGTGATTTTAACTCCTCAGTCATTGCTAAAATTCATTTGTCTTTGTCTTGAGACCTGACAACTTCATTGTAGTTCTTGGGATCTTCTTGTATGACCTCTTCAGCAACATGTAATGCATAACTGATCATATTTGCATAACCTTACCTTTGAGTGGGTTTTGATGTTCTTCTTTCTCTGTCCCTGATGAGGTTATAATCATCTGATTCATCTTCTAGAAACATAACATGTTATGTTGGGTTAGCTTCAATCTTGTCTTACTGAGCCTGATGTTGTTCTGAAATCAAGAACGTTCTCCATTTTTCTGCAACTTTCTCCACCTTAAGATCAAACCTCTCAATTATGTCTTGTTGAGTTTGTTGTTGTTCCAAGAACGTTCTCCATTACTCTTCAACTTTCTCCAACTCAAGATCAAACCTCTCATCTTCAATTTTATGTGAGATTTTATTCGCAGCATTGTTTACAAGCTTATATAGCTCAACCTCATTAAACTTAACATCTCTACTCATGATACATTTCCTACTTTCATGACACCATATTTTATAAGCTTTTACACCACTTGGATATCCAACAAAATACCATTTCTTGGCTCGAGGGGCTAGCTTACCTTCATTTCCATGGTAGTATGCAACACATCCAAATACTTTTAAATGATTGTAGTTTGCAGTATGCTCAATCCACGTCTCTTGAGGGGTTTTGAGTTCAATTGCAGTAGATGGACTCAAATTTATCTAATAACAAGTTGTATGGACAACTTCTCCCCAAAACTGTGCAAGCATCCCTATATTTAACATAATGCATCTCATTCTTTCAAGCAAAGTTCTATTCATGCTTTCAGCTAGTCCATTTTGCTGATGTGTGCTCCTTACAATCCGATGTTTGTTCACACCATGAGTTTTACAAAAACTAGTAAATTCCTCACTGCAGAATTCAAAACCATTATCTGTCCTTAGAGTTTTAATCCTTTTGTCAGTCCTATTTTCAACCATAGACTTCCAATCTTTAACGATTTTAAATGCTTCATCCTTACTTTTCAACAAGTAAATCCATACTTTTCTAATATAATCATCAAGAAATGTAGATAACTTGACCCTATGCATCTTTCCATATTCCAGAATTCCGTTTGAGCAATGTTTTCCTGCAAATAACTTGACCTTATGCATCTTTCCATACACATAATGCTTACATAGTTCAAGATCATTTTTCTAGTCCCTACCTAGCATGCCTTGCCTGTCCAAAACTTGCATTCCTTTTAGGGTAACATGTCATAACCTTTGATGCCATAGGCTGGCCTTGCTTGATGCTTGTACTGCCATTGATCTCATTCATGTAACTGCTTGACCATTGAGAAGGTAGATGTCATGATCCCTTGTTCTCTTCATGATTACCAATGATCATTTTATGACTTTTCGAGTGCATTTCTCTACTTTTTATGAACAACCAACTTCTTCCAACATTTCTTAGAGAAATTCAATTCCTATTCAGCTCTGGAACATGTCTAACCTTTGATAAAATATTCATGGTTCCATCCTCCAACTTCAACTTGATTGAACCAATTCCAACTACCTTGCAGGTTGATTTGTTCCCCATAATCACCTTGCCTCCATTAGTTTCTTAGTATTCAAGAAATCAATCTCTATTTGAGGTCATGTGAAATGAACACCCTAAGTCAAGCATCTAGTCATCATCCATGATTTTCGTTGAATTTTCCATAAGAACTTTTGTGCTTTCATATCCTTCAAAAGCTATAGATGCATTTCTATAAACATCATCACTATTTGATCCTTTCTTTCCTTTTCAATGTGGACATTTTTTCTTAAAATGTTCCTTTTCTTGCATATGAAACATCTCATTTTAGACCTGTCCTTTTCTTTATTCTTGAACTTATTCTTGTGTTTTTATTCTTCTTCCCTACCTTAGCCTTGACAAATAATCCCTCACCACTGCTTTCTTCTTTCCTATATGACCTCCTCTTCAATTCTTAGGAGATTAGTGCAACTTGTACTTCTTCTAATGACAAAGAATCTCTACCATACAGAAGTGTACCACATAGATTTTCAAGAGAGCTTGGTAATGAATTTATCAACAATAGGGTATGATCCTTATAATCCAACTTTACATCAATATTTTCAAGATCTAATACAATTTTATTAAACTCATCCATATGATTTTCAATTGACCTCCCAGGCTGCATCTTGAAAGTATATAATTTTGGTTTTAAGTACAAACGATTCCCTGATGATTTTGTCATGTATAAAGATTATAATTTGAGACAAATATCTGTCGCATAGGTCTTCAAGACTCAAGATTAAAGCACTATGAGCCTTGTCCATGATATCCTTCTTCTCCTTTTCTAGTAATGTGGATGCCATGTCTTTATTTCCCCCTAGTGCTCTTGCCAAACCTTGATGAACTAGCAACACTTTCATCTTGAGGCGCCATAACCCAAAATCATTCTTTCCGTCGAATTTTTCATGTACATACTTTGTTTATACCATTTTTCCTTTTAATCAAATACTCTTGTGCCCTTGATACCAGTTGTTGTGAAAAACAGAGATTAATGAATAATTAAACCAAGATTGTTATTGGTTTTGTACAGAAACAACGAAGATTGATTGAAACTGAAAAACGAAGATTGATCAGAATAATATCAAGAACGTTCTCCTTTTTCTTACTGAAACGGAGGCTGGTCAGTTTAAAAAAAAAAAATTAAAGATTGTAATGCTAAAATAAACACACACAATTATTAACCCATTTCAAAGTTAAACTCCTACGTCTGACGGATTGAATCTGCTTGAATTATCACTTATAATGAGATGAAAATGATTATAATGTTTATGCACTTATGCTTCCAATTTTTCACAGTTTTGTAAAACTGCAGCTTTGCATTCTATTTTTGAATCCTATTTTCCAACATTGCTTGTTTTGGCTTATATATAGTTTGTACAATTTAGGAGTAACAAACTAAAGTAGTTACAACTAACTAACTGAAACTAACTACTCAAAATATATTATATCTCAAGACTTCTTAATTGAGTACCATTTTTAACAATTAATGACCACAATATCTCACCATAGTTAACATAAGCATCCTATGAAATAAGTCTCGTGATTGTAACATATTCAAACAATTGTTTTCTCACTCCTTTTAATGAAATACTTTTAAAGTCACCTATCTAATATGAAAATCATATTAATCTCATGTAAAGAAATTAAAACAATACTTTTGATCTAGAAATAAATACTCCTTAAATTCCTATATATGTTGACATAACTAAAGGATTTCATAACACGTTCATAATTCACTGAACAAATTCCCAAACACAGTTAAGATTTAGGTTGTTTTTAACAAATTCAATTAGCAAATTCGAGTCACAAGTCAACCCCAATTTTTAATATAAACATAAAGAAACACAACAATTAAACACATACAAACATCAAGACATGCAAAACATGTTAATCATAATAAAAATATCTAATCATGTCTACGTCAATTCAAACACATAAAGTTCATGCTAAAAAAACTTTGGTGACATTTAAACCTTCAATTTCATTAACATGAAGCACACTTCAGAATTATCAAAGAAAACACATTTATCATCTGTTTAAAATTCATATTTATTGACTTACATGTAAAACTGTTCTCTCACTCATTTTAGAAAGAAAAAAAAATCAATTTGTTTCTTCCCCTTCAAAACCTCAAAACAAATATTTTCCAACCAAGACTTCCCAAAACCCCTTTCCAATGCAACATACAAGAATTAAAAACTTAGAAAAATAGAAAAAGAACTTATCAGTTAGATCAAGCAATTGCTTCTAAGTCTTTCAACGGTCCAAACCCTTACTATTAGGTCGATTTACTTAAATAATTATGAATAATATTTTTTAGATCATCCTTATTAAGTTTGCATACTTAACTTTATAATTGATTCAAGATTCGACGTCATCAATTCATAAAAATCATCATATATTTCTTTCAAAT
Source organism: Cicer pinnatifidum (assembly GCA_037974775.1). Taxonomy (NCBI): domain Eukaryota; kingdom Viridiplantae; phylum Streptophyta; class Magnoliopsida; order Fabales; family Fabaceae; genus Cicer; species Cicer pinnatifidum. Next base: position 22,663,196 of record JBBPBR010000001.1, on the reverse strand, counting down.
GATTGTGGATGGACGGTGATACTTATCCTCTAGATACCAAGCTCGATTCCCACGGAAGACAAAAACTCGTTATTTCCAATGGGTGGAAAGAGGGGCGACAATGTCATGATTAACAGTGTCGATAATGGTAAGGGTCGGGGTGTTACAGATTTAGGTCTAAAAAGAAGCCTATTGTAGGTTACATATCACATTCAAGCCTTTAATTTTTCGATTAACCAAACTCGTGTCTTGTAAAGTCTAACTCAACTTAATCTATACTAAGAGCATTACAATGGAGGGTGTTTCTGAAGTAGCAATGTCAATTTACAAGGAATGGGGGTTTGAATTGTAAATGCACCTTTTAAAAATTCTTGTTAAAAACATAAGAAAATAACTCAAGATTAATCTTGGTTGTGAATACAGAAAACAGAGAACGTTCTTCGTTTTAAACAGAAAACGAAAAACATTCTTGGTTAGTTAAAATCAGTAATTTAGTTTATGTATTTAACTTGATAATCAATAAGACTGAAAGTAAATAGATAAGGGGAAAGATACCACACAACGATATATCCTGGTTCACCCAACTCGGGTTACGTCCAGTCCCCACACCTGTTAGATTTTTCACTAAGTGTTTAAAACAAAGAACCTTCTTGGTTTTACAGCACCTAGTTCAGATCAACCTTGATCTGTTACAAAGTTAAAACCTTTCCACCTAGAAAGAAGTTTAATCAAGTCACCTATCAACCTTGATAGGATTTCTTACAATCTACCCAAACTATATTAAATTCTTATAGTTTGAGTTTGACAGTAATGATGAGATTGCTTTGTTAGAAAATGAGAAGGCTCTACACTTGTTTGAGTTTTGATTCTTTGACAAAAAAATACACGAGAATGATTCTAGGAATCAAATGGGAAAAATCATAATTGATTCAATGTATGTGTGTTAGAGAAATTCAAGAATGATTAAAATGAGTAATGAATTTTCTAAGTACTTGAAGCTCTGATCTTCCCTTGAGCATTGGCCTTCCTTTTATAGGCTTTTAGGACATTTAATAATGGTAAAAAGAGTTCTTGGTAGTGCTTTATTTGATTTGACCAAAACCAATATTTTGAATAGAAATATTCCAGCCTTCGAAAATAATTTGAACTTTGTTGACTGAGTTGGTTTCTTTGTTCTTGATCTGATTTATCTTGTATTTAATGATCCTTGAAGCTTTATATGTAATTATTGATGTTACAGCTTCGATCTGGAGCCTTGAATTTGTCGAAAATAGTTTGGTGAATGATTATACACTTATGCATAAATAAGGAGATCAATGCTGAAATTCTGCAAAAGCGGAGATTGATATTCAATCTGGAGCCTAGTCTAGTCATTCTGGAGAAAGATGTTTGCTGTTAAAGATCAAGGGTAACAAGCTGGAGAATATTTATCAACTTGGAGATTGATATTACACTGCTGTCCAGATTGATCAAAATGTTGTTAAGAATGTTCAAATCTGTCTGGTCTTGCTAATTTGTGATCTTCTCTCTTTCTGATTCGAGTAGTTTCTTTGAATCTAATCATCTCAGTTTGTTCCTTGCCAAGTGTTGATGATATAGATGTAAAATCCATAGGCTAAAACTTCTTTTAACTAGTGGAGATTGATTGGTTTTGGAGTTGTGATGATCATTCGGAAACTGGAGAACATTCACCTTTTTCCAGATTTTGTTAAGAATGTTCTCAATTCTTGTATGTTCAGTTTCTTGCCTTTTTATGCTGATTTATTTGCTTTGTTTAAATCTTATCTTTGAATTAATACACCCAAAAGCACAAGTTAAATTAACATAACATTTAAAATCATAACTAACATTCTTAATTATCTTTTTGTTTGTTTTCATCAAAACATTAAATTAAGATTTTTTCTCAACAATCACCCCTTTTTTGATGATGACAAATATGTTAATTTAGATTTTAATTCTGATTCTAATTTTAATCAAAGAGAGCTTAAAAACTCCCCCTCAGAATATGCTTCAGATTTTTGAACCAACATAAAATCTAAAATAACTTTCCCCTTTTGTCAACACAAAAAGATTGGGGAATACAAAGGAAATGTATACTACACATAGAAAACAATGAGTAGATTCTAGTTTTAAGAAAACTAACATTTTTTATAAAACTCCGCCTTAATATTTTGAAATTGATATCCTTTAAAATTTCAAAATTTCAAAACACAAGCAAGATGTCTCTTTGCTCTTTTGCCTTTTTTCACAACAAACAATATTTTAATTTGAACATGATAATGAGCGCAAGGGAAGCAAAGTGAGTGTGATATCATGTCACGTATAATTTCTCTCTTTACAAAACATTTTTATGCTAAAAAATTTTGTATTTATCAAAAACATTCAAAGAGATTTGTTCACATAAAAAATGATTTTAAGGACATAAAAAGGAGAATTTATAGAAAATGATTTGAGTTCCATGGATGAATTAAATAGTAATCATGATCAGAATATACCTTAATAAGATCCGAAGAAGCACTTGAATTAGACAAGAGGACAATGTGAATATGTGCTTCTTCTAAAGGACCACCATTCATACTTGTTACTATTTCTTTGATCTGATGGCTGACTTTCATCAAGACTCCAGTAGCAGAAACTTTGGTACCGTATCCTACCAATTTAGTTCTTCCAATAATTTGATCATGAGATGTTTTTGGAGGAAAGGTCAATAGTGAGATATTTGTAGGAGAGCCAAAACTAAATGGTTCACACTTATTTAGAAATTGTTGATGTTTTTTCAACCATATCATCTTAATAGAACACATTAGATTTGATTGAATGTTGCATATAAACTATCAAGAATGTTCTGGAGAATGTTCTATTTTTCTGGAGAATGTTCTGCTTTTTCTGGAGAATGTTCTGTTCTTCTGCAGAATGTTCTGCTCTTCTGCAGAATTTTATGCTTCTCTACAGAATGTTCTGCTCTTCTGCAGAATGTTCTGCTTTTCTGAGAGAATATTTCTGTCTTCTGTAGAATGTTTTGGTACTGCTTCCAGAATGAACATTTTTGCTTAAATTGATCATTCTCTTAGATTTTTCCTTTATCGTTCTCCAGCTTTTACAAGGAGAATGAAACAGAGGCTGTTTATCAATCTCGATTTCCTAGAAAGCATTTTGTTGCTGCTGTCTAGAATGTTCTTCTTTTTCATCTTCTTAGTTGTAATGTTTCCAAAGGTTATAGATACTCCAAATTTTTCTAATGAAAGGAGGCACCATACTTTTTCATTCATGTGTATTGAGCATACCTTGTCCATGTATCAATGTTCTTTCTTGATTGTTGGATGGTGTTCCTACATCACAAGTTAGTAATGATTTTGGTACCCATATTTGTTTGGGTCCTTGATGGTTAGTATATCTTCTTTTAGAAGATTTTTTAAAACTTGATCTCTTTTTAAAATAGCAAGTTGATTCAAAGTGACCATTTTTGGAATAATAGGAACACTTTGTTGTTGATCTTCGATAAGGTTTCAAAATATGAGTTTTAAAAGGATTTGAAATTGATTTTGCTGAAATTCCAGATCTTTCTCCCTTTTTCAAACTTTCTAGAGAAAGTTCTGTTTTTGTTCCAGAACATTCTTTGTTTTGAGAACAACCTAGAAAACGTTTATCTTTATGCAGATTTTTCAAAATTGGTTCAACTTTATTTGCATAGCGATCTTCCCTTTTAAAAAACCTTTGGCTTTTAATCTTTTCATCTTTTTTCTTAAAGTGACAAGCAAACTCCAGATGTCCAAGTTTCTTACAATATGAGCATTTGGTTTTGAATTTATCATCTTTTCTTTCTGAAACAAAAAAGTTTTCATATATTTTCGTTTTTTGAGTTTTATCAAAACCCATACTAGTTTTATCAAATATTCCCACTTGAGATCCCATGATTTTTTGAAAGGTTTCAGTAGCTTTAATAAAATTTGACAAGTCATTCTACGAAGTTCATTTTCAGTTTTAAGGAGAACGTTCTCCATTTTCGTTGCAGAACGTTCTTGATTTTCAGATTCATTATTTTCCTTAAAATGAGATTCATGCATGTTCTGAATAATGTTTTTTAGTTCATCAATCATAACCTGAGCTTTCTCTTTTTCCCTTTTTCTTTTAAAGCTTGATCCTTTAAAGAGCAACATTTTTTAACAAGCAGATTTGAATCATTAAGTAAGCTATCAAAATCTTTTTCAATTTGTTCACATAAAAGACATGGTTCATAATTTATTACCTTCATGTCTTCAGTATCTGCCATTAAATATAAGCTGGCGTCTTCAGGTTCCTCTATTTCTGATTCATTAGAATCATCCTAAGTCACCATCATGGACTTTTTCTTGAAAGGGAACTTCTTTAGTGCTCTTTTGTTCAAGGGACATTCAGTTTTATAATGTCCTTGTTTATTGCAACCAAAGCATGTGATTTGAATTTTGTCTACCTCTATTTTGACGTTTTTTTTTTATTTGAAAATCCCTTTTTGATATGATCCCTTCTTCTCAACATTCTATGTATCTTTTTTGTAAGAAGAATTATTTCTTCATTAACATCTTCTTGTTCAATTTCTTATGAGTCCTCATCTTATGTATCTTTTTTGTAAGACAAATTGTTCCTTCATGATTAGTTTGTAGTGTATACCATACTTCTTTTGCAGTTGTGCATTCATCTACTCTTTCACTTTCTTCCCTACTCAAAGCACACGATAAGAATAATTGAGCTTTTGAGTTTAGAAGTACCTTAGATTTTTCTTCTGTTGTCCAATCTGCTTCTTTCTTTTTAGTAGAGGTTGAATCATTTTGGTCGAGTCTTGGTATGAAATTTCCATATGTAATGATGCGCCACATTCCTGTATCTTGAGATTTCAAGAACAACTGCATTTTGCTTTTCTAGAAATAGTAATATGTGTCATCAAAGTAAGGTGGTCTGTATGATGACACTCCTTCAGCAATGTACATATTTTTTTGACATTTTTCTTCTGGATCTTTTTCTCTAACACTTGTTAGGAGTTCAAATTTTAGAGACAGAACTCTGATACCAATTGAAGTAGCAATATCGATTTACAAGGAAGGGGGTTAGAATTGTAAATGCACCTTTTAAAAATTCCTGTTAAAAACATAAGAAAATAACTCAAGATTAATCTTGGTTGTGAAAACAGAAAACGGATAATGTTCTTGGTTTTAACCAAAAAACAGAGAACGTTCTTGGTTAGTTAAAATCAGTAATTCAGTTTATGTATTTAAATTGATAATCAATCAAAATAAAATTAAACAGATAAGGGAAGAGATACCACACAACAATATATTCTAGTTCACCCAACTCGGGTTACATCCAGTCCTCACAACCATGAGATTTTCCACTAAGTGTTTAAAACAAAGAACCTTCTTGGTTTTACAACACCTAGTTCAGATCAAACCTGATCTACTACAAAGCTAAAACCTTTCCACCCAAAAAAGAGTTCAATCAAGTAACCTATGAACCTTGATAGGATTCCTTACAATCTACCCAAACTATATTAAACTCTTATAGTTAGAGTTTTACAATAATGATGAGATTGCTTTGTTAGAAATTGAGAAGGCTCAACACTTTTTTGAGTTCTGATTCTTTGATAGAAAGATACACGAGAATGGTTATAGGAATCGAATGGGAAAAATCAGAATTGATTCAATGTATGTGAGAGAAATTCAAGTATGATTGAAATAAGTAATGAATTTTCTTAGTACTTGAAGCTCTGATTTTTCCTTGAGCATTGGCCTTCCTTTTATAGGCTTTTAGGACATTTAATCTTGGTCAAAAGAACTGTTGGTAGTGCTCTATCAGATTTGACCAAAACCAATATATTTGAATAGAAATATTCCAGCCTTTGAACATAATTTGAACTTTGTTGATTGGGCTGGTTTCTTTGTTCTTGATCACATTTATCTTGTGTTTAATGATCCTTGAAGCTTCATATGTAATTATTGATGTTACAGCTTCGATCTGGAGCCTCGATTTTATCCAAAATACTTTGGTGAATGATTATACACTTCTGTAGAAATAAGAATATCAATGCTGAAATTCTGTAGAAACGGAGATTGATAATCAATCTAGAGACTGGTCTGGTCATTCAGGAGAAAGATGTTTGCTGCTAAAGATCAAGTATAACAAGCTGGAGAATATTTATCAATCTGGAGACTGATATTACACTGTTGTCTATATTGATTAGAATGTTGTCAAGAATATTCAAATATGTCTGGTCTTGCTAATTCGTGATCATCTTTCTTTCTGATTCGAGTAGTTTCTTTGAATCTAATCATCTCATTTTGTTCTTTGTCAAGTGCTGATGATATTGATGTAAAATCCAGAGGCTAAAACTTCTTTTAACTAGTGGAGATTGATTGGTTTTGAAGTTGTGATGATCATTCTAAAACTGGAGAACATTCTCCTTTTTCCAGATTTTGTTAAGAATGTTCTCAATTCTTGCCTGTTCAGTTTCTTGCCTTTTTATGCTGATTTCTTTGCTTTGTTAAAATCCTATCTTTGAATTAATATACTCAAAATCACAAGTTAAATTAACATAACATTTAGAATCATAATTAACATTCTTAATAAACTTTTTGTTTGTTTTCATCAAAACATTAAATTGAGATTTTGTCTCAACAATTTCCTCTAATAAACATCATGCCAAATTGGCACTCCTATTGTGGAGTCAAATACATTGGTGCTTAAAGAGCATGATGGCTACAGAAGCACCTTCTTTATCTTCACTTTTCGTGGGTCCCACTCAAAAAATTATATTAAAATAAATGATTGTAGTTGAAACGTAATGGTATAGAGTTATTAGTGAGACTTATTTAGTAAATTTTTTTGGAGTGATGTGTTGGAGCAAATGATGTTTATTAAGGACTATGATTAAAAATTTATTAAATAAGTGATGTGTACACAAAAAATTCATTTAAGCATTCAAATTGGAAAGTAGAGATGACAACACAACTTGCATTCACGAGTATCCATTCATAGAAAAATCGCTTTTATTGGATGCGTGTACGGGTGCGCATTTTCTCCGAAATTAAAACTCAGAAGAAGGGACGAGTTTGAGGTGTTGATATCCACCCAACACCCTATGCCAAACTCGCTCCGCTAGGTTGTCATTTTAAAATATTGTATACATATTCATATTTTATATAATATTTCATACCCGATAAAAAACATGGACGTATGAAAAAAAAAAGTTCGGACTAATAAAATACAAAAGTAAAAGAAGCAATTATTTGATATCGTACAACTCCACTCCGTTATCATATCTCATGGGGAGCTCCATTTTGGATGTGGATGAACTAACCCAAATTGGCTAGCTGCTCTATTGAGGCTTGTGTCGTGATTCTGAGATGGCCTTAAATAACATTTACCCTAATTTATTATAAAGTGGGTCGCCATCATTGGAGTATTTTAGGAAGGATGCATACTCATAAATGGAAGCGTGAACGAATGTATGTTTAATAGGATAGTCATTCTCATATGGCCAATCTCCTAAACAAGGACAATTCCAATATTGGTGCATTATTCAAATCACTCTCCTTATCTATTGTATGTAGATGCACGAAACGAATCTCCTTTGGTCAATCCTCTCAATTTTATTTTATTTTTTAATTTTATTAAATTTTTAATTGAAATTTTAAATCATATAGATTATGTATATAAAATTTTACACAAATTTAAATTTATTTGATATATTATCAAGATAAATAAAAATTAATATTTTATATACTTTTGTCAAATATTGTTAAATTTCACTAATTTCAATAATATATCAAACTTTGAATGTATATAGAAAAAACTGAAAAAATATAATAAAATTAAAAGAAATAGAAATAGTTGACCGAGAACAAAGAAAATTTAGATCGGGAATATTATTCAAACTCTAATAAATTGGGTTTAACTTTTTTGCTTATATGCAAAATAAAACAAAAGAAAAATCAGTTTTCTTGAAGATATTTCTAATTTCTAAAGTAAAAAGGATATTTAGTTTTTTTATTGCTGTAAAAAATTGGCTTAATAATCTATCTATATTTACTAGTTACTATAATATATGTAGCATACTAATAAAGACAACGCGTACATTTATCAGATTTTTTTAGCCTCAACAATTCAAGTCTTTTAAAATTTATATTTAAATTTAATCAACACTATAATTAACAACGTATTTACAAAATTCAAAATTTAAAATATACAATATCGAGAAAGAAAATGAGTGCTGATTCCCTTACCAAATTTGGTGTTAGAGGTTCTAGCGATTTGGTTGTTCTCAATAGCCTTTTTATTGAGCTTCACTCGCTTCTCATTGTGGATTGATTATATGGGTGTTCCTTACCTTCGTCCTAGTTTTTCTTTTCTTTTTATTTTTATTTTGTTTTATTTCTTTTTCTTTTTTATCTCATGTAACCAAAACATATAACATAGTATTAATATTGAAATTTAGATAATATAAATACTATATAAACTAAAAAAAATAAAAAATAAAAAATAAAAAATAAAAATAGACGGATATTCTGACACATCAGTGCCCGTCTCAATACTTTGAATTTAAGATGTAGAGGTCTAACACAATTATATAATGGATGGAAGATTAGGTGGGTGAGATAGAGATACATTTTGGTAGAATATAAAGAGATAAATTATCAGCTTTATCTACAACTAAATTTAGATCATAAACTATCAGCTTTGATATCTCTTCTAAGATCCATACAATCATATTAAGACAACTCCAAAGTTAGCTAACAAATAAATTCAACAAAAAAAAAGTTTACTAACAAATAATTTCCCGTTTGTTCGGACCTTTTATTGGAAAAATTTACCCTTCATAATACAATTCTTTTCTATTTCAACTATTTATATTTCATTTTTTGTGCAATTTTTCTCTAATTTTACAACTTTAGTGTGATAAATACATGTTTTAAATATTTATTCAATATTTTTGGACAGAAAAAATAATTTGATATTTTTATTTTAAGCAGAGAATATTATTTTTTAAAATTTAAGTTTATTAAGATGGGCACAGTTTTTGTAAAAGATAAAGAGATGGACATGAGTCAAAAAAATTATTATTATAATAATAGCAGGTTTGCCTTCTATTTCACAATAAAATTACATGTAAACAAAATTCATTTCTAAATTAGAATTGTTTGAAAACTGAATCAAATTGGTTTTTTGTTCGAAAAATTTGAATCGAATTGATTTTGATTTACTCATTGACAAACCAAAATGGTTCTTTAAATCAGTTAATCAATTTATTGTTTTGAATCGAACCGAATTGATTTTAACTTAATTTTGCTTGTTCAAATTGAATTGAACTCTTATAATATGGATGATATTGAATCAAACTGTTTTTGTATCAAATTAAACCAAACTGTTTTATTTATGCAGGCCAAATTTTACAAAATTACCCTAAGAACTTCTAAAAAGCATTATATCATAATTTTTCCATATCCTCAAACTAAGATTTATGAGAAAATGAAAGAAGATGTTAACTTTTAAGCAAGTCTAACCATACTCCTTATGATTCTAAAATCACAAAGCTAATAACTTACATTTCAATTCAAATCATCTACATATAAAATACATTTTTCAAAAGACTTACAACACCTAAAAAGTCTAAGACTTTCAAAAGCATTTTTAAACAAAATACCATCAATTTAGTGAAATTACTTTCAAATATGAAAATAGTCTTCAAAATTATGGTCCATAAAATCAAATGATCCCTTTTACTTCAAAAGTATTAGTTCAAATACAATGATTCCTAAACTCAAATAGAAACAAATAAGCTTCGATCATTACTTTTCAACAAAGTTAAAATACAATACAAAGTTTGTAGAACTAAGAACATTGTAAAAAAATCACCTTGCTCAAAAATTTCAAGTTCTTCAAAGTCCTCATCAAATAGATATGAGAAATGAGATCGTTTCAGCCAATCTTGAGTGCAAACAAGCACTTCTACTATCATAGGTGTAAGAGTACTACAATAAAGATCCAACACCCTTCCTCCAGTGCTGAAAGCAAACTCTGATGCTATAGTAGACACACGGATGACCAACACCTCACGAAAAACACTTAAAAGAACATGAAATCTAGCTAAGTTGACTTTCCGCCAATTCAGAATGTCAAACTTGACAGAATAAGGTATGCACTATTTAGCAAGGTATTTATCAAGCTCTAACTAAGGATTAATTCTTTGCTCGAACTTAGAAGCTCATACCATGTATATCATTATTATCTTCCTCAAAATGTGACTATCCTGTACTTTGAGAACCTTCCCCTTGCCTTCACATTCTTGATAAATTGATTTCAAGAAAGATGACAATTTCATCTTCGATGTATCCCCATCGACTTTATGCTTGCATCGTTGTACCCACTAAATAATCGAATCTTCCTTTCAATGGAAAATACCTCCTTCATATATATGTTACTAGTAACATATGAAGAGCCAAAAATACGCATAGTAGAGTCATAAAAAATTCCAAAAAATGGAAGCACTATATTAGCAAAGTCCCAGTTCTTTGCTAGAGGTACACCAAAGTCTTTATTCTTAGATAGTTCTTTGACATACTTAACATCAACAATTTCTAACAAATCAAAGACTTTTTTATATTTCACGATCGTTTATAACATCAAATATGTAGAATTCCATCTAGTTTCCATATTTAGACAAATGAGACCTTTATAATAAATTTTCTCCTTTTCAACGCATCCCTTAAACCTTTCCAATTTTGAAGGTGAAGATCTCACATATTTGATTTCCATGTGGATTCTTTTGATATAAATATCTTCATCTTTCAAACCTTCCTTTACAATCAAACTTAGGATATGCAAACAACACCACATATGGATACATTATTCGTTCAAGAGAAAACAATTCCTTGCATTCATCCACTTCTTCATAAATTTAACTATGACGTCGTTAAACAAAGAGTTATCTACTATTATGCTAAAGTCCGGATTAAACTCCCAAAAATTTAAGCATGTCTCAACTTCCTTAACCATGAATTCTCCTGTATGGCTTGTGATTTGACAAAAATCAGGATTTTCTTATGTTAATTCCACTTTTTATCTCCATGTTGATTGGAGCTTGTGAAGATGTTTATGTGCATAGAGCTTCCTTTTCGATTTGTGGAGAATGAGTTTTTTCAAAACTTTGTGAATGTCTTGAAGCCATGGTTTGATATCCCATCCCGCACTACATTAAGGCGTGCTATTTGGTCACTTTATGATCCATACCTCTTGATCAAATTTTGAATAAGGTGAAGAGACAACACCTAATTCCCCTTCTGTAGACTTTGTTGAGGGATTTTTTTTTTTTTTTGCCTTTTGTTTTGTTAAATATCAGGATGATCCTTACATCTTATCAAATGCATAGTCATAGCACTTATCCCATCCTTGAATTTAATAAATTTTCCACAAAAATGACATTTGACCATGACTTGGATTAGGCACTTGAGTAAAGTGATCCCATGCTTGCAATCGATTTTTACGTCCATATAATGGAAAATGAGTTGATGTAGCTTCACTACGAGGGGAAACCAAAGTGGTAGTAATATGTTATTCATTCTCCATTGATGAAGAATCTACGTAATCACCTATTGATGACATCTATTGAAATAAATATAAATAGAAAGTCTACTTCATCATATGGCGAGTCATCTAATGTCACATACAAAAGTTAAAAATAAAAAATAATTTTTTTAAATAAATAATTTAAATTCTGCATTTACACCATTAGAAGTTTGATAGACACATTTTATTGCAAACAAAAACAAAAACATAACTAAACAACCTTTGACGACGAAATGAGAACCAAATTAAAGTTGAGTTACAATTGACATATCAAGAAATTGTTAGTTTCCTAAAATAAATATAACTAGTTAGATTCCTAAAACATACTACCACTATTAATTAATAATAAAACAATAAAAGCTTCGTAGTACATTAAGTTGCTATCGTCGATTCTAAACTTAAAAGCACCCAATTTTCTTGCTATTGTTTTGAAAAAAAATCAAACTTGCGAGCATAAGTTACTTTGCAAAGCATTGGAGGGTAAGTTTACCTCTAAAATAGCTTTGAGATACGAAAAAAAGGAAGCTATCCTAAAGGTAAACCTATTAGATCATATGTGAAACTTTCTCATAGAAATCATATTTTTCAAACATGTTGGTAACACTTCAAAAAGCTTATTGTTTATTAAATTCAGTTCACTCAAATTCTTAATTTCATAAATTTTTATATATAATGCTAAATCTCAACAATATCAAAATGAGAAGAGAATCAACCAGAAAAAAATATAACAAACAACACCATCTTTACAAAGTACAAAATATATTGTAAAAAATCTATTTTTAACTCACAGGAGAACAAAAACTACGACTAATTGATAATAAGAATGAATAAACGAACTGAAAAAGGAAACGAGAAAATCATGATTAATAGCATCGATAACGATAAAAAATTTTAAAATAAAATTTAATTGTTCTGTCTAATTTGATTCTCAAAATTAGATCAACTTTTTAATTTTTTTCCACTCTTAAATAAAACAAGTATTAGACTAAAAAAAAAAAAATACCAATAATTTTCTTGCCGTGTGAATAATAGTATATTTTGTTTCTTAATATAAATATTTAGAGAGGGGCTAGTTGCCAGTTGGTGACCGGTGAGAGTAAGATTTGGTGGGGGAGATAGGAGGCCCCATATATTTTTTTTTTGATATTAACTTAAGAAAGGACACTATAGTATATATATGATATATATTTTAATACAATAGTCTTTGCATGAAGCGGTCGAATCCACGTGCCTTCTCTCTTACCATTTTCAGTCTTCCTCTTTTCCTTCTCCACCGCCGTTTCCTTCACATTCCCGGGAAAAATACATAACTGCACGCGCTTCATTATTCCACTGCACTCTCTCTCACACACACGCACTCACTCTACCGTTAGTTTCAACTCAAGTGGATTATTCTTTTATCATAAATAATAAATATTCCATTGCAGCAGCATTAAGTGTAGAGAAATAGAACACTTGAATTACACAGCAATTCAAATTTCGAAAACCCAGTTTCTTTGGGGATAAATTTGACGCGGATTCGTTTTTGTCCTCTTTCGAAATCGATACTTCGCCGACTTCCACTATAAAAAGTTATCATCACTCTCACACTGCACCGTTTACCTTCTGGTACTTTATCATTTTCTCTCTTCTTCCGAATTTCTCTCCTCGTTTTGCTCAATTTGACTAGGGTTTTGAATTGTGCTTTATGTTTCTAGGTATTATGCTTTTACCTCAATGCGCGAATCCATTGCTTCAATAAACTTAGGTTTTCGTCTTCAATTTGCCTTCTCCTTCGTTTGATTCTCGGTTTATCTTTGCGTGATTTCGATTTTTTTTTGAAATTTTCGTTTTCGGTGTTCATGGCGTTTGATCAAAACTCTAGCCCCAAAGATATGCGGCCACCACCGATGAATGTAGCCCGATCGGAGGAGACACTCGTTTTGCCTGTAAATACTGCGGCGGGTAGGGACAATGGTGCCGCCGGTGCGGTTCCTCTTTTCTATCCTGATGGTGGATTGGTTGGAGTTGGATATGGAAATGTGGCTTCTGGTACTGCTGCTTCTACCACATGGTGCGTTCGCCCTAATGTTGGGTTTAATTTTCCCAATCGGGTTGCTGGTGGTAATGCTGTTGATCCTTCGCGTAGTTTTGTTGCAACTGCTAATGGATATCCTTTGAATTTGGGTAACTGGGTTGCCGGTAATGCTTTTGATAATAATGCCTTTCAGTGTAGTAGCAGAGTAATTGGCAATGGTGGTGATCGTGCTGGTGGTGTTGGTTTGATTGGGACTGGTTGCAACCCCCCTGCTAGTCAGCGGGTTGATCAATCGAGTGAAAACGGCGGGGATGATTCGGTTTCAGGGCGGAAATTGAAGTTCATGTGTAGTTATGGTGGGAAGATTTTGCCTAGACCTAGTGATGGAATGTTGAGGTATGTTGGTGGGCAGACTAGGATAATAAGCGTTAAGAGAGATGTGAGTTTTAGTGATTTGGTGCAAAAGATGGTTGATACTTTTGGGCAACCTGTAGTGATCAAATATCAGCTACCTGGTGAGGATCTTGATGCATTGGTCTCGGTTTCCTGCCCCGATGATCTGGATAATATGATGGAGGAATATGAAAGGTTGATTGAGAGGTCTTCAGATGGTTCTCCTAAACTAAGAGTCTTTTTGTTTTCTGCTTCGGAATTTGATCCTTCTAGTGTGCTACAGTTTGTAAATTTACATGATGGTGGGCAGAAATATGTTGAAGCTGTGAATGGAATTTCTGATAGGGTTATTGGCAAACTCACAAGGAAAGAGAGTATTACAAGTGCAGCTTCTACTCAAAATTCTGATTTGAGTGGGTTAGAGGTTCCTGATAGCACAAATGCTGCTCAAGTAGAAGTTAATGTGCCACCTATATCCATCACTTTACCACCCGAGGCAAATGTTGCCGCATCTCATGTTGCTACTACTGCAAATGTTATGGTTTCTGAGCCTGTTACATCGGTATGCTCAGATGTTTCTGCAGTTTCATTGGGCATACCTGTGGCTAATTCAGGTCCAATTCGTACTCCACCTTTCCAGAATGAGGTTGAGGTAGAGAAGTCTGTGCCAACTACTTTATCCCAACAACAATTTGGGTTGCAGCAGTCTGGAATGGAAATTCCACCATCTGTGCCTCTGCAGGCTTTTCTTGATACTCGACAAGAAGTTCTGAACCATGCAGATTATGTCCAGCTGCCACCCCATATGGGATTCCGAAGTCCTCAGTTTATAGGTAGGCCAGGGACTGTCTACTCCCAGAATCATTTTCATGATGATACTACTCGTTTTGCATCCCAACAGGTAATCCCTGCGGTGCAGATGACAATGAATCAGCCATCTTCTCATACCGGTATAAGACCAAGTGTTATTCAACCACCACCAGTCATGCAAGCACAACAAAACTGTTTGGAGCAATATTATGGTGAAGGACCTACTCCAGGGCTAAGGATGCACCAGCTTCTATCTGATCAAAGTTACAAGGCATATCCACTTCAAGTTCCTTTCCGAGGTAATTATGGCTGGGTTCAGGTTTCTCCATCAGAGCATGTTATTTTTCATGATGCATTATTACCTCAACAACCAGTAATGGTCCCTCATAGAGCGGAGGACTGTTATATGTGTCAGAAAAAACTGCCTCATGCACATTCAGATCCAGTGGTTCCGGATCAGCATAATAGCTTTGCACGTTCAATTCCCGATTCAATGCCAAGTTACAATAGTCTCCCGGTGGAGGACAGTTTAAGAGCTCAAGCAACAAACAGGGTTTTGGTGACTGCACCGTTGAATGAAGGCAATGTTAATGTTGAACAAACAGTTGGGACCAGACCCAGGGTCATTATACCGTGCAGTGACACAAGCGGACTTTCTCTGGAGGCTGATGGTGGGAGAAACGGTAGAGTGGACAGGTCTGATCATCCCAGAAATGTAGCGGTTATCCCAGAAACAGTTGGAAGAACAGGTGAAAAACAGTCGCCAAGAGATGGGCCGACAGGAACAGCGCCACTATCTTATCTAGAGGACTTCGCACGCCAGCATGTGGTACCAGTTGATAACAGGATCAAAGAGGATGTGGTTGTGAATAAGCCTGTTAACGAAAAACCTTTAGTTGGTGGCACATCTGTTGAAACCTCTGAGTGTATGGTTCAAGAATCATCAACAGAGTATACTAATAAACATTCTAGTACAATTTCAAAAGCAGATGCTGTGGAGAATTGGATTGCACAGGACCTGCTCAAACCTATTGATGGAAGGATGGACAACCTCAAGATAAGCAATCCTGAAATTTTTGTAAATAATGATAATTTTGATTACAATACTCAGCATGCTATAGAGAAGAAAGCGGTGGTTTCGGATAACAATCTTGGCAGGTCAAAATTGATTGCTGATGGAAATCAAATTAAGATGATGGATATTCTTCCTAATTCCACTGTAGAAATTTCATATGGTAATAATTCTAGGCAAGTGGAGTACAATGAGGTTGCACACCCGCCTGTTTGGGGTTCTCCTGGAACAAATCCTCAATCAAACAATGGAATCCATCAGAAGGATGATGTTTTATCTTCAATTTCACAATCTGTTGGGTTTGGACATGTGCAGGATTCTTCAAACTCGCTTTTTAGCAATCAGGATCCCTGGAATATACACAGCACCTACTTTCCTCCACCTAGACCTAACAATGTCACATCAAAGAAAGAAACCTATTCTTATAAGGATCTGTTTGGTGACAATTCAGGCAACAATGGGGAACAAAATCTAGACGCCCAATTAAATGATGGTCTCTGTCAGGCATTCAAACAGAATTTAACATTAGAAGAAGCTCGATCTGCCAAGGGTCTGTAAATTGTTGAAGTCTTACATATAAGTTATCATTATCAATCATAAATAGTTCAGATCTCGTATGCCATACTCACTGTATTTTGGTTTCTTCATTGAAGTATCACCAGAAGATCAACAACTTCAAGCTGTTGCTGAAAGTTTAGCCGCATCAGTTCTGCATTCAAGCACTTCAAATCCTGACTTACATGCTAGGGATGTGTCCTATCACGAAGACATTGAAGATGTAGATGTTCAAAACAATCTACTAGATATACACTATAAAGAAAAAACTCAGGTGACTCACATTCCTCAGTAATTATATATGTTTTTCATTCTTGGAACTGCTGGAATTGTCTCTAAAATAAAATGCTTTCTTCCTCTCCCAAATTTCCTCCTTCCTAGGTGTGATTTTATTATTATTATTATTATTATTATTATTATTATTATTATTATTATTAATATTATTATTATTATTATTATTATTATTATTATTATCATCATTATTATCATTATTATTATTATTTTTATTATTATTATTCCCTGTTAGGATGTCAAGAGCATGATCTCGGAGAAGGGACATTTTGGCTTTCCAGCATCAGATGTTGGAGCATTACAGGTTGATGTTTTATATTTTATCTTCTTTATGAAAATTGCCTTCCATGGTAAACTTAAATTTTATCGTGGGAATGTGGCTAGATTATAAAGAATTGTGACCTTGAAGAGCTAGTAGAATTGGGTTCTGGCACCTTTGGGACTGTGTATCATGGGAAGTGGAGAGGTACTGATGTTGCAATAAAGCGGATTAACGATAGATGTTTTGCTGGAAAGCCTTCAGAGGAAGAGCGCTTGGTCCGTGTCTCGTTATTATTAATTATTGATGATTCTGATTTCTGTTGTCTTGTAGTTTTCTTCATTATCAGCAACTAGCTTACATTATTCACGGTTTACGTCTCATGCAGAGAGCTGATTTTTGGAATGAGGCAATCAAGCTTGCTGACTTGCACCACCCAAATGTGGTAGCTTTCTATGGTGTTGTTCTTGATGGCCCAGGAGGTTCTGTGGCAACAGTGACAGAATATATGGTTAACGGTTCTCTAAGAAATGCCTTCCAGAAGAATGGAAGGTATTTACTCCCATCTGTTGATTATTTTGCATTACTCCCAATTTAATACTTCACTGTTTCATGTTATAAATGTTTGATATTTATTTGATCATATCAGGAATCTTGACAAGCGCAAGCGTCTTATGATTGCAATGGATGTTGCCTTTGGTATGGAGTACCTCCATGGAAAAAACATAGTACACTTTGACTTGAAAAGTGATAACTTGCTTGTGAATCTCCGTGATCCACACCGCCCAATATGCAAGGTTTTAAATTTTACTGGCGTGATCGTACTTAAAATCTTGTATTGTGGCATTCATCTTTATCTGACATTCATCACATTATTTTGTATATAAGAAACTCAGTAATTAGTGCACCAACTACTATGTACTCTAAGGTTCTTAACAATTCAATTTAGTGGCATGATAAGTCTAGAGTGTGATAACATATGATATAGCCCCTTTTATGTTCTTTTTGAAGATGATTATTGCAAATCTTTGGGATTTGTTAGGGTGGCTTTGCTTGGAGGAGTATGATGAGATAGATTGACAATTTTCTGCTTTTGTCTGATTTAGTAATGTAGTAAATCAGAGAATAGAAATGTTATATTCTCATGTCTCAAACAATAGGGTTACATGAAGGAATATATAGAGGAGGTAAGCACTCAGCCCTCCTCATCAGAAAAAGAAATACAATTAATGCAATAACTACTGATAAACTAGAATAAACAGAAAAGGAAATAAACTAATGAGTAGAGATGGCAACATAATAACCAAATCCTTCTTATTCTAGGAAAGAAATAATGCTTAATCAACCGTATTAAAGTGGCAGATTTCCACACTCCCCCTCAAGCTAGGTTGTAGATGTTTAGCAATCCTAGCTTGGATGTAAGATTCTCAAATGTTTTCCTTGGCACTGCCTTGGTGAGAATGTCAGCAGTTTGTTGGCTTGTAGGGGTATACTGGAGTGATATATTTCCATTTTCAATATTTTCTTTGATAAAATGACGATCAATCTCAACATGTTTCGTCCTGTCGTGATGAACAGGATTCTTAGCAATGCTGATGGTAGACTGATTATCACACAACACCTTTATGGGAATTGAATTTAGGATTCCAATTTCATGAAGCACCCTCTTTAACCGTATTCCCTCACAAATACCTTGAGATAAACTCTAAATTCAGCTTCTGTTGAACTACGAGACACAACATATTGTTTTTTACTCTGCCAAGTGACTAAGTTTCCCCAAACAAAGGTACAATAGCCTGATGTTGAGCGTCGGTCAGTCATAGAGCCTGCCCAATCAACATCGGTGAATATTTCAATTTCTCTATTTGTTGTCTTCTGGAAAAATAATCCCTGGCCTAGTGTCATTTTCAAATATCTGAGAATTCTGTATACTGCTTCCATATGTTCTTCTGTGGGACAATTCATGAATTGGCTCACTGTGCTCACTGCAAAACTAATGTCTGGTCTAGTATGAGATAAATAAATGAGCTTTCCAACTAACCTTTGATATCTTCCTTTATCAACTGGTGCACTATTGTCTAGATTCCCTAGCTTCATAGTTGCATCCATAGGAGTTTCAGATGGTTTACATCCAAGCATACCTGTCTCTTTTAGGAGATCTAGGACATATTTTCGTTGAGAAATTGAAATGCCTTTCTTAGATCGAGCAACCTCCATCCCAAGGAAATATTTGAGATTTCCCAAGTCTTTGATCTCAAATTATTTGGCTAGGAGACTCTTTAATCTCTTAATTTCTTCATCATGATCTCTTGTTAGAACAATATCATCAACATATACAATAACAATAGCTTTCTTCCCTGACGGTGATTGTTTTAGAAACATTGTATGATCTGTCTGACATTGAATGTATCCAAACTTCTTTACCACCTTTGTGAATCTGTCAAACCAAGCTCTAGGTGATTGTTTCAATCCATACAAAGATTTCTTGAGCTTGCAAACTTTATTTGTATCGGTAGAGGTCTCAAAACCCGGGGGAATCTCCATGTAAACTTCCTCTTCAAGATCACCATTTAGGAAAACATTTTTCACATCCATTTGATAAAGAGGCCAATCAAGATTCAAGGCAAGTGAGAGTAAAATTCGGACTGTGTTGAGTTTTGCTATAGGTGCAAATGTCTCTTGATAGTCAATCCCATAGGATTGCGTAAACCCTTTTGCAACCAGCCGTGCCTTGAATCTGTTGATGCTGCCATCTGAGTTTTGTTTAATGGTAAAAATCCACTTGCATCCCACTAGACGTTTTCCTGATGGTAGATCAGATAACTCCCAAGTCCCGTTCTTTTCAAGTGCATGAATTTCCTCCAATATGGCTTTCTTCCATTCAGGCTTTAGGAGAGCTTCATGGACAAAATTTGGAATCTGAATTTTATCAAGGTTGCTAACAAAAGCCAAATGATGCGGAGATAATTTATCATAAGAGACAAATTGGCAAATAGGATGATTAGTGCTGAACAGGAGGCTGCTCTGAAGGCTGTTCTGACACGAGCATAATAGAAAGCTGAGTATTGAGCTGGTATGACATGGGCAAGGGGAAAGTAGTGCTAGGATCAAGGGACACATTTGGGTCAGTTTGGTTTACTTGAGGTGGCACAGACGATAGTGCCACAACATAATAGCGCTATCCTTATTTTGTTGGTTGGTTGACTCAACACAAGCTGCATTGTGAGTTTGTCTTATAGGAGGATGATTTGTTTGAAGAAGGTAGAGTCCTGAGCAAATCTTAGCACCGCCAATCGTCTTTCCCGAATCCAAAGTTTGAAATTCACACAAATTTGAGGAAAATTTAGCAACACATGTTAGAATATTAGAAAATATCTTATAATATCTTTTATATTATATTAGAGTATCGTGAGTTATTTTCTATGATCAATTTATAATCATAGAGAATCTTAGAATATCTCTTATTATTATTATGATTTATTCCTAATTTAGGATTTAGTCTATGTTTCTCTATAAATAGAGATTAGTATTGAGTCTTTTGTAATCAAGTTAGCATAAAGCTGTTATCAATAATATTCAAACCCTTATTATTTTCTCTCCTCGTTTTCTCTAAAATCCCACAATTTCAACATGGTATTAGAGCCTATTTCGATCCTCCTTGAACGATCCCACCTCTATTCCGCTGCCGAGTACCCAACAATTAGGGAATATAATCATAGTTTATCTTTTCTAACATTCCAACATTCGGTAAGATTTGTTTTTCGATAAACCGTGTCCCAATTTCGATTTACCCATTCTTTGTAGCTTTTCGTCTATTTTTCAGCAGATCAGTCACATCACTGTTCATTGCGCGGTACTGTTCACCGCAAAAAAAAAAAAAAATCGTTCCAATGACCAACAGGTTTATCCTTAGTTTATTTAAACACATAAACTCTGGCCGAAACCTTAAAACCCCTTTTTTTTCATGCATCTGAACCCTAATTTTTGATCTGTCAACTTTTGCCCCCAGAAACACTCACCGCACACTCTCCATCTCTCCAATTTTTCTCCATCCGATTATTTCTTTGTTCTTCATCCGTAGTTTTCTACCATCTCCAGGGATAGAATATTAAAATTACAAGTCTATTCGTAGAGGTCCACTTATGGTCAACACTCGCCCATCATCTTTTGATATTGCCAAGTCTATTTGCAAAACCAAGCCTTTCCCGATGCATAATGATTTGTTTGAGGATAGCCTTAAAGCTGCAAACTTTCGCCATGCCCACCAACTGTTCGACAAAATGCCTCACAGGAACGTTGTCACTTGGACAACCTTAATTTCATCACATCTCAAAAATGGGTCACGCCCAAAAGCCTTCAAGATGTTCAATCACATGCGTGCATTGGACAAAATACCCAATGAGTACACTTTCTCTGTTCTGCTTCGAACTTGTGCTGACCCTACTTTTTTGAATGTGGGTTTGCAAATTCATGGCTTTCTTGTTCACTGTGGAATTGAAAGAGACAAATTTGTTGGGAGTTCTCTTGTGTATATGCACTTCAAAGGTGGCAATAATTTAAGGGGCGCATGGTGTGTTTTTTATGGTTTGTTGGAGAGAGATGTCGTTGCTTGGAATGTTATGATTTCTGGGTTTGCTCGAGTTGCTGACTTTTGCATGGTGCAATGGTTGTTTTCTGAAATGGGGGATGTACAAGGTTTGAAACCTGATAATAGTACCTTTGTGAGTTTACTCAAGTGTTGTTCTTTGTTGCAAGAGGTGAAGCAAATCCACGGGCTTGTGTAAAAGTTTGGTGCTGAAGTTGATATTATGGTTATCTTAATTTCAGTAACCCTCAGGATGCGGCTAGGGAATTGGATATGCTGAATTTTACTCCACTAAACAATAAATCTATTAGGACAACGCTGCTAATGCTGTCGAGGCATTGAATGGGTGTCTTGATTCTGATTTTGTGAATAGTGGTCCTCTGCTAGTTGTTCCCATTCAGTTTGTGTCCTGTAATGGGTAGATGGGTGGTGGTCTCCAATGTTACACCATGATTGGCGTTGACTTGAGGTGAGAAGGATCCATTGTTGTCCTCCTTGAGTATGTTGATTTCTATTTCTGTAGCCATGTTGTATTTGGTCATGGGAAGGATCGATTTGCTACTGATACCATGTAGTAAATCAGAGAATAGAAATGTTATATTCTCATGTCTCAAACAATAGGGTTACATGAAGGAATATATAGAGGAGGTAAGCACTCAACCCTCCTCATCAGAAAAAGAAATACGATTAATGCAATAACTACTCATAAACTAGAATAAACAGCAAAGGAAATAAACTAATGAGGAGATATGGCAACATAATAACCAAATCCCTCTTATTTTAGGAAAAAAATAATGCTTAATCAACCGTATTAAAGTGACAGATTTCCACAAGTAATAAATTTGAGTCATCAGAAAGGTTAGTTTAGAGTGTAATATTTTAATTTGCCATGCATGAGTACAATGACTTCAGGGGATGTCTCTTTTGTTGACAAGTCCTCTCCCCTTTCTAGGTTTGATTAGCTATACACAAGGTCTAGCTAGGCATGAGTGATAAATACAAAACAAGATAGTAATATATTACACGAAATGATTGTTTATTACTGATAGAAATGAGCAGTCAAATTCAATTGTGAGTCTTGATACATAGTCTCTTTAGTCCTTTCCGAAGTTATGAGAGGCTCCGCTGTCCACCTGTACCACCACCTTAATCCCCTTAAGCCTTCTCATTAGTTTCATCATATTACTCCTCACCTTAGGCTCGCCCATTCTTCTTAACGCTCCCCTTAAATTACACTGAAGTTCCTCTTCCTACTTGACACCAATATTTGCTTCCTGAACCTCCCTTTTTGTCCACCACCAATAGCCGTGGCCGTAGCTGTTTCTCAGGCCACAAGAATAGTGGGTGAAATTTGTCCCCACATTTGAAGCACAACCCATTGGCCCTTCTCTTCATTATGATAAGAGAGTTGTTTTGAAACCCCTCATCCTGTCCTCCTTGAAGCTCCAGTGTTCACTTTCGCCTTTCCTCCCCATCAAAGCCACCGAGGACGACTAGGATTGGGTTTGGAAAATCGCGAACTGGACCACCTAGAAGTGTTGGGCTGAGCCTTGTCTCTTTGGCTGGGTTGAATTTTTGATTTCGTGTACTGCAAACCCGAATTCGATGATTCGGATCCATCCTGATTCAACCAGTTTCAACCGATTAGACTGGATCCCTTATTTGTATAACCTGCCTGTTCTCCTTCTTTCTCTTCACCCATCAACTCGTCTTCCACCGCTTGGGCCACTCCCATAATCTCATGCGTGATTTGGGGTTAAAGGTAAGCACCCTTCTCCGAACCTGAGGCTTAAGGCTGTTCATGAAGTAACCCGAACCCGTAACGCACACATAGCGCGTGCTTCAGTTTCTCCCACGACAAGTTGTTGATCGTTTCCATCCTTAGGTTGAACCAGGGGATGGTTGGGCCCTCCATACTCAGGCAAACTAATTTGAGCTTCAAGACACTGGGTCCTTCCCTTCAAACATAGGCAACTCCACCTTCTTCACTGACAGTTGCTATTCATCAGAGTGTGTTTCCGACTAAAGCATCCGCCTCAGAGTACGCACCCTTCTCCGAACCTGAGGCTTAAGGCTGTTCATGAAGTAACCTAGGTATTGTTCTTCTAGAAGCTTCACTACCTGCAACGAAATTTGCTCAAACACCTCCACGCTCCTGGTATACTACAATGACATTGACAATTCTTCAAAATGGATTCTTGGTCTTCCACCAACCGTAACACACAATTAGCGTGTGCTTCAGCTTCTCCCACGTCAAGTTGTTGATAGTTTCCATCCTTAAGTTGAACCAGTGGATAGTTGGCCCCTCCATACTCAGGCAAGCTAATTTGAGCTTCAAGACACTGGGTCCGTCCCTTCAAACATAGGCATCTCCACCTTCTTCACTGACAGTTGCTATTCATCAGAGTGTTTCCGACTAAAGCCTCCGCCTCAGAGTACTCACCTACTGCCTTCTTACCCATCATCTTCCTAACTATGCAATTATCGCACTGTTTCTGGAACTGATGGATGGGCAGTTGCAGAGTTCCCTTCGGTTCTCTAACCTCACTGCACACGGTTTCTACTCGTTCTGTCATCTTTGGTGGCATGGACTTCGTTCACACTCACCCAGATCTGCAGGTCAGACCAATAAATAGAATAAAGAGAACGGAAACTGTAACACTGATGTAATATTGATAAATAGAATCGTGTTTACAGTATAACACAAGAAGAAATAAATAAAATCTGATACACACTATCAACCTAGCCAATCTGCTCCCACAGCAGAGAAACATTCTTTCTGATCAATTCTGTCTTCTATAACAGGGTTCCAAAAATGATTTCTCTGTCTCCTCGTTATTTCCTATATCACTAACTCCCCATCCCACACATACGCATCACTTTTTACTCATTTCCTGCCAGCTCAGTTTCCTTGGCCTTCCCACGTTTTCTCTAATACACCCTCCATATCTTGGGCCTATTCTCCTCATTAGTGTGACTACTGGCTCCGCTTCAGCAATCTCATTTTATTCATCCCTATCAATTACGTTAGAGTTTAGTGTGCAATTTATCATCACTGATATGCAGTGTTTTCCCTACAGTTCCTCTAGGAATACTCAAAACCACTAATATGGGCATTAACTAGTAGGTTTAGTATCATTCCGGCTTGAAGATGCTGTCACACTCTCACCAAGAACTTGATATAAATTGTTAAGTCTTGTAAGTTCAGATTTTTCATTACATTGTATATTGGGTATTTATTAGCATTCACCAATGATTTTAGGCTGAACCGTAATGTATACAACAACATACAAGAGTTCGTTTGTATATCATAGAAATAGCCACGTAGAGTTAAGGACTTGTTTGGTGGCCATGATCAGATAATGTTATACATAAAATAACAGGATGAGGTGGATAAGATCCTATTATATCCAATGTTTGATATACACAAGATAATTCACTAGATAGATTCCTGTAATTATATCCTACGTCTAATGTAAAATTACCTTTCTATTAGGTGGCTTGGGGGGTTCAAGGGCGTGTTAGAAAAAAATATTGATAACTTCCAATTTCCCACGGAACATGTGATACTTGTATTGACAAATGGAATAACATAGGCTACAATAAAGACACTGGAAAAGGATGGCTTAGGGAAGTTAGTGGCCTCCCTTCTTGCATTTGAACTGCGCCCAAACCTTTGTTAGAAGCATTGTCTCAATGTTAAATGTTTTACATATGTCATGTACTAAGAGTAATCGTTGTTCAGCCATTTCTCTTTTAAGGGCGTCAAAAGCTTTCTGAGCCTCTGTACTCCAAGCAAAGCAATCTCATCATTTTTTAGAGGGTTCCTTGTGGCAGAGGCACTGGTAGTAACAAACAAGTGCTGCTAGGCAATGTTGGTGGTGTCAAGTAGCAGAGATAGTGGAGGGTGTCTGACAACAACAATTGGGTTTTGAACAGTAACGGGACAACAAAGGGTGTTGAGTGGTCCTGGTAGTGATGACAGGTGATGTGCAACGGAGGTGGTGTTGAGCGGCGAAAACAGTGGAGGATACTAGACAGTGACGATGGGGAGTGTGTCGATGTTAGGACTCAGATTAGTTGAATTAGTTCTAGCAGATTCGTTGAACTAGTTCTAGAAGTTAGAAATTAATTAATGGGGGTAATTAGTTGGTTAGAAGGTAGAAGCTTTTGTAGGTCTGTTAGTTATTTTAATTTTCTGTTTTAGGTTTGTTAGTACTTTCTGTTTCTGTTTTCCTATTTCCTAGGTTAGGGCTGTTTGATCTTTTTCCTTTTTATCCTATTGTACAGAGAGCCTAAAAATCAAGGTTCTCTTTTGTCAAACTTAGAAGTTTTCATCAACTGGCATTCCGATTGAAGGGTGCATTAGCCCTTAAAGAGCGTATCCGCTCTTTCTATCCTTTCTTTATTAAATAAAACCCTTTTGCTACTAACTTCTTTCAAAAGAACCTAACAGTCGAGTGGTGAGCAGTGATGAGAATGTTGATGAAGGTGGCAGAGAATTTTGGGTAAAAGCACCAAGGGTGCAGGCGGTAGAGGCAGTGGTGGTGGAGGATGTGAAGCGACAAATACCATTATGGAGGATTGAAAGAAAATGAATGAAGAGAGGGTCAAAAGTAAAGGTGAAAAGGGGGGATTTTTTCCCTATCATTTTTAATCCAGCTTCCTCTCATGACGAATCTGAATAGTGAGAAAGCCTTATGCTTTGAATTTTTTTTAAATGTATATGGCATATGCAATGTACAAAAGCACACAATGGCACAAAGTAACTTTTTATTTTACAAAGGCACAAAGTAATTTATGCATACATATATTCAAATATATTATTTACATTGCTGGTTTTACTTGACATAATATTAAAACAATTCGTGTTCTGTAAAAAAAAAATGTTTTTGTGGGATCAAAGAAACACTTCTATGTGGAGAGCAATACACGGGTTCATGCAGTTCAATAGTACCTTGATTAAGTTGAAGACCAGTTCAAGTTTTAATAGCATTGCTCGCGAAGATCATCCCACACCTTGAATACCCCATAGTCTTACCAAATGAATAATACTAGGTTTTGTGGGATTTATTGAGATTGTTCTTGGCTGACTATGTACCCTACTACGATGGAAGTGACTTAGCAGGCTACTGAAGATTCTACTTGTTAATACTGAATGGGATCATTGTAATGTCACATGATGCTGGCTAACATGAAACTTAGATGAGGAATTTGAGTTGATGTTTATAGTGTCCATTTGTTCAGTTAACTGACCATACCCGCAATTTGTTAGTCTTACTGGTCCAAATATGTCGACACGGCAACGCCTCATCCTTAATTTTTTTTGTTTACATATGCAATTGACAGCATGATCTAATAATGATTTGGAATTAGCTATACCTCTGCAACATTAAGCCCCTTTTAATGCGTTTTAACTGGTTTTAGGGTCTATAGTACTTCCTTTCTTCTTTTTGGAACAGTATAGTACTTCCTTTCATGATCAAAAGAGTTCTATTTTTTAGTGAAAAGCAGCTGAATATATTTTGTTCCATATCTCAGTTATTTACACATTGCTTTTGATACCAGGTTGGTGACTTGGGTCTGTCAAAAGTAAAATGCCAGACTCTAATATCTGGTGGTGTGAGAGGAACCCTACCTTGGATGGCACCTGAACTGCTGAATGGGAGTAGTAGCCTTGTTTCAGAGAAGGTTTATTTAACTCATTTCAAACATTGATTTATTTTAATGCTTCCTGCACATTTTGTTATTCTCTAAACTTGTTTTGTTCTAATATTTGTTCTTTCAGGTTGACGTGTTCTCATTTGGTATTGTCATGTGGGAACTCCTCACTGGAGAAGAGCCGTATGCTGATTTGCACTATGGGGCAATCATAGGTAATCCAAAGGCCGAATCCTTACTGTAGAGTCTGCGTTTATATTAGCTTTTGGTTATTGAGCTGTCAGTTTATCCAAATATTATTCAGGTGGCATTGTGAACAACACTTTGCGGCCTCTAGTTCCAGAATCTTGTGATCCAGAATGGAGAGTGGTGATGGAAAGGTGCTGGTCATCAGAGCCATCAGAAAGACCTTCATTTACCGAGGTTGCCAATGATTTACGATCCATGGCAGCCAAGATCTCTCCCAAAGGACAAAATCAACAGCAGCAACCCACTTCATCTCAGAATCAAGTGCAGAAATAATCCTTCTAGTGCTGGATCAGGATGCTCAGTTTCATATCTGTCTATGGTTTGTGTTTTCCATCCTTTAGGAGGATCAATGCGTTGTGCAATATATGCCTTAGGAAGGTCTTGTAAGTGTCAGAAGGTAACCTATGGTTGTTAATAAGTGTCAGGCCGTCTATTCATGTAATACACCCAAACCTCACTGAACATCATGTGATTTTTAGTGCTTTACTAAAAAAGAAAAAGAAAAAGAAAAAGAAAAACGTTAGTTCGTATTCTGAAGTTTTTACAGTACTTGTAAAAATGGATATTGTAAAGAGTAGTAGCACTTTTAAGTTTTAACTGTGTTTGGTATTGTTACCGGTAGTTCCATGTTTTCAAGTGGGTATTTGCTGTGCTAAGCCACGACTATTTCTTTTCTTTAACAAATACCACTACTGGGTTCGACTTATGGCCGCCCTGGCAATTAAATTTCCTTGTTCCCATCAATTATGTGGGAGCCACCAACAGCTGAGCGTGACACAGCGTACCGTTGGAGTCTGCTTTATCCTTCTTGAAATGGAATCCTTATATTATATCATTTTCATTTTTCTTTTCTAATATTAAATTGTGTTGCCGTGTATTGAGCGACCGACTTGGCAATTGAAATTGCCATTTGCCAGATACATAGCGTAACATTGTTGGTTGCATTTCCAAACTTCATAGGATCCTTTATTTGCTTGTTCAAAAAAATTATAATATTATTATTATTGTTATTATTATTAATATTATTATTATTTTGGTTGAAGATGTGGCAATACAGTTGTAGCTTCATTTTCTGTCATCCTTTGCATATCTGTCCTCTTTAATGATCATCACCTATAAAACTATATGTATAAATAAAGCCCCTCAACTCTAACTCCAAAAACTATATTCTTTCTCTGAAAATATGGCTGTTTTTGTGGGAAGATCATTGGTTGAAGCAGTGGAACACAATGGAGAAGATTTCAATGATCACCAAGAGGCTAGCGGATGTGGGTATGGGTGCTTTCATGTTTTAGGGGTTAGATGGTGGCAAGGCCATGAGGAAGGTAAAGGCCTACTAGAGCAAAAGGAAGACTTGTGGTGGAGCTGCAAGTTGAGGAAGATAAAGGAGGTTTCAGAAGTGATTGCAGGTCCTAAGTGGAAGACATTCATTAGAAAGATTAGCGGGTATGTCAAGAAGCAGCAGAAGAATAGGTTCCAATATGATGAACAAAGTTATGCTCTCAACTTCAGTAGTGGGGCTCAAAGTGAAGATGATGGCCTGCCACACAGTTTCTCTGTTAGGTTTAGTGCTCCTTTTCCCTCTGGACGTCGCCAAACTGAACTATGATTCATGCATATTGATTATTCAGAGGTATTATTGCCTAAATGTGTTGGAATAATTCATTATTCTGTAAAGGTCGTTACTTTTGTTCATATGAAAATTTTCTTTTCCTTTTCTCTATCTTTTGCCTAATTTTTTTCAACTGGATATAACATTAGAAGAACTAGGACAGATAAAATGGTGAGAGTACATACCAAACTCAAACTTAACAATTTTGTGGTTTTTAAGGCAAAATGCAAGACATAGAAGGAAATGGAGAAATGAAATGATGGCATTA
Organism: Cicer pinnatifidum; assembly: GCA_037974775.1. Taxonomy (NCBI): domain Eukaryota; kingdom Viridiplantae; phylum Streptophyta; class Magnoliopsida; order Fabales; family Fabaceae; genus Cicer; species Cicer pinnatifidum. The sequence continues at coordinate 22,633,853 of JBBPBR010000001.1, read as the reverse complement.
GAATACATTTTGGTAGATGTATTCTAGGAGTAAAGTTGCTCAAAACAAAGACTTTGAAAACCAATCATTCTTCGAAGGATCGTTTTAATTCACTAGTTGCTTTTGTACTAGGTAGTCAATCGTGCCGGTTCACGGTGAAATTGCGCTAGAGCGGCATGGTGCAGTGCCTGGCTATGATGACAGTACTTTGCAGCGCGGAACATGAAAGCAGTTGTTCTGGCCGTGATCGAGGGTCATGTGTTGCGTTCGAATCGCGTGTTTCTCGTGGCCCAAAAAAAGTGAATGTATTATTTTTTCAGGAAAAACTAAAGAATAAAATTGTTTATGTTGTAGATGTTCTAAGCAACCAAATTGAAACACCAGTCATGGTGTTTGGTCAATGGATGCTTGCAATATATGAAAGAAAAAAGGTTTATATTCCAAGACCTACCAAATAAATGCCACCTAACTCTAGTGGAAGAAGGATTGGTCAACACAATACCTATTAGAACTAGAACCATATAATGAACCAGAAATATCAGAAAATTTTGGAGTATCAACAAAATCAAAACTGATAGAAAAATCATACATATCAACATAAATGGAACTATAGGAAGAATTAGAACTACCATAAGTTTCCAAATCACTAGAGGAACCTGATACATTAGTATAAACAAAAGATTCAGATTAACAATCAGAATCAGGAGACTTCTTTGAACACTCCAATCAAATTCATGAAGACTACAAACTTGGATGGAAATTTAAATCCCTTCATTCAGACCCTCTAAGTAGAGAATATGCAAATTCTGAATTTGAAAATCAGAAAAGAAGAAATAAGAGGTTTTCAGAGTGAAACTTTAACTGTTGACATATAGGTTATGAGACTTGGCTCGTAGGATCAAGGTGGTTAGTTCGTCAAAAGTTTGAGGTTGTCACAATGTTTGGGAAGACTGGCTTGAAATGTCAGGTGCTTTGTAATTCAAGGTATTTGAATTAGTGGATTAAAGTCTTTTGAATGAGGGGACTGAATGTAGCCAAATTAGTGGTGAACATAAATTTATGTGTTAAATTATTTATGTTTTCATTGTTTGCCATATCTGAATTCGATTGTTTCTTATCTAAGTAATTCATAAAAACAACCAACATTCATCAAATTAGCAAATAGTTATCAACTTTGACAAACACAATTCAACCTCCCCTTCTCACCTTCATCAATATTTACCATAAGATACAAATTAATGGATTTGAATAGCAATTCACTCTTAATTATTAATTATTCGGCAAGACACAATTATTTTTATCTTTTTTTACACAAATTATTAATTCCTTTATATAGTCTTCCCTTTATTCTTTTTCAAGTTGGAGGATAATAATAGAAGGTGGGGCTGATATTGACGCTAGCTACATGATGAGCGACAATATAAGACTGTCGCCTTAGAAAAACTAGAGTATAGCTAGTGTGAGATATGAGGTTAGACAAACAAAAATTAAAGATCGCTCCCAACTCATTTTCATATACTCCACGGTTGAGAATTACATTAATTGTTAGTCGACTATCGCTCTCTAAAATGATTTGTTGATAGCCTCTTTCTACCACCAACTCAAGGGATGCAAGGAGGGTTGTAGCTTCATATTTGGGTACTGTGAGTCTGTGACCATGCTCCAGAAAGTTGTTGTTTTGACGGAATGAAGCATCCATTGTTGTCTCAAATAAACGATTCAATGTCGAAGCATAAATGTTACTGAAAGAGTGGAGAATCGAGATTGCACTTAGGATAGTCTTAAGGCCGATTTAGTCCAAGTAGAATAAGTTCGAGATACTGCGTGTTTTCAAATGATGTTGGCACCATGTATAGTCTCACATACAGTACCAATTGCAAGCATGGCTACTGCCCTCTCATTAGCTGGTTTACATTGCCATACACATGCATTACGACAACGCCACAAGCTCCATAAGTAGCAGCAATTGTAGTTGTTGTTGATCTTGCAAACCTGCTAAAATATTGAAAAACAAAGGTGAGATGTTATTAACAGTATAAAGGACCTGTTGAACCGTAAAATGCTATTTTATGCCGTAGTGCATGTCCCAAAGACCCATTTATTTCTAAGTTGTTATAGCACGAGGACAATAAAAGGAAGTTTGTAATGCTTCTTCATAAGACCCCTGGCACATTTCACAAGGGATAGAGCATGAAATTCCTCTCTGCTGTAGGTTGGCAGGACAATGTCATCATGGACAACAACGTTTATGCATAATCTAAATGCATATTTTATATATAGGGTAAGTTTCGGTAAGAGTAAAATGCATATTTTATAGTGCTCAGGTATTGCATGAAGGTGGATCGGAACCACGACATTGAAATTTTCCAGTTAAATATGTCAGCTAGTATGTGATGGTCCCAAGTATTGTTATCTGAGTTGAAAAGATGGGAGACCATGAGATCATTGAGGTGAGGAGGATGAGGTGAAATGGGTTTCATATTAGGATGTAACCATATGCAGTGGTTTGTCCACACATTTGATGTTAGATAATCCATCTCCAATGTGCCATATATAGCCAAGGGACAAGAGAGGGATAATTCTCCTAATGCTTCGCCCAAATTGACCTCAAAGAAACCCTTATGAGCGAAATATTTAGATTTGAGAACTCTCATGAGTAGAGAGATGAAGTTAGTTGTAAGCTAGATTGAAGCCTTCCAAATCACAAAAATTAAACCCCCCTTTAGTCATTTTTCCGAACATTCAATGTATCCTATCGTAGCCAATTTATGCCTCGACCCATATTCTTCTTCGAACCCCAATATAACAAATTTAGCATTCACTCTATCTCACAAACATGAACACATGTACGTAGAGAGCTAAAATAATTTTTTTTAAGTTGAGAGAACTAAAATCATTACTAATACTTTATAGTCCAATAAAAATAAACTACATACTCATCAAATAAAAAAGCTTACAAACAAAAATCTCTTCCTATAGTCTCACACTCCCACCCATACTTTTCAATCATGTGCATTTACTACTCTCAAAAACAATAATCTTACACACAATTTTATGAATTATGAAGAATATATATATATATATATATATATATATATATATATATATATATATATATATATATATATATATATATATATATATATATATATATATATATATATATATATTTTGTAGCCTTTAGCGAATACAATTGTGAGAGCAAAAAGGTGGATGAAGAGGAAAAAAATACATGAAATGGAGTTAAATTATATAATTAAGGTTTTAAAAACTTTTGGTGAAACATATGACAAAGTGAAACGAAATAAAGTAAAAATAAATAAAGAGGTAAGGTTTTAAAATGCCATTAATTGTCCATAGAAGCGTGTATTTTTCTTCTTCTAATTATTGGAAGGAATAAAATACCATTAATTAGCCATAAAATGTGTGTTTTATTTTTTAAATTGTGTAAATGTTATACCTATTTGATATGAGTACTATTTGTCGGATCGAGAAAAATGTTGGTTGGGACAAAAGTTCTTGTGATCGTGTATGTTTGTGATCCTTCTTTCAAATTCTTATCTGACAATCTCATTTCAAAGATGAGGTCATGGTACATAGATTTTGTAGAGTTTATGGTCGGTCTATATTGTCCCATTTCTTCAAAAGTTAAGTTGTTGTTGTGTTGAGGAATTTTTGAGCTTATTTATCAAACATAATGAATGTTGTTTTTTCCATTTCATATGGCACTCTCAATTGAATCTTGAACCTATAAAAAATTAACTTATGTCATAGCTACGAATTAAACAAAATGAAGGTGAAAAAGGTAAAATTTTATGTGATACTTTGGTGTAGGGTACTTTGATGTCATGTCACATGAGGGACAATTGTATTGTTGGCATTGTTGAGTTAATTTTGTGAGACAATTTTCACATCCAAGGTAATTTTATCCAAATTTATATTCAATGTCATTGATGGTTGCATAGACTGTGAATACTTTTTTCTATATTTTCGATAATTATATATAAAATTGTTTAAATTATATAAATTCTATATTTTTGGTAAATTATGTGTAAATTGTTGAAATTATATAAATTTTATATTGTATAGATGTAAACATTTGATCCATGTAAAATGATTGAAATTTGAAGAGGTAGAAAAAATATATATGAAAATCCATATGTAAAAAGTTTTTAGGGAATACTATTAGTCATGTAGAGTTTAAATTTGACGGTGATGATAACTTATGTTCTGCTTTTTTTTTTTTAAAAAAAAGAATATTCTGTTTTTATTTTTTTATTTTTTATTTATATCAAAACAATATGGAATAGTAAACATCATTTAAAGTCGACACACACAGAACCTATAATATAATGTTCTAATTTTTTTTCAATTGTTGTCTAAATTTTAAGTTAGATGCTATTTTTTTATATTAAATAATACATAAATAATTAAATAATCAAAATGTAAATTTATTATGTATATAATCTCTCAAATTGATCTATAAAGTATAATTCTGCAAAATAATGTGATTGCATGTATATATGTGGTGCTAGGTAAGTAGATAGGTAGGTAATTAAATACATATTAGTATATGGTCATGAAATTATGAATTAGGTAAAATTTAAAAAACTGTAAACATTGTAAGAAACATTTTGAATTATGTTCATGTTTAGAGTTGAACTTTTTGAAGTATACCCAAAAGTTGTTTTTCACATAATGTTACTTGTGATTAGTTCTTTTTTATTAATCTTTTTAGGATTTACCTGTCTTAATAACATCATTCAAGAGCATACATTAGATAACAAAGTGTATCAAAATCTCTTAATCATTTAATCATTAAGGTTTGTTATATATAAAACATTGCTAGGGATTTTGTCCCAACATCATTAAGATGGTTTAGAGGTTGAATGGTGGGGAGACGTTTTTGTGGTTTGATGTTTTATGAGGAAAATACGAGAGGCATTCTCATATGAATGACATTGTGGTTACTAAACCAAAAAATTATTGCCCAATTTTTGGTGAGGTTGAAACATGGTCTACTAGCTATGGAAATTCAATTCATGCTTGGGATCATGTTTGACTTAAAACAAGAATGAATATTGCAAACCATTCATTCAAGATATATAATGTTAAATTGTTTATTTGGTTGATGGTGAAGGTCAATGGAATATAGGGCACCAAAAATGGTTGGATTAGTTTGAATATGAATTGAATGTGCAAACACGAGAAAGTTGGTTAAATAATGCTTGCCTAAGTTGGATTCTTTTTATTTTTTTTTTTAATTTATTTAAAATTGGTTTGGATTGGGTGACATACTTAGAATAAAAGTAGTAGCAATCGGGTTAAGTGATCAGAGGTAGAAAAAAAATGAGAATTGCAGAATTAAAGTGACACAAGAACTTATCTTAGTTCACCACCATTGGTGTTCAGTGTCTACAAACTGGATATTTGGTACTCCTTTTTGAACAAAGTCCCTAATGAAGTGATATTTGATGTCTATGTTTTTGGCTCTAGATTGTAGGATTGGATTCTCGGTTAGACAAATGGTTGAAATGTTGTCACAGAGTATGGGAAGGTTACCCTCAAGAGTCTTGTAATTTTTCAGTTGATATTTCATCAAGAGCAATTGAGAATTGCAATCAACTACTTATATGTACTCAACCTGTGATGTTTACATTGCAATTATGTTTTGTCACTTTCTTGACCATGAGATTAAGTTTTCTCCAAGAAATGTGTAGTTTCCAGTTGTGCTTTTTCTCTCAAGTTTGTCTCCAATATAATCAGCATCACAATAGCCACTTAATTTCTACTTAGTAGAATTCTTATAGAACAAGCTAAGGTTAGTAGTACCTTTTAAGTATCTAAGAATCCTCTTAACAACAGTTAAATGAGACTCTCTTGGATCAGCCTGAAATCTTGCGCGCACACACACACTAAACATAATATTCGGTCTAGAGGCAGTAAGGTAAAATAGTGATACAATATTCCTTTATATGTTTTGTGGTCAACCTACTATATGATTCATTCTTTTCAAGTGAACAAGTAGGGTGTATTGGTATAGTCATAGGTTTACAATCATTCATTTTAAACTTATTGAGAAGCTCTTTTGTATATTTGGTTTAACTAATGTATATGTCATCTTTTACTTTGTTGAATTTGTATCCCTAAGAAGAACTAAAGTTCTCCCATCATACTCATTTGGAATTTAAGTTGAATCAACTTAGCAAACTATTGACAAACAATGCCATTAGTAGATCAAAAAATAATGTCATCAACATAAATTTGAATGATAAGAATGTCATCTCCTATTGATTTTCTTAATAGGCTGTTGTCTACATGTCCTTATACAAAATTGTTTTTAAGCAAAAAGTCATTTAGTCTATCATACTGTGCCTTAGGTGCTTGTTTTAGACCATACAGTGATTTCCTAAGTTTAAATACATAGTCTAGAAAATCATAACTTTCAAAACCAAGGGATTTCTTAACATAGACTTCTTCACTTATATACCCATTTAGAAATGAACTCCTAACATCCACTTGAAATAATGTAATGTTATTATAAGCAACAAAAAATAGTATGATATAAATAACTTCTAACCTGGCCCCTAGAACAAATGTCTCAGTGTAATCAATCTCTTATTTCTGATCTCTTCTCCTTTTTCATTTGGCTTATTTCTGAAAATCCACTTGATTCCAATAATGATTTTCTTTGGTCTAGGTACTATATGTCAAACATCATTCCTTTAATATTCATTTAACTCTTTTTGCATTGCAAGGATCCATCATCTACCAGTACTTCATCAATAGATGTAGGTTAAATTGATGGTAATACACCAAACAAAGTTGTGTATTTTCAGTGATGATCTAGTTTTCAAATGATCATTTCCATTTCCAATTATTAAAGTTTCAGAATATGATGACTTGTACTTCAATCCAAATCTCTCTTCTAACTTATCTTGACTGCTTCTGAATTGGTCAGATTCATCCTCTGATGATTTGTCATCTTCTTCTTATTTACTTGTATCCTCTTATTTTTCAAGTTCTTCTAGCTTGTCTGCATCAACTTGCTTTTACTTTTTAAGGTCGGGTTATTTAACATGTAATGACTCTTCCACAATATGAGTTTCTCTATTAAACACTCTATAAGCTTTAGAACTTTTAGAGTCTCCAATGAAGGTCCACTTTTATGATTTGGAATCAAACTTGCCAATTTTATCTTTAGTGTTTAACATATAACAAGAACAACCAAATTGTTTAAAGTATGAGATTTTAGGATTTTTACCCTTCCATAATCCATATGGTGTTTTATTTAATATTAACCTAATTAATATCCAATGTTGAATATAGCATGTCGTATTAATTGTATTTGACCAAAAATGTTTTGCAATATCTATTTCATTGAGCATGGTTTTGGCCATTTCTTGAAAGGGGTCTTTTCTTTCTTTCCACAACTCCATTTTGTTGTGGTATTCTAGGAGAGGAGAAATTGTGAGTGATTTCATTCTCATCACAAAAACTTTTCAAGAACTTGTTTTCAAATTCTTCTCCATGATCACTTCTAATTGTTACAATCTTAAGACTTTTTTTCATTCATTACCTGTTTACAAAATACAATAAACATTTTGTAGCATTCACCTTTATTTCTTAAGAATTTTACCCAAGTCCATCTAGTGTAATCACATACTATCACAAAGCCATACTTCTTTCCATTTAGTGAGGCTATTTTCATTGGCTCAAAGAGATCTATATGTAAGAGCACAAGGGGTTTTGAGGTAGAGACTAAGTTTTTAGGGGTAAAGGAGTTCTTTGTTTGTTTTCTCTTTTGACAAGCATCAGACATCATTTCAGTTTTGTAGCTAAGCTTATGTAGACCTCTAACTATATGAAGTTTATTCAATTTTCAAATTAATCTAAGGTTTCCATGACCTAACCTTTTGTGCCAAATTAATTGCTCTTCGTGTACTCACATAAGACACTTGACATCTTATTTTTCTAGACTAAATAACTTTATCTTATATATGTTATTTTGCCTATTACCTGTAAAGAGTACAAATCCATCTTTTTGAGTAAATGTCTTGCATGTTTTTTGATTAAATATAATATCATAATTATTATCACTTAATTGACTAATTCTTAATAATTTATGTTTAAGACCTTTAACAAACATAATATATTTAATAGAAGAATAGGGTGCCATTACCAATTTTTTCTTGCCCCACGATGTAGTCTTTCTACTTTCCTCCAAAAGTTATTATGCCTCCATGTACACCATGATTTATGTTTTAGCTTGGCTACTGAGGATATCTGCAACATAGATAATTTTGTTGTTAGGTACCCACATTTGGTTGGTTCTTAGTTTGTTAGTCTTGACAGGTTTCTTGTATTTCCTTGTATTTAACATGTGACAATATAATTTAGAGTGACCCTCCTTGCATCCATAACATATGATGTTTTTCTTATCAAATTTTCCATCCCTTATTGATAGCGTTTCAACAAGTGTACTGAATCGTTGCAAGTAATAATAAAACGGTAGTACCGAGTGTCGAACTCAAGGATTGCGTTTTACTATTGAACTATATTTAATTATTAAAATTGAACAAAAGGTTCCCAAGTTGATTGAAATAATATCTGAAATTAACAACAGTAATAAAATTGATCTTTTATAATAAGAAAAATGTCAGGGATGAGTTTCACTTCGAATCCAACCTTGGTGTCTAATTTGATCCTAGTTACTGAATTCCTTTATTGAATTATTACCGAATTCTCTTTATTATTCTTGCCCTAATGTCTTAGTGACAGAACCTTTAATTCCAAAGTAACCCCTAATTCCTTAGTAGATTTAAGATTAGAATTAAGCATTACCGTATAGAAATTCTTTTGTAAACTATTGCTTTGCAACTAATTTAATTGGTTTCATGACATGCATCTATCCCTAGACTACAAATTCATGAATTTCTCATCTCAAGCATTCGTAAAGTCCACTTCCGTTTCAAAATACAAATCGTAGAACATTTTAATGTTGATCAAGCAATAAAAAGCATTAAGCACAGAGATGAGAAAAATAATTCAATAAACTCATTCATATAACTAGAAATCAAATCAGAAAAATAAGGGTTTCATCTGGTTACACTCATCCCTAACAAATAGGGTTTAGTTATTCATGGCAGAGATACAAAAGATAAGGATTAAAGAAGAATTACAAGAATGATTCATGGATGATTCTTGATAAAACTGCTTCAATGGCGTTAGAAACGGCCGTCTTTGAGTTTCTATGCTAGGGCACAAGTCTCCCAAGTTCCCAAGAGTCAAAAAGATCCAAAAACAGTAAAAAAAAATTGCGTTTTTACGATTGCTGATGTGCGTCACGCGCTCCAGGCGCGCAGGGCGCGCTACAGGCGCGCGTTGGCAGAGCTGAAACATGAAAAATGCGCTCCAGGCGCGCAGGGCGCGCTCCAGGCGCACAACATCTGCTGTCTGACGTATTTTGCATTTTTATCATCTTTCTAGTCTGAATTTGGTCCCGGTGTCCTCATGAAAGTTGTAGATATGGATCTTAGCTTTCATTAGCACTTGGAATGACTCCAGTTGGACATCTAGAACTCCAGATATAGCTGAAATACTCCATATAGGTCATGTTGATTTCTCACCAAAATTCAGCACTGCACTAAAACAAAGTAACAACGCAAAACTACGAAAAATCTCTACTTAATTAAGCAAATAAGAACAAAAACATTTAATTTAAATCAAATAACAAAAATCAACAAAATATATTAAATAACTCATTAAATTAACTAATGATTAAAGATAAATAAGACTAAAATCAATAAAAATTATGCATATGATGAAGAGTCATCACAACCCCAAACTTAATCTATTGCTTGTCCCCAAGCAACAATTAATTTCAAATTTGGTGCAGTTAAAAGCAAACTTAAACTCAATTTCTCAATTCAAATCAAACTCAATTCTCAAAGTTTCAGCTACTACAAAACATCCATCATACTCTATGGTTGCTTACAAAAATATTAAGGTTTGTACACCTTGGCATTCATTTATCAAATTCAACTCTCTCTCTTCACACAATCTCACCAAAATTTCTCTCAAGTGTTTAGAAGGGTTATGAATTTATCACTCAAATCCTAGAGCATGCATCACGCTACCATAGGCTTGAAAAAATTCTAGTTAGCAATCACAATGCAGCAAACACAAACATTTTTGGAGGACTTTCGGGTTGTAATGGGGCTTAGGTAAGGGTATGACATTTTGGGATAGTAGGCTTTACTACTTGGAGTTAGGCATATATTTCCAAATTATTCTACCATTTTTTTTTTCACCTTTTCATTATGGAGATTCTCTAACATTGACCAAAGAACCAAGAAGATATTATTTATCATTTTTTTGTTTTTTTTTGTTTTTTGTTTTTTCTTCTTTTTTCTTTCTTTTTTTTGAGAATCACCACCCCAAACTTAAAAGGTTGCTATCCCATGAGCAACCCCAAACTTAAAATTTGATCAATACATAACAAAACTTTACTTCCTAACTCCAAGTAGGGTGATGTAATTGAAGCAGGGTCATATATATCTTTTTTTTTTTGTGTTTTGTGATGTGGCTAGTAATCGAAGTAAAGGGGCAAGGCTCAAAGGGGCTAGCAAAGGATACATTTTTATAGGGTAGTTAGAAAGGCTCAAACGACCAAATAAAATTGCCTCAATGTATGCATAAATTACAAGTGATGCAAGTCAGAATTAGTGCAAGTTCTGAAAGGATAATACATGTCTGGATAATCACACAGCAAAGAATTTAAGTGTTTAGGCTCAAAAACTCACAGTTAGGATAATAAGAGAGAGTATGAACAATCAACATAATGCCAAACATGTATTCGAAAAGTTAACATTGTATTTTTGAAAAACTTGATGGCCTATTAGCCTTCTGCAACCATTTAGTAATCAAGCATGTATGCATTAGAGAGACTTATCGATTTGGGCAATAACATAATCAAAGAAATAGAGTTTAACTTTCGAAATCCCAAACAGAACTTAAAGATCAAGTGCAAGTTATTACAACTTTTCATCATCAAACCAAGAAAACAAGAAGAAACAAAGAAAAGCAAATAGACTAGACTAAAACAAAGAAGAACAAGAAAAGAAACAAAGAAAATATAAAAAAAGAAAAAAAAAACTAAAAAAATAAAAGAAAGAAAACTTCTCTAGTTTAGCAATTGAAGGATCCTCATTTAGCTCATCTGCTCCTGTTCCGCTCTGGTCGCCTGTGTAATGGTGAGGTGTAAATAGATCAGCATAAAACATGCCTCCCGGTGTCTATTGAGAAGAGGCGAATGCTCGATAGAGATTGGTCATCCCCAACTCTAATCAGGCGTGTCTATCTCGCTGATCAATCATTACTCGTTCCATCATGGTTTCCAATCTACTGATTCTGTCTTCATTAGAGGGCTGGACTGGGTGTGGGGAGTGGTGCTGTGGTTCCTGTGGTTCAGTATGGTCCTCTGCTGGCATCGCTGCTGGTGGGGCAACAGGGTAGTCTGCTGGAATCATAGAGTGTTTTGTTATCCATCTTGCAGTGATTGGAGTAGCTGATTTCAACATTTCTTCTCCTTGTCTTGGTACCACTCTCACCAACTCACATAATTTGCCTATCAGGGAGGCGTGATGGAAGTAGCCTGTTGGAGGATCAAGAACGGCTGTGCCCCGAATATCATTTGCTATTAACATGCCCACATTAATTCTGTCACCTTTCAGGATAGCAAGTAGTAGACATGCTCTTTGAAATGTTATATCGGATACATTCGAACATGGCAATAGTGTATGATGGACAAAAGTACTCCATGCTTTAGCAATCGGGGTGAGGTCCAATGAGCGTAATTTCCGAACGGAGCCATCTCTATTTCGTACCCAATCTGTGCCTGGTCTGCATAAGGTGTGTAGGATTTCCTGACTGCTTGCTCTTATAAGTTGTTTTTCCATAGCTAGAAAGCGGCAATCATTATAGTTCGGAAGGCCAAGGATTTCATTGATGACTTGAGGCGTGAAAGGCACCCTTTTCCCACTCACATAACTCACATATTGGTCAAGTGGGAATGGTTGGTCAGACTTTAGATCGGAGGCATTAGAGTAGAATTCCAGAGCTAATGATTTGCTAGCTGCGGTGACAAATGTGGTCAGTTTCTCCCATCCTCTGGCAGCAATCATAGCCTGGATGTCAACAAATTCGTCGTCTTCCAACTGAAAATTCTTTTCACTTACGAACTTGTGGACTGCTGGAAGTTTGGCGTAGTATTCTTGTGTTGCCATGTTCTTGAATAGGAATGCATCGTGTTGTGGGGCAGAGGACGTAGTTGCAACCTTAGTTCGTTTTGCATTTTTTTGGGTTGCCATTAGGTCCTGCAAAACAAGTAGTCACCCCCAAAGTTCAGAATATTCCAAGTTAGAGATAATTAAATTGAGCACGGTCGACCTTGGAGAAATAACATCATACATGGCCATGAGTTTGTTCACTAACGTTCTAAGTGATAATAAAGCATGTGCATTGGTTGTGTCATTTTATCAAACAGTTGGCATGCAGGCATCATATTGGTTATGACATTTTATCAAACAGTTGGCATGCAGGCACAAAATTGGTTATGGCATTTTATCAAACAGTTGGCATGAGGCACAAAATTGGTTATGGCATTTTATCAAACAGTTGGCATGCATAGGTATAAAAAACAACATAGATATCACACCCATTTTCCCTATTCGAAATAACTAACAACACATATGCATGCATAGGTATAAAAAACAACATAGATATCACGTTTACAACCCTAAACATACATCAATCACATACATTAGTCACCAAGAAAGCATTGTTGTTAGAGGTTTGAGGAAACTTACTTGAGGATGGGATGATGTTGGATAGGAGAGGGGAACTTACTTGAGGATGGGATGATGTTGGATAGGAGAGGGGAACTTACTTGAGGATGGGATGATGTTGGATAGGAGAGGGGGACTTACTTGATGATGGTGTTGTGAAAGGAGGATGGTGTGTGTGCAAGAGAGAATGTTCACCTCTTTGTAGTGTTTTAAAAGAACAATGGTGCCAAGCTCCTGTTAAACGCGCTTCAAGCGCATCGGACGCGCTTCAGGCGCTGACAAGTCAGAAGCTGGATTCAAAAATGCGCTTCAAGCGCATCCAGGCGCGCTCCAGGCGCGCGTAAGTCAGAAGCTGGATTCAGAAATGCGCTTCAAGCGCATCCAGGCGCGCTCCAGGCGCGCATAAGTCAGAAGCTGAATTCTGGAATGCGCTTCAAGCGCATGGGACGCGCTTCAGGCGCATTTTTGCAGGGCTGAATTTTCTGAAATGCGCTTCAGTCGCACGGCTTGTGCTTCAGGCGCGTTTTTGCTCCCTCTCAACTAAAAAAACATTCCTCAACACATTTTTAGGATGTCTTGCTCATACTAAACATCAAGAATGAATAAAATTAGTAATTAAAAACTAAAATTGAAAGTAAATGAAGTGACATCAAACTAAAATGAAAAGGATATGAAGTTGGGTTGCCTCCCAACAAGCGCTTGTTTAGTGTCCTGAGCCTGACAATTCACTCTTCAAGTTGTGTCCAGATGGATGGACTCCATCGAAAGTTTTGATTCCTCCCCGAAATACGATTTGAGTCTTTGTCCATTGACCTTGAAGTTTCGATCGGAGTGTGTATCTTTCAACTCTACAGCTCCGTGTGGAAATACCTTGATTACCTTGAAAGGGCCCGACCATCTTGACTTTAGTTTTCCGGGAAACAACTTCAATCTTGAGTTGAATAGGAGAACTAGTTCTCCTTCTTGGAATTCCTTGAATCTAATTTTTTTGTCATGCCATTTCTTGGTTTTTTCTTTATATATCTTGGCATTCTCATAGGCGAAATTCCGGAATTCCTCTAACTCGTGAAGCTGAAGAATTCTCGCCTCGCCTGCCTTGCCCAAGTCAAAGTTCAAATACTTCGTCGCCCAAAACGCTCGATGCTCAAGTTCGAGAGGTAAATGACAAGCTTTACCATACACCATTTGATATGGGGACATACGCATGGGGTCTTAAAAGCTGTTCGGTAGGCCCAAAGTGCATCATCAAGTTTAGTTGACCAATCTTTTCGTGAGGCAGTTACTGTCTTTTCTAGGATTTGTTTAAGCTGCCTGTTGGAGACTTCAACTTGCCCACTTGTTTGTGGATGATATGGGGTTGCCACTCTATGACCCACATTATATTTCTTCAGAAGGTATTCCATATTCCGGTTTATAAAATGGGTGCCTTCGTCACTAATCAAGGCTCGAGGCACACCGAAACGAGCGAATATGTTCTTCTTGAGAAAGGTGATAACCTGTTTCGAATCATTTGTTGGAGTAGCTATTGCTTCAACCCATTTTGAGACATAATCCACCGCCACTAAAATATAAACTTTATCATATGACGATGGGAATGGACCCATGAAATCAATACCCCACACATCGAACACTTCTACTTCTAATACAGGATTTTGTGGCATCTCATCCCGTTTTGAAATGTTACCGGTGCGCTGGCATCGATCGCATTTCTTCACATAGTTGAATGCATCCTTGAATAATGAAGGCCAAAATAACCCCGATTGTAGAACTATTGCTGCAGTTCGGTCACCACTGAAATGACCCCCATACTCAGAGTCGTGGCAGTGCCACATTACCTTTTCTTGTTCCTCCTCGGGCACACACCTTCGCAACAGCCCATCCACTCCTCTTTTGTACAGAAAGGGTTCATCCCATACATAGAATTTGGCATCGTGGATAAACTTCTTTCGTTGTTGGTATGTGAAATCAGATGGGATTGTACCCCCCACCTTGAAATTAGCAAAGTCGGCGAACCACGGTGCCATGGTAATGGCGAAGATGTGCTCATCAGTAAATTGATCTCGAATCGGTCTAGTATCCTCATTCTCCTCGACCTTCTCCAATCGAGATAGGTGGTCAGCCACAGTGTTCTCTGATCCCTTTTTATCCCGGATCTCAATGTCAAATTCTTGTAGTAATAGAATCCATCTAAGCAGCCTTGGTTTTGATTCATGCTTAGTAAACCAATACCTCAAAGCAGCATGATCAGTGTAAACAATAACTTTCGATCCTAATAGATAAGACCGAAATTTATCAAAAGCATAGACTACAACTAATAATTCTTTTTCAGTTGAGGCATAATTGTGTTGTGCCTGATTTAAAACATGACTAGCATAGTAGATCACATGCAACATCTTGTCTTTTCTTTGTCCCAGAACTGCCCCAATAGCACTGTCACTTGCATCACACATGATTTCAAAAGGTAGTGACCAGTCAGGTGCAGTGATAATGGGGGCAGTTATCAGCTGGTTTTTCAAATTGTTAAAGGCATGCAAACAATCCTCATTGAATTTGAAAGGTGTGTCTTTCGCAAGTAGGTTTGTAAGTGGTTTTGCAATTTTTGAAAAATCTTTTATAAACCTTCTATAAAATCCAGCATGGCCTAAAAAGCTTCTAATGCCTTTCTCATTGGTAGGAGGGGGAAGTTTTTCAATAACTTCAACTTTGGCCTTGTATACTTCGATCCCCTTGTGGGAGATTCGGTGGCCTAAAACAATTCCCTCTCTTACCATAAAATGACATTTCTCCCAATTTAGGACCAAGTTAGATTTTTCACACCTTTCTAATACAAGAGATAGATCAATCAAACAATTATCAAAGGACGACCCAAATACAGAAAAGTCGTCCATGAATACCTCAATATGTTTCTCAATCATATCAGAAAATATGGACATCATGCACCTTTGAAACGTGGCCGACGCATTACACAGTCCGAATGGCATTCTTCGATAAGCAAATACCCCATACGGGCATGTAAATGCAGTTTTCTCTTGATCCTCGGGTGCTATCGCTATCTGATTGTACCCTGAATAGCCATCTAGGAAGCAATAATACTCATGTCCGGCTAACCGCTCAAGCATCTGATCAATGAAAGGGAGCGGGAAATGATCTTTCCTCGTAGCACTGTTCAATCTCCTGTAATCAATACACACTCTCCAGCCTGTAACCGTTCGAGTAGGAATTAACTCATTCTTTTCATTTGTGATGACAGTCGTCCCCCCCTTTTTCGGTACCACTTGGACTGGACTTACCCAAGAGCTATCTAAAATTGGGTATATGAGGCCGGCTTCTAGTAGCTTTACCACCTCTTTCCTGATCACTTCTTTCATTACGGATTCAATCTCCTTTGAGGTTGTACTACTGGTTTGTGATTGTCCTCCATGAGGATTTTGTGCATACAAAAAGTCGGACTTATTCCCTTCATGTCATCAATGGACCAACCAATAGCACCCTTGTGTTTCCGCAGAATTCTCAACAACTTTTCTGCTTGCAACTCGCTTAAGCTTGCACTAATTATGGCTGGCTGGATTTTTTTCTTCTTCACCCAGGAATACATATTTCAAATGAATAGGCAGCTGCTTGAGTTCAATCAGTGGTGTCTTTTTCTCCGCGGACTTGTCTTCATTTCCTTTCAACTCCTCCCATCTAGTAGGAAAACGAGGGGAGTAGGATGGTGATGCTTCTAACATGGCCAACACTTCTTTCATCTTTGGGTCTTCACTTTCTTGAACGACATCTTGGGTAGACATAAAACTCTTTCTAATGGCAAGCTGGGTGTTTGATGCGTTATTTCTTCATTGACTATCTCATCTAAAATCTCGATTCGATTGCACCCTTCTCTTTCCTTTGAGTGTTCCATGGCTTTCAGAATGTTAAAAGTGACTGTTTCCTCATTTACTTTCAGGGTTAAGGTGCTATCTGCTACATCAATCATAGCTCTCCCTGTTGCTAAGAACGGTCTCCCCAAAATCAAAGGAATGTCGTTATCTTCCTCCATATCTAGTACTACGAAATCTACTGGAAAAATGAACTTATCCACTTTGACCAACACATCTTCCACTACTCCATAAGGATGTTTCATTGAGCGATCCGCAAACTGTAACATTAGTTGTGTGTCCTTGACTTTTCCGATGCCCAGCTTTTTGTATATTGAAAGGGGCATGAGACTTACACTAGCTCCAAGATCACACAAAGCTTTCCCAAAAATTCTATTTCCAATAGCGCACGGGATTGAGAAGCTTCCAGGGTCCTTGAGTTTCGGTGGCAACTTCCTTTGTAGTATAGCACTACACTCTTCCGTAAGCATAACAGTTTCTCCTCCGATTTTTCTTTTTTTCGACAAAATCTCTTTCATGAACTTAGCATATGTCGGCATCTGCTCTAGTGCTTCTGCAAAAGGGATGTTAATCTGTAATTTTTTAAAAACATCAAGAAACTTCCCAAATTGTTTTTCAGTTTCTTCCCTCCTTAATCTTTGAGGGAATGGAAGTCTAATTTCTGGTTTGGGCAGTGGTTCCCTTTTTTGTACCACAGGTTCTTCCTCCTTTTCAATAGCGATGTGCTCTTCCCTCGATATTGGTGTGACCATTTCCT
Source organism: Cicer pinnatifidum (assembly GCA_037974775.1). Taxonomy (NCBI): domain Eukaryota; kingdom Viridiplantae; phylum Streptophyta; class Magnoliopsida; order Fabales; family Fabaceae; genus Cicer; species Cicer pinnatifidum. The sequence goes on along the minus strand of JBBPBR010000001.1, from coordinate 22,616,394 downwards.
CCAAGTGGGTTGAGGTCAAGGTGCTTTTACTCTGTTTAGCTTCAGGTGGTACTTGTTCCCTCACTTTGCCACTCCTCGTGGTCACTGCATTAACATTATTTCTAGGATTCGGAACTGTGTCACTAGGCAAATTTCCGGACGTTCTTTGTGCCATTTGTTGAGCAAGTTGACCCACTTGAGTCTCAAGATTCTTTATTGATGCAGAGTGATTTTTCTGGACGGCTCTTGACTCTTCAATGAAAGAACTTGTGCTTGTAACTAGTTTCTCTATAGCGCTCTCCCAAGCAGCCTTTCTCGGTGGGAATTGGTTTGTTTGAGCTCCTTGTTGACCCTGAGACCCACCTTGTTGATCTTTCCAAGAAAAATTTGGATGATTTCTCCAACCAGGATTGTACGTACTAGAGTAGGGGTTATTCTGCCTGTTGTTGTTGTTACTCACAAAATTCACCTGTTCTAGTTCTTCTACCTCATTGTCATCCAGTGCTTCACAAACTCCAGTTTTATGTGCTCCTCCACAACGGTTACAACTAGTCTGCTTTAGTAATTTAACAGGGGCCACTTGGGGTTGTGTATTTAGAGCTGCCATTCCCTTCTTGATCTCAGTGGCGATAACCTCTTCCATCTTCGATATAAACCTGCCTGGAGCTAACCCATCCATAACATTCAACTCCATTACACCACTTGTCGACCCACCACTTTTGTCATACAACATCATCTGTTCATTTGATGCCATGATCTCAATAATCTTTCGTGCTTCTATTGCGGTTTTGTAATTCAAAGAACCACCCGCTGTGGCATCCAACATAATTCTAGTGCTCGGCCTCAAGCCATTACAGAATATTTGCATTTGGGCAGTGTCGTCATAGGAATGATTAGGGCATCCGGCTAGTAAGTTTCTGAATCTCCTGTAAGTATCACGAAGAGATTCCCCTTCCTTCTGTTTGTAACCGGTGATTTCTTGCTTCTTTCTAATGAACATGGCTGGGGGAAATATTGTTCCAAGAATTTATCCTCAAGATCATCCCAGGTGGTGATGCTGTCGGCAGGGAATGAAAGAAACCACTCTTTAGCATCATCTATCAAAGAGAATGGGAATAGCTTCAATTTCTTGCCTTCTTCGGACAACCCATCCACCTTCACTGTTTCACATAATTCAAAGAAGTTTGTGAGGTGTCTGTTGGCATCTTCGTTATGTCTACCGGCAAAATGAATTTCCCTCAATTCTCAGTATAGACCAGGACTTATTTCAAACTTATTAACTGTAACCGGTTGATGATGAATGGGTAATCGAGCACGATTTCTGTTTCGATGCCCATATTCTCCGAGAGTGCGTTCTGGTGGTGGTGGTTCGGCCATTTCAGTTAATATGACAGAATCACCTAAAACCTCTTCTTCCACTACTAAATGTCTTTCCCTTTGTCTCCTTTCTCGAGCTGCCTTTCTATGTGCTTTCGTTGTTTTTTCAATTTCTGGATCAAAGATAAGCTCAGCTGAGGACTCGCCTCGCATATAAGGTTAGAAAAATTGTGAAAAATAATTCAATAAACTCATTCATATAACTAGAAATCAAATCAGAAAAATAAGGGTTTCATCTGGTTACACTCATCCCTAACAAATAGGGTTTAGTTACTCATGGCAGAGATACAAAAGATAAGGATTAAAGAATAATTACAAGAATGATTCATGGATGATTCTTGATAAAACTGCTTCAATGGCATTAGAAACGGCCGTCTTTGAGTTTCTATGCTAGGGCACAAGTCTCCCAAGTTCCCAAGAGTCAAAAAGATCCAAAAATAGTAAAAAAAATTGCGTTTTTATGATTGCTGATGCGCGTCACGCGCTCCAGGCGCGCGTTGGCAGAGCTGAAACATAAAAAATGCGCTCCAGGCGCGCAGGGCGCGCTCCTGGCGCGCAGGGCGCGCTCTAGGCGCACATCATCTGCTGTCTGACGTATTTTGCATTTTTATCATCTTTCTAGTCTGAATTTGGTCCCGGTGTCCTCATGAAAGTTGTAGATATGGATCTTAGCTTTCATTAGCACTTGGAATGACTCCAATTGGACATCTAGAACTCCAGATATAGCTGAAATACTCCATATAGGTCATGTTGATTTCTCACCAAAATTCAGCACTGCACTAAAACAAAGTAACAACGCAAAACTACGAAAAATCTCTACTTAATTAAGCAAATAAGAACAAAAACATTTAATTTAAATCAAATAACAAAAATCAACAAAATATATTAAATAACTCATTAAATTAACTAATGATTAAAGATAAATAAGACTAAAATCAATAAAAATTATGCATATGATGAAGAGTCATCACTTATTCTACTAGATTGCCTGGAATATCTTTGAGGAAATTACTTCTTTTTATTGTACCACATCTTCTGAATTTTTCTGGATATCAAAGCTAACTCCTCATCTTCTAAGTTCAGATTATGATCATATGAATCATTATCCTCTGATTTTGATGTTGCCTTCAGAACCTTCTTTTTGGGTCTGAAATATTTCCTCTGATGTTTACCTTTTTCCAAATTTGGACATTCAGACTTGATATGTCTAGTTTTGTTGCATTAATGTCATATGATGTTTTTCTTATCAAATTTTCCATCCTTTCCTCTATTGGATTACTTGGAATATCTTTAAGGAAATTGCTTCTTTCTGTTAGGCCACATCTTATGAATTTTTCTGGATATAAAAGTCATCTCCTCATCCTCTAAATTCATATTCTAATCATCTGAATCATTATCCTCTGATTCTATTATTGCCTTTAGAACCTTCTTCTGCTTGTATTTCAAGGCCAAATTCGGTTGTTTCTTTATGGGTTCATCTTATCCAAGCTCACTTTCACGTGATTTCAAGGAGCTAATCAATTCTTACAAATTAAGAGTATTGAGATCCTTAACTTCTTGAATAGTTGTATTCTTAGGGTGCCACTTGCTTAGCAGACTCCTAAGAATTTCCTTCACATGATCAATAGTAGTATAACTCGTCTCAAGTACCTTTAATCATAAGACCAGAGTTTGGAATTTGAAAAATATTATTTCAATGTCTTCATCTTCTTCCATCTTGAATAGCTCATACTTTCTGATTAAGAGGTTGACCTTTGCTTCTTGAACTTGCTTGCTTCCTTCATAAGTCAGAACCAAATTGTTATAGATTTTTTTTTATTGTTTCTTTTTCAGTGCACTTATCAAATTCCTTGAAGGTGATTGCATTGATCATGAAACTATTGGACTTATGATTACGGGTGGGAATAGGCTAGGCCATACTTTGAAAGGCCTAAGCTTGGCCTACGAATTCTTTTTTAGGCCTAAGCCTGGCATACGGTCTATCATATGCTTTTTTTTCGGTCTGGCCTAGCCTTTTTAAAATTTTGGCCTGACCTGGAAGCCTATTTTAAAGCCTTATTCACATTAAAATAATTAAATGCTATACTAATACCACATGATGCTCTCCAAATACCAATATCAATGTATATATCTATATATATTAAACAAAAAATATTTTTTCTAACAAATTAATTTTAAAAAAAAATCTGAAACAAACACATCCTTTAAACTCTAAAAAATAATTTTTAGTTTCAAATAATAGATTTTTTTTTCTGAAACAAACGCCCCTATTATTATCTCTTAAACAAATATGGAACGATTACTGAGTGATTGACTAATTGAACGACTACCGAATATGGAACGACTACCAAATATAGATTGTTACCGAATATGGAACGGCTACTGAATATGGAATAATTACTGAGTGATTGTCTAATTGATAGAATTTAAAATAGAAAATAATATTATTAATATAATAATAAAAATAATATTAATAAATAATAAAGTATATATAGGCTGGCCTATCAGGCCTAATAGGATTTTTTATTAACCTGAACCTGACCTATTTAAATAAATAGGTTTTAAAAACAGCCTGAGCCTAGCCTTTTTATTAAATAGGTGAGGCCATACCATAAGCAGGCCAGTCCATAGACCACTGATGAACGACCTAGCCTATTCCCATCCCTACTTATGATGCATCGTTTACATATTTATCTTTTCAACATCCATCTTTTTCCTTGAAATTTCACTACCATCAGAATTTGTTGGAGTAGTGTAGCCATCTTCCACTAAGTCCCAAAGTTCAAGATCTTGTGAGATGAAGAAACTCCTTAGCATGTCCTTCTAATACTCAAATCGTCCACCATCAAACAAAGATGGCCTATTGATGTTTCCTCTAGAAACTTCTTCACCAAATCCAGACATTGTTGAATCCTTGGATCTTTGTTCCAATTGAAGGTGAAAACACGAAAAGGGAGGGTTGAATTAAGTTTGACTATGTTGGATTACTTTTGGTAATTTATTTAAAATTGTTTCGTGTTTGGTGACTTACTTAGAATAAAAGTAGTAGCAATTAGGTTAAGTGATTAGAGGCAAAAGTAAAATAAGAATTGTAGAATTAAAGTGACACAAGAATTTATACTGGTTCACCATCAATTTGGTAGCTACATCCGGTCCCCTTTCTCAAAGGATTAATCCACTAATTCAAAACTTGAATTACACAACACCTGACCCTACAAGCATGTCTTCTCAAAACAACCTAACAGCTACAGACTTTTTGAGGAACACAAACACCTTGACTCAACGATCCAAGTCTTCACAACACAACATGAAAAGATGCAAATTGATTGAGGAACACGAAAGCCATTATCGAGTTGTGTTACAAGATTTTGGAAAAAAATTGGTTTGCTTCTAACAAGATGATTGTAACAATGACACTCACACTAGAAAACAGTTAGAAAATATTTATTTTGAGCAAGTGTTTCTATAGACCTTAACCTTATGAACTCTAATGAGTTAGGAAATTTTGTGCTTGTGAACTCTCTTGTTTTCTTTTTCAGTCTTGAGTATCTATTATTAAAATAGGTTAGGGTTTCTCATTTGTCCTTGCAAAATCAGAATCATATCTTTGCAAATAATAAATGTATCTTCTTGTGAGTGTTTCTTCTTGTAAACCATTTTTTATCATATCTTTTTTAAATAATTCATTTATTGTCTCGTAGATTCTTATCAACTCTTGTTGTAAATAATTCATATCTTCTTGTAGATAAATTTTGACCAAATCTTCTTGTAAATCACTCATATCTTCTTGTTTTCTTTTTCAACGTTAAGTATCTATTTATAGAATAGGTTAGGGTTACTTCTTTGTCCTTGCAAAATCAGAATCGTATCTTTGCAAATAATAAATGCATCTTCTTGTTAGTGTTTCTCCTCCTAAACAATTATCATGATCATATCTTCTTGTAAATAATTTTTTATTATATCTTCTTGTAAACAATTTTTGATCATATCTTCTGGTAAATAATTCATATTCGCTTGTAGAATCTTATCAACTCTTTTTATAATTAATTCATATCTCGTAGATAATTTTTGGTCAAATTTTATTGTAAATAATTCATATCTTCTTATGATAAATATTGATCAAATCTTTTTGTAAATAATTCATATATGCTTATTGATAAATCTTGATCAAATCTTCTTGTAAATAATTTATATCTTCTTGTATATAAATCTTGATCAATCTTTTTCTAAATAATTCATATCTTCTAGTGATAAATCTTGATCAAATTTTGATCAAATCTTCTTTTAAATAACTCATATCTTCATATTGATAAGATCTTGATCATATCTTCTTCAAATCTTGACCATATATTCTTTTCAACTTGATCAAATATTTTCTTCAATTATAAATATGAATCAAATCTTGTTTTAGATTGTCTTCAAAAACACAAATCTTTTTTCATACTCTTGCTTGATTTGAGCTAAAATGGATTCGGGTTATTATTGGATCATCAATAGTTTTTTATTCGGCTAAGTTGTCTTTTCATACTTAATTCTTTCAATATTAGTTGTTGACTTTCCATCAGATGCATTGACTTTCTTGTTGGAGTAAGATGTATTTCTTGAATAATAATAGTCAAATGTAGAATTGCATGACTTGAAGTTAGTGGCATTGGACAAATCACCTTGTTAAAACTTCAGAGTCAGTGCAACATTAGAGGCTGCATTTGGTGTGTGTTGCACCATTTTGATCAACAGATTGTGAGCTTTGATTTTTTTGATTTGAACAATCTCTTCACAGTTAATTATACCTTAATATGAACTTTTCAAAGGCATGATGAGTTTGTGCTATTCTTCATAGGCAAATTTCAAACCCAAACATCAGACACAAGCATTAGTGGCAATCTTCGTAACCTTTATAGGTACGTTACTATCAGAGGCTATTGATCAGAGGCAAACGAGTATACTTTGTGTTCTTCTGATCTCATCCTCTGGCCACTTCCTCTAATATCTTCTTCTGATTTTCTTCTTTTAATTTTTACATACTTAATGAAATCGTTAATGAAATTTATTGTTCTCATAATGTTTTTGTTAACATCAAAACCATAAGTAGAAAACAAACTAGGTTCCAACACGAGTGTTGCTAGTATAAAAAAGGTTTGTGTGCAGATTGTGGCGGTCTTGTTCATGTCTTTGATGGTGAGTGGCTTAGTGATTTTTCTAAATTCATTGGTAGTTGCAATGTGTATATTGCAAAGCTTTGGGGGAAGGTATGAAGGTTAAAGGTAACTCGTACTACAGGTTTTTCTTTCATAGACCTTTAGGTGGATTCATAAATTGTTGTGCGACTTTTAACCACTGAGTTTTAGCTCATATTTGTTGTGATACCTCGTACTACAGATTTTCCTTGATTTACATGAATTTGTTCTTACTAAGATTAGTCATTTGTTAGTTGCCGATAGAACTGGAATTGCTATAGTTCGATTGGTTGTTCTGTAGTTTTTCTTTTCGGGAAAATACACATGTGCATCTAAATATAACAATTTGTTTCATTACAAATAATTATAAAACAAGATATAATAGTCTTTCATCTTTTATCCATCTATTACTGAAAATTTAAAATGATGTAATCTAATTTAACGTGTTTAATCCCCTTAATGCTTATCATTGCTTCGACACAATTTTATAACCCCTATATATGTGTTTGAGAAGTGTCCAAAAAATGTTTTAGGTGAGTTGATGCAAAGATAAAAAGAATTTTTTTAAGACACTTATCTGAATTGTCGGAAACATATTATATAAGTGTTGGACACATGACGTATGTGACACGTCAAGTGTCCATAATTCATAAATTCATTTATCAAGAAGCGGTCGCATATACAAAAACTAGGTTTCTCTGTGATATGACAAAGTAAAAATCAATTCTTAGTTGGCATAAACATAAATTCCGATTTAACATTCATATTCCACCACATCAGTTTCATGTTTTTCACTATAAGCTCCTGTCCTAAGAATATATAGATTTTTTGTCATCTTTTATTCATTGTTCCAAATAGGGTGTCAATTCACATGAAGCTCTGGTTACTGGTTTCACCTGCACCACTACTACCCAAAAGTAATAAAATTCAGATTCATAATTAACATATATAATTCTGAAGTAAATAAATATTTGAAACTTGAAAAAAGGACACAATTAGGCAAAAAAAAACTCACCTCTTACGCTTGGTTTTGGAGCCAGTTGAAGAAGAAGGATTAGTATGCCAATTCCTTTTTCTTTGATTTATGAACCAGTTATTAATCTGCTTTAATTGAAGTCCTGTTTCCTGGACCAACCTTGCCTTGTCTTCTTCCTAAAAGAACATTCACGAGTAGAATATGATCAGCATTCATTGAAGAATGAAGAGACAAATGCCCAACGGCCAGCAATATCAAGGTTGCGTTAGTTAGGTACATTAATTATTAGGACATAACAATATGACATTATCAATTCACGAGTCATAGTTGTCTACTTGGTCACTTCTAGCTAGTACGGATAATTTATATTACCTCTTTACTTATAAATATAAGTACTGTTACTAAGTGTATTATTTTTTTGAAACATATTATTTAGTAATACTATTAATATGTTTTGAAATATAAAAAAGTCAAATTTAACACAAATATATACGTTTATATTAAAGGACGAGAGGTAATGCTCTAAAACATCATGAAAATAATAATGGTTTATTCTTTAATAATAGTTTATTCTTGTGACTTAACACATTGAGTAACTCATTTAAATGTATGTGTATATTATTGAAGTAAAAATTATGAGCATATAAGTCTTATCATAATTAATTGATTTTAAAGAAAAAAGTATAATCACTTTCTCTCTTTTGTAAAAGAAAAATAAAATAATGTTTCGATTCAAACACTCATTTTACATATTGTTAGCGCTAGAAATAATAGAAAAATTAATATTATAAGAAAAGAGATAAACAGAAAAATTGAGATGTTATTAATGTATAAAAATTATCGGTGTTTGAATATTAGAGTTCAAAGAAAAATTACACAATCTCTTTGATATCTTCGGTTGTTTTGTTTTTGACAAAAAATATTATAAATTGTTTAAAGTTCTGGCATACCAGAAAAACAATTAATTAAGTTATAATTTACTATACAAATACTATTTTCTATTTCTGTCTGTTTCAAAAAAAGTGTGATTTAAATTTCTTTTAAATATATTACAAATTATTAATATTGTATTAAAAAATTAAATGACACTAGTTTTGATATATATTAATTGTGAAGAAGACACCAAATATAGGAGGAGGAAGTAAATTTTTAATGAAGTTTATACATAATATAAAGTTTACAAAATTAATTAACTATTAAATTCAATGAAATAGACAAATATAATTAGTATAAATTAAGAACTTGTCAACACCTCATCTGAATGTATATTTCAAATTTTGATATATGCATATATACTTACTGTGGGGTAGGGCCATTTAGAGTGTGATTGCCACCAAGCTTTCAAAAGGGATGTGGTATCACCAGGTAGCTTTCCCGCTCTTCTTTTCCTTAGAATTTCTTCTCTTATGTCCACAATCTTGTTCTTGTAACCCTAATTGATTGAAACAACAATTATAAATTAACATGCAAAAGCAATCCAATATTAACTTTATAATTATGTGATAATTAACTACCTGTTTTAGCTCGTGCTTTAATTCTTGTCTCACACGTTCCATTAAAGATCTTTCACTTTCAGTTGGAACAAGAGGACCGAAGGTGAGACTATCACCACCATCTAGGCTTCCTTCGTATAAGTTTGCATTGCTCTCTGCTTGGTCGTCTTCATCGTCCGACATTGTTGCACCAGTCCCTTCCCCGGGAGATACACCTGTTCATAATATTTATTTTTAGTTAATTATTAGTCTTCATACAGTAACGCATGTGAGTTCTACAAGGCATTATAATTTGAGCCAAAGTAACTCTCCTTCATGTTCATTTACTCAAATTACACTGCTTTTTTCCAGCATTATTTGGTTAGAGTGTATCAGGTCTCGGACCTGGACGGATCTACGTACAACCAAGTAATTGGGGGATGCTGTCCCACTTCCTTTTCTATTTTACTTCTGAGTTGTTGGATAATTTTATTCTTGTCGTAATAAATATCAAGTATTGTCCTTAATATCCACTAATTAAAATTTCTTGATCTGTCACGTATCTCGAGTCCTTATTGAACCGCGGCCTAGATAAGTGATAACTACTTGCTTTCTCCACTAGTCCTAAATTCCCATTTAAACTTTTATTTCCTACCCTAACTTTTATTCACTCTATTCTATTTTTTATAGAATATAGTGATAGGTGTAAACTCTATATATAGAGACACCTATTTGACATCCAGGGCTCCACTATTAGTCATTTATAAATAAATAATTTTTAAAATTTTGAGAAAAAACAACTTTTTATCTTTGAGTATACACCAAAAATTACTCATTTTTATATTTTTCAAGTGATAGTTATTTATGTTTAAAGAATACTATTTAATATGGATAGGTCACACCAATATTTACCGGTCAAGCTTTGTAGAGACTGCTCCAACTCCCAACAAGCCATAACAGCTTCCATGGCATGAACACGGACATGTTGTTGCAATTGTTCTTTAAAAGCACAAAGCAGGAGAACATAATGTGTCTACAAAAAATTAATATTATAAGATTAAATTAAACAAACATACAAGTTTAAATATCTCATAATATAAACAAAAATAGATAAGAGAAAATTATTTAATTTAAAATTTGAAACCAAATAAATGTAATTTTCTTTCACACATTTTTATTTATATTTTGAGACAAAGTAGTAAGAAAAATAATATAATGCATTTTTTCAAAAAACCTCAACCATAGTTTGAGTACAGGAGGTTATTAGTTGCCATCATCGCACACTATACTTTTAAGTTTCAATAGTCAACAAACACAATAAGTCAAGTTAATAGTATCTCCTTTTCTTTTTAATTAATTAATTGTCTATATTTTAAAAGAATTTTGTTACTATTTATATTTATCTGTCATTTTCAAAAATTAAGGTTGAATTAACTTTCTTTTGCCCATTACAGCATTAACTATATATATAAGAGATGAATTGGTACAATGAATAAAAATGAACTATCCAAAATTTAATAAAAAGTTTAATAATTTTAGCAAAAACAACAACTTTATTTTTTATTTTTGGATAAGGTAGAAAAGCCTAAGAAGACAATTTAAAAATATGGTTGGTTGGAATTTGATAGTATGTACAATTTGATAGTATGTTTTAAGGAAGATATATAGTGAATCCAGATCCATGTATCACACGGATGAAATTACCCACTTTTTGTAACGGAGGTAAAAGTAAGTTATGGAGCCTATGTTTGGCAAAGTGAAATGAACGCACAAGTAACAATTGATAGCTCAATTTGATCATTTGGACAACCGTGAATCCAACCATAATTACTAGTGTGGTTAAGAGTGACACGGAATTTGGTGTTTGAGTAAAGTTACATTTCAAGAGGGGTGGCTAATTATATGGTAGACCAAATTATTAACTAGTATATATCATGGAGGTGGTTCATCTATACATGTAAAAGGAAGTCGGGTCTTACTTGTTCGGATTGGTAATAATCCTATGGTCTGTTTACCAAACATATAGTCCATAATTTTATGTAATACGTTGGAATATTTATTAAACTCCCATTTAAATAATTTGTTTGCTTATAAAAATAAATAAGGGAGCTAGTATAGTAAGCTACTTGGTCTAGGTTATTGATAATGAGGTACTCTTAAGTCACATAAATTTTTTGAAGTATTTATTGCATAACATAGCTTTTTTTTTTTTTAAGTCGCATAGTTTTTCTTTTTATTACTAAAAAGTTATTTCAAAACTTAACTTCATCATCTTTGCCTCTTCCTGATCATTGTCTCAAATGAATGTTAAAAACGAGTCAGGTATGATATGCATTACCGTAATACCAGTAACGTATATAGGTACAAAGGGGAAAGATCGAGAAAATAAACTTGGTGAAAATTCCAAGTTATGTTTTTTGCTGATAGTAAAGGGCACATGACTACATGTAATGTGTAAGACTAACAATTAATTCTACAGTGAAATTAAAGATCTAGACCACCAAATTAATTAAGTTTTAATTTATTTTAAATACAAAATCAAGTTGATGGTTAGCCATAATCAATAAAAAATAAGTGAACCTTCGAACAAGTTGGGAATATTAATTAAGATGTTAGAAGAAAAAGTAAAAGGAAAAACCTCACAGCTGCAGCCTGCAGCATCCCAAGTCAAGTCAGGTCAGGACAAAGTAATTAGTTTCAGTTACTCTATTAATGAATCTCTTTCCCTTATCACCGAAAAAAAATCAGATTCATTTACTCTCTAGTCGTGCTACAGTCCAACATTAAAAAAAAGCAAATTAAAAAGAAATGTTACTTTCCCATCATTATCTTTTTCTTTATATATTTAATTCTGCACCAAGTACCTACAATCATAAAACTGTATTTTTTTTTTTTACAATCATCAAACTGTATTTCTAATTCTGCATAAGTAGCTTATTTAGTGAATTAAGAGAGTCTGAAAAAGTTATAAAAACTATATATATTTAAATTCGTCAAACCTAACCTAATTATTAATTTATAGTAAGTGTATTTCTACTTTTACCCTAATCGACAGTACCCCTCCTTTACTGTTTTTTAAAGTCTAAACAACAAACCCCGGAAATTCAGGAAAGGAAGATCCAACCTTCACTTAATAATAATAAATACAAATAAGGAAACAAAAGCACAAAATCTAGACAAAAAGTAAGAAAAAAAATTGTGTAATCCAAGAATCGCAAATTAATAGAAATTTAGAATCACAAACAAGCTTGATGGTTAATATACTATTGCTTTTGCAGAGTTAGTTAATTAGGTTAAACACGACAACAATAAAGAAACAAAGAGGAGACATAAATCAATAGTTGAAAAGTAGATTAAAGTAGCAGTGGGACAATACAGAAGAATAAAATATTGTTTGCATGGATAAAAAGAAGATTACAAATTAATAATTGATGCTAAATAATTGATAAAATTAGGTTTGGGTTGTTGTAACTAACCATGAATTGATCAAGTTCCTTCTCATCCACAACACCGTTAGCAAGTGTAGAATACTTGTCAACCACGCGCTGCGACTGTTGAAGCTGCGCGTCGATCCTAGGAAGTTGATCGACCGGCGTTGCGATTCTCAAACAGGAAACGTGAGCTGATAGAAGCTGATCGTAGAGAGGATGTCCAAGAATGTCTGCTTTGTATTGTGATAACTCTTCTGATTCGGTGTTGTTACTTTCCGTCCGGTTCCGATCCCTGATTTTCTCCATCATGTTTATTCCCCTTACGTCGTCGTTTTGAGATGTGTCTGGTTGTAAGTGGAGGAAATTTTGCTGCCGTAGGGTTGCGGCGTTGTTGAGCCACGTTGGCGCTGATCCGGCGCCGGAGAATGGTAGCATCCTCTGCATGTCCCTGCTTTGACTTAATTGTTGATCCTCCGTGAATGGTTGGAAGTTGATTTCGTGTGATAGATGGTCGTGGTGAAAAGCCATTTGCTTAATCGTGTTTTTTTTTTCTTCTTATATTTTTCACTGCTTCTACGTTTAATTGGATGTCATGAAGCTGAGACGCAAAAGACAACTGAGGGTGAGTTGAGAATTTTGAGTGGAAAAATCACGGTGAGAATCGGAGGTAGAGCTAGGTAGGGAGAAGAGGTGTGGAAAAGCACTTTTTTTTATGGGGGAAGACTTTTTGAAGGATGATGACACGAAAGTCGAGGGCTAGAGTGAGAAAGGATCCAAAGGTTGGGATTGGTGATAACGTGCAGGGGTTTGTGGTGTTACCTTATTGGAGATTTTCATGTAATAATAAGACAAAGATTGATCAATGATGTTGGAGGCAGCTATAATGATATTTTTTTAATTAGTAGTATTATTTAATTACACCAATCAAACCTTGCTAAGTGTGGTAAATAATTAATGTTTTGTTTTGTGTTCATTCATTTCACTTTAATTTAATTTTACAAGTAATTATCATGACATGGTTCCGAAAGTGGACACGGTCTGCCGACGTGTTGGTTTCGTATTTCTTGAGATATTTTTTTATAATTTGGATAAAAAATCATGTTTTGCTTTTGACGGAAATTTATAATAATTAATTGAAATTGAAAGATGATGGAGACATTTTTGTTTGTTTAGTAACATGAATTAGTCCTAATCCGCCTGCCTACCCTTGTTTTCACGCTTCACCCAACCCAACACAGTGACCGGCTCTCATACATATTCTCTCTGCGGTCCCATAAACCAAAAAGGACGTAAGAGGGGGAGTGGCAGTGGCATGGGCTGGCAACTACCCAACCCGAAAGCGACTTGAGCACCCACGTCTGACACGTGTTTTAACGAGGTTTCATGGACCACAACAATAGTACTGCAAGATTTAGGACTGTGGGCCAAATAATGTTCGTACACTGCTAAAAAACTGAGACATAACTCAGCTAGTACATTAGCTGTGCCGCTGTGCTATTCTAAACTCACCTTAGCTCTAGCTGATTCATATCATGGAAGGAGGTGCCGCCGGCAGGCAGAGACACTGATTTGGTACAAAAACAAACTTATTTTTCTTTTATTTTAAAAATATTTTTTAGGCTGTTAATTTGTTAGAGTAAAATTGCTAAAAATATTTTTTAAAACCGTATTTTTTATTATTATTTTTTAAAAATCCACTTTTAATCATTTTATTTATGAAATCGGATTTTGAGCATCCATTTTATAAATTGTAAAATTTTGTTGATTTTTTATTTTTATTTTTATTTTGGTTACCTGAAACACTAACTTTAATAATATTAAATTATGTGTAATGTTTTTTTCATTTGTGAAAGTCTTTGTTTTTATTTACAATATTAATGGACCATCACTAACACATCATATATAATGAAGTATACAATATTGTAAAAAAAATAATAGAAATTAATAAATACAATAAAAGATAATAAAACCAAAATTTAAATTTTAAAATTAAAAGATTAAAAATTATTTTTTTATAAAATAAAAATATTAGAAATGTATTTAAATCGTTATAAAAAATAAAAAGTTCTAAAAGAAATAGATAAAGCAATTATGGCCACTACGCGAAAAATAGCATTTTACAACGCTTTTTTTAATCTATTTACAGCGCTTTTTCAAAAAAAAAAACGCTGTGGAATCTAGCGCTGTAAAAGATACAACAGCACTTTTAAAAAAGCACTATAAAAGATGTAAATATAATGCGCGCTTGTTATACACATTTTACAGCGCTTTTATGAAAAAACGCTGTAAAATGCAGACCCATAACTCATATAATGGGTGTGCATTTTACAGCGCTTTTTTAAATAAGCGTTGTAAAATGCACACCAATTATATGAGTTATGGGTCTGCATTTTACAACGCTTTTTCATAAAAGCGCTGTAAAATGCACACCCATTATATGAATTATGGGTCTGCATTTTACAGCGCTTTTTTGGGAAAGCGCTGTAAAATGTACACCCAACATATGAATTATAGGTGCATATTTTACAGCGCTTTTGCAAAAAAACGCTGTAAAATGTCCACCCAATCCACATTTTACAGCGCTTTTTCAAAAAAGCGCTGTAAAATGTGCTTTTTTTTTTTAAAAAAAAAACGCTTGAAATTAAATATTTGAAATAAAAAGCGCTTTTTAGCTTTTTATGGCATTATTTTTAGAAAGCGATGTCTTTTATCTTTTTATCCAAAATTATTTTGATCCAAAATCAGTTCACAATCAGTGCACACAACAACAAAATATATTCAAATACCATAAGCAATTCACACAATTAGTAGAACAGAAAACAGAACTCTATAACTTAATTAACATATATGTAACTCTGTAACTCTGTAATTTACAACCTAATTAACTACATTCAGATACATATATATAACCTAATTAACTACATATACATTGAACCTAATTTACAACCTAATTAACTACATATTCATATGCATGTTCATATATTGTGTCCTATGATCATATACATATAATAACTAACAGAATATACATTATATGCACTAGCTACCATATAATATTCAGATCCCTTGTCCAGCAGCATGCTATTTCCCAGAAAATCAAATAATTTTCATTTCAAGCACATACTGACATCAGTCTTCCTTTAATTCCATTAGATCTTCCTCAAAATATGATGGACTGGAATTGTCAAAGTATTGCAATGTAAAACTTGAACATATTATATTAAGTTAGTATCAAATATATAGATAATTTATATATGAAAATCATATAATGAAAATACAGTACCGTTTCTGGGATAATAGTTTTATTCTTGTCAACAATCTCCTTCATGAATCTCAATACATAGTACCCACAGTCGATGTTGTTTGTTTGACGAGGGCATTGTAAAATAAAACATATAAGTCAATAAAATATTTTTGCATTAATCGTAAAGGCATATATTTGTAAATGAAAATTTAAAGGCATATATTTCAAACCTTTATTGGGATCCATGTGATGTTATTAGACTTTTGCTTCGACACTGTAGCACCTCTTTGAACTCGAAAAACTTGTAAGGCACTATCGAATGAATAAATATGATTATTATAGCATGAACATTATATATATATATATATATATATATATATATATATATATATATATATATATATATATATATATATGTAAGAAATAAATGAATATTACTTACGTGTTGAACATAGTCTTTATTTCAGAGTGATTGTTGTAATTGTCATGCAAGGGATCCAAATAGTATATAACTTCAGAGACCGCATTGATTGCAAATAGCACCCAATGTACCCTACAACAACAAAAATTTGGTTAAGCAATTTTGTTTATACACAACTAATAAATTAAAATCATATCAATTAAAAAATATATAAATAAATAATATATAATTACGTACCCTGAATTATATGGTGCGAAGAACAATTTATCCTTTTCTATATTTCCTAATAACATATTTACAATGTATTTCTTTACATTTCCTGGATCGAGTTTGCACATCGACAGCTTATGCGGAGACAAGAATGAGTATTTATTTGACAATTTCCTCGTGCACATGACCTTCTCATACAAAAACCTTCAATCAAAATTTTAAACTAGATTAATTACCAATACATTTAATTAATTACCAATAAATGCAATTAAAAGTATTTTTTACCTTATGTACAAGCTCATGACAGTAGCACTAAGCTCCTTATGTTTGAGAAGTTCGTCAATGTGCTCCTTTTCGAGAAATTCATCAAACTCCTCTCCGAATATATCTTTATTCATGGGTATGATGCGTGAATCCTCGTTGCTGTCCATGTAACGTTTTACTTGGATGTCAAGACTTGCCCCGTATTTAGCAAGGCATGGCCGACTTATTTTAGGAACATGGGCAGCAGCGACTGATTTTCCCTGATCCAGTTTTCTTGCTGCAATTTTGGCAGCTTTATTACCCTCCAGCCTTTGTAGTTTGGCAGCCCTATTACCCTCCAATTTTGGAGGTTTGCTGGCTTTTTTTGGATGTACGGGTGGTTTATTTAATTAGATCTACAAAAATGAGGTTAAATGTTAGTTTATTGAATCTGAAAAAATGACAAACCTTAGGAAATAAATGTGACAAACCTTTTCGGGAGATGTATCTGATTTGTTTATGGGAATCTTTTTTTCGAGGGTAACAAGATGGTTGGGCTATGCCACGTAACTACCAATAGCTTCGCCCAATAACTGCATATCTCCATCGTTGTCCGACATCGGCAACGATGCAGTTGGTTCAAAAGCAACAACATGCGATACTTTAACATGGCCCACAGGGATCAGAGTATTGTGCAGTACTTCTCCCGAAGTATTGTACAATTGCCATGTTGCGAAAAATGGGTTTGAGTCTGATGTTTTTGTTAATAATGTGTTTTTGGGGATTCCCATGATGCGTACAAGGTGTTTGAAGAAAATCCTGTTAGATAAGGTCTTGTTAGGTGTCTGATGAATGTTTTTTTTAAAGCCTTTTACAGCGCTTTTTCAAATAAGCGCTGTAAAATGTCTCATTGTTTTGTAATGTTATATGAATTATATTTTCACAGCGCTTCTGTAAGACTCGTAGTTTTTAAATCCTAAATTATACAATTTAAGGATATTTTGTGTGGAATTTCTTAGGCTGTTAGCCCCGTTTTTGGTATGAAGTTAGTTAAATGCCAAAAATATATTTGTGGAAATTGGATTAAAATTATTTATCGGAAAATAATTTATTCACGTTACGAAGGATTTAATACCGGGCAATTTTGTTAAAAATATCTCGGGTTGCCGAAAATTGCATCTGTCACTTGAGTTGCGACGAGGGTAGATATTTTTGACAAAAAGTGGTTTGGAGAGGTTATGGGTGAAATTGTAATTTTAATAAATATCTAGATATTTGTTAAGTTATAATTAATATATATATATATATATGTTTGTTTGGAGGAAAAAGGAAAAGAGGTAGAAAAGAAAGAAAATGAACTAGAAAGAAAGGAAATAAGAAGGAAAGAAAGACAAAGGAGAGAGAATGAAACATTTCTCTTCTTCTTCCTCTGCCTCGCGAAGAAACCATCTCCTCCTCCCTTTTTCTTCTTCGTTGATTTTGCTTCCTTTTTCTTTCTTTGACTTCCATAATAGAAACCCAAGGATTAGTGGGTAAGAGAGCAAGGTTTTCTCAGCTTCATACTTCCCCGTTGTTTCGAAAACGAAGAAAAACGGTATTAGGGATTCAAACACAAACCTCCCCGTTTCACCTAGATCTAAGCTTCGTTTCGCAAAGAGATAGAAGGGAAAGTTGCTCACTACCATGCTACGGTGCTAGGGGACCAACTTTGGAAGCGGCGTTGCAAGCGGAGATTTTACCGGAATTGATCGCGGTGCCGTAAATCGAAGTTAAAGCTAACGATAAGGTAAGGGCTCCTTCCAAACTTTTAGTTTGCATTTAGGGCCTTATCTGTGGTTGTGTGGAAACGAATTTCGTTAGGGTTGGAGTATTGAGTTGGGAGAAAAGGTATCTAAGGTTTTATGGGTAAAATCTTAGAGTTAGGTTTTGGTTATATTGATGAATGTTTCTTGGAAAATGAATTTAAACTCATTTATGTATGATTTTGAGTAAATGAAACTTGTGTGTTTGAGTAGTGGATTGTGTTCATTTGTGTTCGTTGTTTGACGTGTTCTTAATTGATACTGATGAAATTTGATATGTGTTTGGTTGGATTTTGTGGAAAAATGAATTGATGTGTTTTGATGTGGGTTGATAATATGTTTGAGTTGTTTTGCGTGGAATTTGAAAACCATTAAGTTAAATGAGTATTAAGAATGGGGAATCTCTTAATGTCTTGTTTACTTAATGTGTGTTTGGGAAAATCGTTTAAGTTAACTGGGCGTTAAGAATGGGGAATCTCTTAATGTCTCGGTTACTTAATGTCGTTTTGAAAATCGTTTAAGTTAACTGGGCGTTAAGAATGGGGAATCTCTTAAGGTCTTGTTTACTCAATGTTTGTTTTTGAAAATCGTTTCAGTAAATGAGTATTAAGAATGGGGAATCTCTTAATGTCTTGTTTACTGAATGTTTTGTTGTGGAAATCGTTTAAGTAAAAAGTATATTGAGAATGGGGAATCTCTTAATATGTCTATTTGCTTAATGTTTTACTTTGAAAATCGTTTTAAGTTAAATGAGATTTAAGAATGGGGAATCTCTTAATGTCTTGTTTACTTATGTGTGTTTTGGTAAATCGTGTTGACCCGTGATAGGTGGCACCTCGGTAAACAGTACTGACCCGTGATAGGTGGTACGTTTACGATTTACGTTGGTTAAGTTGTGCTGACCCGTGATAGGTGGCACCTCGGTAAACAGTACTGACCCGTGATAGGTGGTATGTTTACGACTTACGTTTTTGGTAAATTGTGCTGACCCGTGATAGGTGGCACCTCGGTAAACAGTACTGAACCCGTGATAGGTGGTACGTTTACGATTTACGTTTGGTAAGTTGTGCTGACCCGTGATAGGTGGCACCTCGGTAAACAGTACTGACCCGTGATAGGTGGTATGTTTACGACTTACGTTTTTGGTAAATTGTGTTTGTCCGTGAGAGACTGCACAGGTGTTTGTCCGTGAGAGACTACACCCTGGTGAATTGTGTTTGTCCGTGAGAGACTGCACAGGTGTTTGTCCGTGAGAGACTACACCTTGGTAAATTGTGAATTGTTGGTTCGTTTTTCCGTGTAGTAATTGTATTATAAGTGTGTTTGATTCAAATTATGATTGTGTTGATTTTGCTAAGTGTTATGTTTTGAAACTATGTGTAAGTGTGTTTGATTCAAATTGTGATTGTGTTGATTGTACTAAGAACTATGTTTTGGAATTGTGTGATGGTATGTTAGATTGCAAAACCATTTCGAAACTAATGTTGTTGTGGTGATTGTGTTATAATTGCCAAGTGTGGATGTTTGGGAAGTGTGTGATAGCGTGTTTGATTGCAAAACCATTTCGAAACTTAAGATGTCGTGGTAATTGTGTTATAATCGCTAAGTGATTTGTTTTGGAGTTTTGAGTAAGTGTGATTGATTGCAAAACTGTTTCGAAACTCAAGATGTCGTGGTGATTGCGTTATAATTGCTAAGTTTGATTGTTTGGATTTGTGGGTAAGTGTTGATTGATTTTGAAACCGTTTGAAAAGCTGAAAAATGCTGAATTATGCTGTTTTTCTGCTGCTGTCTGATGTGTATTCGAATACAACAGGCTGTATTCGAATACAGACATGCTGTTTTTGCCACTGACTTACTGTGTAGTCGAATACAGACTGTTGTAGTCGAATACAGACATGCTGTTTTGCCACTGACTTGCTGTGTAGTCGAATACAGACTGGTGTAGTCGAATACAGACATGCTGTTTTGCTGCTGAATGCTGAAATAGCCTTGTATTCGAATACAAAGATGCTGTATTCGAATACAGAAATGTTGTTTTGTTAAAAACTTCATTTTTCAACCTTGTTTATGAATTTTTAGCATATGGAAACACTTTTAAGGTGCATGCTAAGTTGAAAAGGTATTTTGTGCATTTAAAAACTTAAATGTTATGTGTTAACTGTTAATTTCGGTTGGTGACCCTTTACAACTATTGTGGAAATCTGGGCTTTGCCCTCAGATGAGAGTCAGGACAAACCTACCTGTTCGTACCCTACGGATGGGAATGTAGATGGGAATGCTTGACTGGAGCTATGTTAGGAGGATCTTACGGGGCGCGTGGAGATCACTCAGGGTGTATAGTTTTTGTAGAATGATCAGATTAGGTTGACATTGAGGGAACATATGTCTTTATTTTGAATTGTGTTTATTTCAAAGTGGAAGACTGTACCACTTTTTGATGTGTAAATATTTTGGACTCATGTTTTGAAAAACTATTCCGCTGCTTGTAAATTATTATGACTTAATTATTTACCCAAAGGTGTTTCCTTATTTATTTTCTCTGTTTTATTTTAATTTCTTTTGAAAAAAAAATACATCCTCGCTTTGAAAAACGGGGTGTTACATTGTGGTATCAGAGCTTTGGTTTGGTTTTCTTTGGGGGCTGTGGAACCTTTGGTTATAGATTGTAAGTCAACCTGTAGGTTGTGAGTCGTTATCTGATCATGCGTCGGGGTAATTGGTCTGAGTTGTCAGATCAGGGGTAGTTATTATGTGTTGATATATTTGAAACTTAGTTTTGGAATTATTCGAAGTGGTGTTAACACTTCTTCTTGATGTTTGTTTTTTCGGAAACACTACCTCCAAGAGGGAACGACGTTGCAAGGATGAACATCAGTAGGGATGATCAAATGGTTGGAGCTACAAATAACATGGAGGTTTTGTAGTTGCACGAGTTGCTGCAAAGACTCTACGAGATCTGGAGAAGAGGAAAAGAAAGATCTGTGCTCTTAAGATTAAGAGGGTTAGAATACTTTCATCGTTACCATCCTCCAAAGTTCAAGGGTGATGAGGACTCAAGAAAAGAGTTGACTAGTGGATTCAAGAAGTGGAAAAGATCTTCGAGATGACGGATTGTCAGGCAGAGTTGAAGCAAATCATGACGACATGGAATTTATAAAATGGTCCCAAGGACACAGAAGCTATGTGTTGGTGAAAACTCGAAGATGATGAGTATGGATGGATTAACATTAGACTAATAAGGGATTTCAAGTAAAGATCTAAGTTAAGGACTCTTGTTAAGAAAAGTATTAGATGTTTTCCTGGTAGATTTCAGGATGAAATTGGATGAAGTTTGACAACTGTCAAGGAGATGTGAACATCATGGAATTGTTGAGAAGATAAGGCTTCTATTCGGAATAACATTTGGTGATTAGGTGTCAATGAAAGAGACTGGTATTGAAGTTAAGGGAGTGTTGCACATTAGGAGTAAATACTTCCTTGGTTAGATAAAATACGCTTTGAGAAATAGTCGATACCTTGAGGGATAAAGTCGAGCATTCGAATTAGACTGGATTCACAACTTGGATTATTAAGTATGAATCTCATGACGAGTATAGGAGTGAGACTATATATTTTGTTCATAAGTGACCAATCTCCTTGTGGTTTAGGAGATAGTAAGTATGGATAATGATATTGGATGAATCTGTAGACTCATAAGTGTGAATTTTGAGCAATGTTCGGAAAAACATAATGAGTTAAGCCTTGATGTATTTAACTCTATTTTGCCATTAAGTGGAATTTGGAGCATCGAGTACGAGAAAACTTCAAGATTGCGGTAATATAAGTTTTGAGAGTCTATTAAAGGATGGAAATCACTGAGAGGATGTTAATATTTTGATAGGACGAAAGGATTATTCGAGATTTGATTTAGGATCCTAAGATGGTTGACTTTTAGTTGATGATTTAAAATCTCGCAAGGTTGGATGGAGGATCAAGTAATGCTTAAAACATTCATAATCGAAGGAGTTGAGTCATGCAAGTGATAAATGATTCATGTTAAGGATGGGAGTGTTTGGAGATTTTGAAGATCAAATTTGAGAATCCTATTAAATGATAGAAAGTGAAAAGGAAGAGATGGAATGAATGATTTATGATTTAGTTGTTGGTCTTGGGAAATCCAACGTTAAGGTTTAAAATGAGTGTTATAGTGACTAGATGAACAACGAAAGGTATGTGGGTCTTTGAGTTATTTTACTGCAAAATTTATGAGGATGAAGTTATAGATAATTATTTCTTAGGAAATGCTAATGAGGAGTGTTGAGAAATAATTCTTTAGGACGTGTGATTGTTAGGATTCTTCCAGTTGTATCTCGGTAAAGGTTGAGAAGGAATAAGAATCCAGCGAGTGAACCAAATATTGGAAAATGTACCAAGAAATTTGTTGGAGCAGCACATAGAGATGTAGCTTATGACAATTAAAGATTCAGGAAAGGAATTATCTCACCTATAATTCAGACAATATTATTATAAAGGTATTCCAAGATATAAAGACATCACTTGAGAGCATGTCATGGGGATTGTTATTGTGTTCGTCAATCAAAGGAGTTAAATGTTTGCTTGATAGGAAACAATTGAACATGAAATGGAAAAGTTTGGTGGGAATTAGTAAGCCTTGATTTATTGGAATCACTATAATGAAGATGTATCAAGGTTCGAGGTAGAAATTTAAGGTTTGTATAAATGGAAAAGTGATGGAGTGAATACAATGCGGTTGACCTATCATAATGAAAGGATAATCATCAAGTTGCAAATGAAGGACACAGTGAAATTAAGAAGTATCAGAATGAATGTTGGCAGTAGAGGTAGGAGGATTATTTTCGAGTTGTGCATAATTGCGAAGTATGTATGAAATTTTCTAGTGAAGCGTGAATTTGAGGTGTTAGGCATGAGACAAATGTAGACCTTGATCTGTGAATTAAATTCAAGTTGGATTTTAATGGAAAACGTGACTCTTGAAATGAAGTACTAAACTGGAAGGAAGTTTGTGTGTCCCAAGGGGTATAGTCTTTGGAATGATATCGAAAATATTTGAGGAAGCTTCGATCACCAAGCATATATGGTGATGGAATTATTAAATTTATAACTGGAATAACATACTGATAAGAACACTACAGTTGACGTAGTTGTACAACTTAAGCAAATCGAGGATTTGTGGACAAGGGAGAAATTTAGGAGTTCTCGGATGTAGTGATTGTTTGGTGCTCAGTGTGTTGGGGTCATTCTAAGTGTTCCAGTTTGGTACCAAATGGATGTTTCATACCAAGTGGATGCCAATGAGACTACGTGACAAAGGTATGGGATATTTTACTTCGTCGACAGGATCAAAATTATAGGAAAATAAGGAAAACTCAATGGACTTTGAGAAGATTGTTGACTGCTTGTACATTAAGATAACCTCAGTTATAAGTTGCAATGAGTGCTATTACAGTTCGGTTAAGATAGTCTAAGCCACTATCATGGTTGTTGGTTATTTATTGACAAATTGAGGGACTGATCATCCTTAATCTCTTGTTGATAATAGACAAAACCATGTTGAATGGGACGGACGAGCCTTACCGACTATGAATGGGTACAGAGTTATTAAGCACCTTATGAAAAGGGGTAGGCAAGACTTTCTTCGAGAAGGCCAGGTGAAACAAGTTGTGACTTGTATGTTGAATTTGCGTACAAACCTAGGGTGGATTGTTACTCGTACTTTAAGTTTCGAGGACGAAACTAATTTTAGGGGGGTAGTAATGTAAGACCCGTAGTTTTTAAATCCTAAATTATACAATTTAAGGATATTTTGTGTGGAATTTCTTAGGCTGTTAGCCCCGTTTTTGGTATTAAGTGAGTTAAATGCCAAAAATATATTTGTGGAAATTGGATTAAAATTATTTATCGGAAAATAATTTATTCACGTTACGAAGGATTTAATACCGGGCAATTTTGTTAAAAATATCTCGGGTTGCCGAAAATTGCATCTGTCACTTGAGTTGCGACGAGGGTAGATATTTTTGACAAAAAGTGGTTTGGAGAGGTTATGGGTGAAATTGTAATTTTAATAAATATCTAGATATTTGTTAAGTTATAATTAATATATATATATATATATATATATATATATATGTTTGTTTGGAGGAAAAAGGAAAAGAGGTAGAAAAGAAAGAAAAGGAACTAGAAAGAAAGGAAATAAGAAGGAAAGAAAGACAAAGGAGAGAGAATGAAACATTTCTCTTCTTCTTCCTCTGCCTCGCGAAGAAACCATCTCCTCCTCCCTTTTTCTTCTTCGTTGATTTTGCTTCCTTTTTCTTTCTTTGACTTCCATAATAGAAACCCAAGGATTAGTGGGTAAGAGAGCAAGGTTTTCTCAGCTTCATACTTCCCCGTTGTTTCGAAAACGAAGAAAAACGGTATTAGGGATTCAAACACAAACCTCCCCGTTTCACCTAGATCTAAGCTTCGTTTCGCAAAGAGATAGAAGGGAAAGTTGCTCACTACCACGCTACGGTGCTAGGGGACCAACTTTGGAAGCGGCGTTGCAAGCGAAGATTTTATCGGAATTGATCGCGGTGCCGTAAATCGAAGTTAAAGCTAACGATAAGGTAAGGGCTCCTTCCAAACTTTTAGTTTGCATTTAGGGCCTTATCTGTGGTTGTGTGGAAACGAATTTCGTTAGGGTTGGAGTATTGATTTGGGAAAAAAGGTATCTAAGGTTTTATGGGTAAAATCTTAGAGTTAGGTTTTGGTTATATTGATGAATGTTTCTTGGAAAATGAATTTAAACTCATTTATGTATGATTTTGAGTAAATGAAACTTGTGTGTTTGAGTAGTGAATTGTGTTCATTTGTGTTCGTTGTTTGACGTGTTCTTAATTGATACTGATGAAATTTGATATGTGTTTGGTTGGATTTTGTGGAAAAATGAATTGATGTGTTTTGATGTGGGTTGATAATATGTTTGAGTTGTTTTGCGTGGAATTTGAAAACCATTAAGTTAAATGAGTATTAAGAATGGGGAATCTCTTAATGTCTTGTTTACTTAATGTGTGTTTGGGAAAATCGTTTAAGTTAACTGGGCGTTAAGAATGGGGAATCTCTTAATGTCTTGGTTACTTAATGTCGTTTTGAAAATCGTTTAAGTTAACTGGGCGTTAAGAATGGGGAATCTCTTAAGGTCTTGTTTACTCAATGTTTGTTTTTGAAAATCGTTTCAGTAAATGAGTATTAAGAATGGGGAATCTCTTAATGTCTTGTTTACTGAATGTTTTGTTGTGGAAATCGTTTAAGTAAAAAGTATATTGAGAATGGGGAATCTCTTAATATGTCTATTTGCTTAATGTTTTACTTTGAAAATCGTTTTAAGTTAAATGAGATTTAAGAATGGGGAATCTCTTAATGTCTTGTTTACTTATGTGTGTTTTGGTAAATCGTGTTGACCCGTGATAGGTGGCACCTCGGTAAACAGTACTGACCCGTGATAGGTGGTACGTTTACGATTTATGTTGGTTAAGTTGTGCTGACCCGTGATAGGTGGCACCTCGGTAAACAATACTGACCCGTGATAGGTGGTATGTTTACGACTTACGTTTTTGGTAAATTGTGCTGACCCGTGATAGGTGGCACCTCGGTAAACAGTACTGAACCCGTGATAGGTGGTACGTTTACGATTTACGTTTGGTAAGTTGTGCTGACCCGTGATAGGTGGCACCTCGGTAAACAGTACTGACCCGTGATAGGTGGTATGTTTACGACTTACGTTTTTGGTAAATTGTGTTTGTCCGTGAGAGACTGCACAGGTGTTTGTCCGTGAGAGACTACACCCTGGTGAATTGTGTTTGTCCGTGAGAGACTGCACAGGTGTTTGTCCGTGAGAGACTACACCTTGGTAAATTGTGAATTGTTGGTTCGTTTTTCCGTGTAGTAATTGTATTATAAGTGTGTTTGATTCAAATTATGATTGTGTTGATTTTGCTAAGTGTTATGTTTTGAAACTATGTGTAAGTGTGTTTGATTCAAATTGTGATTGTGTTGATTGTACTAAGAACTATGTTTTGGAATTGTGTGATGGTATGTTAGATTGCAAAACCATTTCGAAACTAATGTTGTTGTGGTGATTGTGTTATAATTGCCAAGTGTGGATGTTTGGGAAGTGTGTGATAGCGTGTTTGATTGCAAAACCATTTCGAAACTTAAGATGTCGTGGTAATTGTGTTATAATCGCTAAGTGATTTGTTTTGGAGTTTTGAGTAAGTGTGATTGATTGCAAAACTGTTTCGAAACTCAAGATGTCGTGGTGATTGTGTTATAATTGCTAAGTTTGATTGTTTGGATTTGTGGGTAAGTGTTGATTGATTTCGAAACCGTTTGAAAAGCTGAAAAATGCTGAATTATGTTGTTTTTCTGCTGCTGTCTGATGTGTATTCGAATACAACAGGCTGTATTCGAATACAGACATGCTGTTTTTGCCACTGACTTACTGTGTAGTCGAATACAGACTGTTGTAGTCGAATACAGACATGCTGTTTTGCCACTGACTTGCTGTGTAGTCGAATACAGACTGCTGTAGTCGAATACAGACATGCTGTTTTGCTGCTGAATGCTGAAATAGCCTTGTATTCGAATACAAAGATGCTGTATTCGAATACAGAAATGTTGTTTTGTTAAAAACTTCATTTTTCAACCTTGTTTATGAATTTTTAGCATATGGAAACACTTTTAAGGTGCATGCTAAGTTGAAAAGGTATTTTTTGCATTTAAAAACTTAAATGTTATGTGTTAACTGTTAATTTCGGTTGGTGACCCTTTACAACTATTGTGGAAATCTGGGCTTTGCCCTCAGATGAGAGTCAGGACAAACCTACCTGTTCGTACCCTACGGATGGGAATGTAGATGGGAATGCTTGACTGGAGCTATGTTAGGAGGATCTTACGGGGCGCGTGGAGATCACTCAGGGTGTATAGTTTTTGTAGAATGATCAGATTAGGTTGACATTGAGGGAACATATGTCTTTATTTTGAATTGTGTTTATTTCAAAGTGGAAGACTGTACCACTTTTTGATGTGTAAATATTTTGGACTCATGTTTTGAAAAACTATTCCGCTGCTTGTAAATTATTATGACTTAATTATTTACCCAAAGGTGTTTCCTTATTTATTTTCTCTGTTTTATTTTAATTTCTTTTGAAAAAAAAATACATCCTCGCTTTGAAAAACGGGGTGTTACATTGTGGTATCAGAGCTTTGGTTTGGTTTTCTTTGGGGGCTGTGGAACCTTTGGTTATAGATTGTAAGTCAACCTGTAGGTTGTGAGTCGTTATCTGATCATGCGTCGGGGTAATTGGTCTGAGTTGTCAGATCAGGGGTAGTTATTATGTGTTGATATATTTGAAACTTAGTTTTGGAATTATTCGAAGTGGTGTTAACACTTCTTCTTGATGTTTGTTTTTTCGGAAACACTACCTCCAAGAGGGAACGACGTTGCAAGGATGAACATCAGTAGGGATGATCAAATGGTTGGAGCTACAAATAACATGGAGGTTTTGTAGTTGCACGAGTTGCTGCAAAGACTCTACGAGATCTGGAGAAGAGGAAAAGAAAGATCTGTGCTCTTAAGATTAAGAGGGTTAGAATACTTTCATCGTTACCATCCTCCAAAGTTCAAGGGTGATGAGGACTCAAGAAAAGAGTTGACTAGTGGATTCAAGAAGTGGAAAAGATCTTCGAGATGACGGATTGTCAGGCAGAGTTGAAGCAAATCATGACGACATGGAATTTATAAAATGGTCCCAAGGACACAGAAGCTATGTGTTGGTGAAAACTCGAAGATGATGAGTATGGATGGATTAACATTAGACTAATAAGGGATTTCAAGTAAAGATCTAAGTTAAGGACTCTTGTTAAGAAAAGTATTAGATGTTTTCCTGGTAGATTTCAGGATGAAATTGGATGAAGTTTGACAACTGTCAAGGAGATGTGAACATCATGGAATTGTTGAGAAGATAAGGCTTCTATTCGGAATAACATTTGGTGATTAGGTGTCAATGAAAGAGACTGGTATTGAAGTTAAGGGAGTGTTGCACATTAGGAGTAAATACTTCCTTGGTTAGATAAAATACGCTTTGAGAAATAGTCGATACCTTGAGGGATAAAGTCGAGCATTCGAATTAGACTGGATTCACAACTTGGATTATTAAGTATGAATCTCATGACGAGTATAGGAGTGAGACTATATATTTTGTTCATAAGTGACCAATCTCCTTGTGGTTTAGGAGATAGTAAGTATGGATAATGATATTGGATGAATCTGTAGACTCATAAGTGTGAATTTTGAGCAATGTTCGGAAAAACATAATGAGTTAAGCCTTGATGTATTTAACTCTATTTTGCCATTAAGTGGAATTTGGAGCATCGAGTACGAGAAAACTTCAAGATTGCGGTAATATAAGTTTTGAGAGTCTATTAAAGGATGGAAATCACTGAGAGGATGTTAATATTTTGATAGGACGAAAGGATTATTCGAGATTTGATTTAGGATCCTAAGATGGTTGACTTTTAGTTGATGATTTAAAATCTCGCAAGGTTGGATGGAGGATCAAGTAATGCTTAAAACATTCATAATCGAAGGAGTTGAGTCATGCAAGTGATAAATGATTCATGTTAAGGATGAGAGTGTTTGGAGATTTTGAAGATCAAATTTGAGAATCCTATTAAATGATAGAAAGTGAAAAGGAAGAGATGGAATGAATGATTTATGATTTAGTTGTTGGTCTTGGGAAATCCAACGTTAAGGTTTAAAATGAGTGTTATAGTGACTAGATGAACAACGAAAGGTATGTGGGTCTTTGAGTTATTTTACTGCAAAATTTATGAGGATGAAGTTATAGATAATTATTTCTTAGGAAATGCTAATGAGGAGTGTTGAGAAATAATTCTTTAGGACGTGTGATTGTTAGGATTCTTCCAGTTGTATCTCGGTAAAGGTTGAGAAGGAATAAGAATCCAGCGAGTGAACCAAATATTGGAAAATGTACCAAGAAATTTGTTGGAGCAGCACATAGAGATGTAGCTTATGACAATTAAAGATTCAGGAAAGGAATTATCTCACCTATAATTCAGACAATATTATTATAAAGGTATTCCAAGATATAAAGACATCACTTGAGAGCATGTCATGGGGATTGTTATTGTGTTCGTCAATCAAAGGAGTTAAATGTTTGCTTGATAGGAAACAATTGAACATGAAATGGAAAAGTTTGGTGGGAATTAGTAAGCCTTGATTTATTGGAATCACTATAATGAAGATGTATCAAGGTTCGAGGTAGAAATTTAAGGTTTGTATAAATGGAAAAGTGATGGAGTGAATACAATGCGGTTGACCTATCATAATGAAAGGATAATCATCAAGTTGCAAATGAAGGACACAGTGAAATTAAGAAGTATCAGAATGAATGTTGGCAGTAGAGGTAGGAGGATTATTTTCGAGTTGTGCATAATTGCGAAGTATGTAAGAAATTTTCTAGTGAAGCGTGAATTTGAGGTGTTAGGCATGAGACAAATGTAGACCTTGATCTATGAATTAAATTCAAGTTGGATTTTAATGGAAAACGTGACTCTTGAAATGAAGTACTAAACTGGAAGGAAGTTTGTGTGTCCCAAGGGGTATAGTCTTTGGAATGATATCGAAAATATTTGAGGAAGCTTCGATCACCAAGCATATATGGTGATGGAATTATTAAATTTATAACTGGAATAACATACTGATAAGAACACTACAGTTGACGTAGTTGTACAACTTAAGCAAATCGAGGATTTGTGGACAAGGGAGAAATTTAGGAGTTCTCGGATGTAGTGATTGTTTGGTGCTCAGTGTGTTGGGGTCATTCTAAGTGTTCCAGTTTGGTACCAAATGGATGTTTCATACCAAGTGGATGCCAATGAGACTACGTGACAAAGGTATGGGATATTTTACTTCGTCGATAGGATCAAAATTATAGGAAAATAAGGGAAACTCAATGGACTTTGAGAAGATTGTTGACTGCTTGTACATTAAGATAACCTCAGTTATAAGTTGCAATGAGTGCTATTACAGTTCGGTTAAGATAGTCTAAGCCACTATCATGGTTGTTGGTTATTTATTGACAAATTGAGGGACTGATCATCCTTAATCTCTTGTTGATAATAGACAAAACCATGTTGAATGGGACGGACGAGCCTTACCGACTATGAATGGGTACAGAGTTATTAAGCACCTTATGAAAAGGGGTAGGCAAGACTTTCTTCGAGAAGGCCAGGTGAAACAAGTTGTGACTTGTATGTTGAATTTGCGTACAAACCTAGGGTGGATTGTTACTCGTACTTTAAGTTTCGAGGACGAAACTAATTTTAGGGGGGTAGTAATGTAAGACTCGTAGTTTTTAAATCATAAATTATACAATTTAAGGATATTTTGTGTGGAATTTCTTAGGCTGTTAGCCCCGTTTTTGGTATGAAGTGAGTTAAATGCCAAAAATATATTTGTGGAAATTGGATTAAAATTATTTATCGGAAAATAATTTATTCACGTTACGAAGGATTTAATACCGGGCAATTTTGTTAAAAATATCTCGGGTTGCCGAAAATTGCATCTGTCACTTGAGTTGCGACGAGGGTAGATATTTTTGACAAAAAGTGGTTTGGAGAGGTTATGGGTGAAATTGTAATTTTAATAAATATCTAGATATTTGTTAAGTTATACTTAATATATATATATATATATGTTTGTTTGGAGGAAAAAGGAAAAGAGGTAGAAAAGAAAGAAAATGAACTAGAAAGAAAGGAAATAAGAAGGAAAGAAAGACAAAGGAGAGAGAATGAAACATTTCTCTTCTTCTTCCTCTGCCTCGCGAAGAAACCATCTCCTCCTCCCTTTTTCTTCTTCGTTGATTTTGCTTCCTTTTTCTTTCTTTGACTTCCATAATAGAAACCCAAGGATTAGTGGGTAAGAGAGCAAGGTTTTCTCAGCTTCATACTTCCCCGTTGTTTCGAAAACGAAGAAAAACGGTATTAGGGATTCAAACACAAACCTCCCCGTTTCACCTAGATCTAAGCTTCGTTTCGCAAAGAGATAGAAGGGAAAGTTGCTCACTACCATGCTACGGTGCTAGGGGACCAACTTTGGAAGCGGCGTTGCAAGCGGAGATTTTACCGGAATTGATCGCGGTGCCGTAAATCGAAGTTAAAGCTAACGATAAGGTAAGGGCTCCTTCCAAACTTTTAGTTTGCATTTAGGGCCTTATCTGTGGTTGTGTGGAAACGAATTTCGTTAGGGTTGGAGTATTGAGTTGGGAGAAAAGGTATCTAAGGTTTTATGGGTAAAATCTTAGAGTTAGGTTTTGGTTATATTGATGAATGTTTCTTGGAAAATGAATTTAAACTCATTTATGTATGATTTTGAGTAAATGAAACTTGTGTGTTTGAGTAGTGGATTGTGTTCATTTGTATTCGTTGTTTGACGTGTTCTTAATTGATACTGATGAAATTTGATATGTGTTTGGTTGGATTTTGTGGAAAAATGAATTGATGTGTTTTGATGTGGGTTGATAATATGTTTGAGTTGTTTTGCGTGGAATTTGAAAACCATTAAGTTAAATGAGTATTAAGAATGGGGAATCTCTTAATGTCTTGTTTACTTAATGTGTGTTTGGGAAAATCGTTTAAGTTAACTGGGCGTTAAGAATGGGGAATCTCTTAATGTCTTGGTTACTTAATGTCGTTTTGAAAATCGTTTAAGTTAACTGGGCGTTAAGAATGGGGAATCTCTTAAAGTCTTGTTTACTCAATGTTTGTTTTTGAAAATCGTTTCAGTAAATGAGTATTAAGAATGGGGAATCTCTTAATGTCTTGTTTACTGAATGTTTTGTTGTGGAAATCGTTTAAGTAAAAAGTATATTGAGAATGGGGAATCTCTTAATATGTCTATTTGCTTAATGTTTTACTTTGAAAATCGTTTTAAGTTAAATGAGATTTAAGAATGGGGAATCTCTTAATGTCTTGTTTACTTATGTGTGTTTTGGTAAATCGTGTTGACCCGTGATAGGTGGCACCTCGGTAAACAGTACTGACCCGTGATAGGTGGTACGTTTACGATTTACGTTGGTTAAGTTGTGCTGACCCGTGATAGGTGGCACCTCGGTAAACAATACTGACCCGTGATAGGTGGTATGTTTACGACTTACGTTTTTGGTAAATTGTGCTGACCCGTGATAGGTGGCACCTCGGTAAACAGTACTGAACCCGTGATAGGTGGTACGTTTACGATTTACGTTTGGTAAGTTGTGCTGACCCGTGATAGGTGGCACCTCGGTAAACAGTACTGACCCGTGATAGGTGGTATGTTTACGACTTACGTTTTTGGTAAATTGTGTTTGTCCGTGAGAGACTGCACAGGTGTTTGTCCGTGAGAGACTACACCCTGGTGAATTGTGTTTGTCCGTGAGAGACTGCACAGGTGTTTGTCCGTGAGAGACTACACCTTGGTAAATTGTGAATTGTTGGTTCGTTTTGTCCGTATAGTAATTGTATTATAAGTGTGTTTGATTCAAATTATGATTGTGTTGATTTTGCTAAGTGTTATGTTTTGAAACTATGTGTAAGTGTGTTTGATTCAAATTGTGATTGTGTTGATTGTACTAAGAACTATGTTTTGGAATTGTGTGATGGTATGTTAGATTGCAAAACCATTTCAAAACTAATGTTGTTGTGGTGATTGTGTTATAATTGCCAAGTGTGGATGTTTGGGAAGTGTGTGATAGCGTGTTTGATTGCAAAACCATTTCGAAACTTAAGATGTCGTGGTAATTGTGTTATAATCGCTAAGTGATTTGTTTTGGAGTTTTGAGTAAGTGTGATTGATTGCAAAACTGTTTCGAAACTCAAGATGTCGTGGTGATTGCGTTATAATTGCTAAGTTTGATTGTTTGGATTTGTGGGTAAGTGTTGATTGATTTTGAAACCGTTTGAAAAGCTGAAAAATGCTGAATTATGCTGTTTTTCTGCTGCTGTCTGATGTGTATTCGAATACAACAGGCTGTATTCGAATACAGACATGCTGTTTTTGCCACTGACTTACTGTGTAGTCGAATACAGACTGTTGTAGTCGAATACAGACATGCTGTTTTGCCACTGACTTGCTGTGTAGTCGAATACAGACTGCTGTAGTCGAATACAGACATGCTGTTTTGCTGCTGAATGCTGAAATAGCCTTGTATTCGAATACAAAGATGCTGTATTCGAATACAGAAATGTTGTTTTGTTAAAAACTTCATTTTTCAACCTTGTTTATGAATTTTTAGCATATGGAAACACTTTTAAGGTGCATGCTAAGTTGAAAAGGTATTTTTTGCATTTAAAAACTTAAATGTTATGTGTTAACTGTTAATTTCGGTTGGTGACCCTTTACAACTATTGTGGAAATCTGGGCTTTGCCCTCAGATGAGAGTCAGGACAAACCTACCTGTTCGTACCCTACGGATGGGAATGTAGATGGGAATGCTTGACTGGAGCTATGTTAGGAGGATCTTACGGGGCGCGTGGAGATCACTCAGGGTGTATAGTTTTTGTAGAATGATCAGATTAGGTTGACATAGAGGGAACATATGTCTTTATTTTGAATTGTGTTTATTTCAAAGTGGAAGACTGTACCACTTTTTGATGTGTAAATATTTTGGACTCATGTTTTGAAAAACTATTCCGCTGCTTGTAAATTATTATGACTTAATTATTTACCCAAAGGTGTTTCCTTATTTATTTTCTCTGTTTTATTTTAATTTCTTTTGAAAAAAAAAATACATCCTCGCTTTGAAAAACGGGGTGTTACAGCTTCTTCAGATAAGCGTTGTAAAATGTCTCTTTATTTTATTTTTAAAAGGGTATTTTACAGCGCTTCTTCAGATAAGCGCTGTAAAAGGCCTCATTGTTTTATTTTTATATTTAAGGCTCTTTTTCAGTTCAGTTTAGTTCAGTTCAGTTCATGTAAATTACTAATTTATATTCAGTTCTGTTCATGTAAACTACTAGTTTATATTAACTTACATTAACTTAGTATAAAACACTCAAATCAAGCTAAATATAAGCAGAAAATAAATTAATCAGAAAATAAATTAATCAAAACTTAGTATAAAACACTCAATTCAGATTACATGCATATTTACATTAACACAATTCAGATTACATGCATATTTACATTAACATAGTTCAGATTACATGCATGGCTTATATAAAACAATTAAACATGTACATTAAGATGCCCTTCTTCTTTTCCTGGTGGGATTCACATTTGTTTGTCCATTTACAATACGAAACGATGGATTAATCCAAATTCCCTCATCATGATCATCTCTAAGATATAAACCATCATTAGTTGAATCAATTTCATGTGGTTGTTGTGATGTTGCAAATAAAAGATCATTACCAACATCTTCATCATTATTGTTATCATCACTTATTTTATTGGTCGATAGGACAACAGACCATTTATCATCAGAAGGATCAGTGACATAAAACGCTTGTTGAGCTTGCGACGCTAAAATAAAAGGCTCGTCTTTGTATCCCACCGTATTAAAATCGACAAGCAAGAACCCTGACTCATCAATCCGAACGCCATTATTATTATCGACCCACTTGCAACCAAACATGGGAACACAAAACATTGTGTAGTCTAACTCCCATATGCGCTCGATAACCCCAAAATATGATAGATTTGCATATATTGGGTTTTTGTCTTTTGCACTTGAGACATGCATCGCTTCAGCTACGAGAGTGACTCCGCTATTTTGCATAATGGTCTGATCATCTTGTTCTTTGGTATAAAATGTGTAGCCGTTAATAACATAACCAGTGTAAGAAAAGACATGTATGCTCGGACCATTTGCTAGCCACCTCAATCTCTGTGAAATTGATCCGGGGTCTATATCAAACTTTGACTTTATGTGATTTTTTAACCATGTTATAAAACTTCGATTGTGCTCTCGAGTTATCCAATTTTGATTCCTATTCATGTTCAAATGAGATAACTGATCCATGTGTATTGTAACATACGGTTGAACATCATCATCATTGTGTAGAACATACAATTACGCCTGCTCCCATTTTGTCCTTGATATAGTCAGTAGTCTCCTTCCAATTATCCATTCTCCTGATATTCTTCCCAAATGACGAGACATGGGAAACCCTATGGATTCAACATTTGACAGATATTCAGTACAAAATTCAGCAGCCTCTTCAATAATGTACCGTTCAACAATACAACCTTTTGGTCGACTTCTACTTTTTACGTACCCTTTTAATATTTTCATATATCGTTCTATCGGATACATCCATCTCATATAAGCTAGCCCACAAAGTTGTGTCTCCTTAACCAGATGAACAATAAGGTGAACCATTATATCAAAAAACGAGGCTGGGAAATACATTTCAAGCTCACACAAAGTAACACCAATTTCCCTCTGCAATGTCGGTAATTTCTGAGGGTCGATCACTTTACTACAAATTTACCTGAAGAAGAAACATAATCTAGTTAAGGCTATTCAAACTTTTTCAGGTAAAATGGAACGTATACCTATTGGAAGCAAATGCTCCATTAGAATATGACAATCATGGGTCTTCAAACCTTTTAACTTGAGGTCTTTCATACAAACCAAATTTTTAATGTTTGAAGAGTATCCTTCTGGAACTTTAACTTCATGTAGAAATTTACATAAAACAATTTTTTCCTTTCTAGATAGAGTATGAGCGGCTGGAGGTAGATATGTGCGATTTTCTTTCTTTACGGGACCCAATTTATTTCTTATTCCCATATCGACCAAGTCCAATCTTGCGTTGATGCCATCTTTAGACTTTCCTGGAACATTGAGTAACGTACCAATAACACTATCAAATACATATTTTTCAATATGCATCACATCGAGGAAATGTCTTATATACAATGACTTCCAATATGGCAATTCAAAGAAAATTGACTTTTTCTTCCACCCAGTTTTGACCAGCTCTCCCGCAAAAGGTTTGCCAAATTTATTGGTCAAACCTTGTACTTTTTCAAGTATTTGATATCCAGTCGGTGCTAAAGGAGCTTTACCTTCCTCTGATTTTTCATTGAATGCATTTCTCCACCCACGATACTGATGACTATAAGGTAAAAATCTACGATGTCCAAGAAACACATTCTTCTTACAATGTTTCAACAACATCCAATTTGTACTCTCTTCACATATAGGACATGCACACTGACCTTTAATGCTATATCCTGATAAATTACCATATGCTGGAAAATCATTAATTGTGCCGAACAACATAGCCCTCAAATTGAAACATTCTTTCTTATACCCATCATAAACTTCCACACCTGTCTCCCACATACGTTTTAAATCTTCAATTAAAGGAGTCAAGTATACGTTGATATCATTCCCCGGTTGTTTGGGTCCAGAAATTAACAGAGACAACATCATAAACTTACGCTTCATACATGACCATGGAGGTAGGTTATATATTACCAAAATCATAGGCCACGTGCTATGTGAGATGCTTTGAAGACCATGTGGATTCATTCTATCAGTAGAAAGTGCAAGTCTTAGATTTCTTGACTCTATCCTGAATTCAGGATACTCGTGATCAAATTTTGCCCATTGTGGGGAATCTGCAGGGTGTCAAAACATTCCATTTCTAATTCTTTCATCTGCATGCCATGTCAAGTGTTTTGAATCTTCTTCATTGCGATACATGCGCCTAAATCTTCGTATTATAGGAAAATACCACATGACTTTTGCTGGAGTAGATTATTTCTTCTTATATCGAGAGACATTGCATTTCGGACACGCCTTAAGTAGTTCATATTCGTTTCGAAATAAAATGCAATCGTTAGGACACGCATGAATCCTTTCGTAACTCATGCCAATAGAACACAAAATTCGTTTAGCCTCGTAGGTTCGACTGGGAAGTTCATTGTCATATGGCAACATATCTTTTATGAGTGTTAATAATTCTGTGAAGCTTTTATCAGACCATCCATTACTCGCTTTTAAGTTGTACAACTTTAATATCACCGACAGTCTTGTGAATTTAGTACCACCATTATATAATTCTTTCTCTGCATCACTCAACAAACTTTCAAACATTTTAGGACAATCTCGAAGATCTTCTTCAACTACTTTTGCAATCTCATCAACTCGGTCCGGCTCATATGTATCTGTATCGAAGTCAGTTGAAGCATATGTCGAACTATTCTCAAAATTAATGTTTCCTTTTTTTTTTTTCTCACCATGTCTTATCCAACATGTGTAGCTTTGATCAATTCCATTACATACTAAATGTCCTTCTAATTCATCTTCTCTAACGTGTTTTCCAAAACAACATTTTAAACAAGGACAAACGACTCTATTTGGATCTTTTGCATTCTTCACTGCAAACTCAACAAACTCTTTCACTCCATTTTCATACTCTTTTGACAATCGATCGGCAGACATCCATTTCCTATCCATATTATACAACCTATATAAATGCAGTTACAAAAATAATAAGATTTCAAAACAATATCAACATATCTAATAACAATTTCAAAACAGAAAAGATTTCAAAATAGAACAGATCAACAAATTTCAAAAAAAAAAGAGATTTAATATATATAACTATTTTTAGTTTTCAATTATTAAAAAACTAAATATTTTTTGACAAAAACAAATTAAAAAATACCTGAGACAACGTAGATGGCCGCACAGTACGTAGAGGATATGAGGGTTCCCAGAGTAGAGGTGATGAGGGTTCGTAAATTTGTTTTAAATTTGTTTTTATTTAATTAAAAGTAAATGATATTTATTTGAATGCGCATGTCTTTTACAGCGCTTGTGCAAAAAGCCCTGTAATAGGTAGTTAAATTGATTGAAAGCGCATGTATTTTACAGCGCTTGTGAAAAAAGCGCTGTAATAGCTAGTTCAATTATTTGAAAGCGCATGTATTTTACAGCGCTTGTGAAAAAAGCGTTGTAATAGGTAGTTTCATTATTTGAAAGCGCATGTATTTTACAGCGTTTGTGAAAAAGCGCTGTAATAGGTAGTTTCATTATTTGAAAGCGCATGTATTTTACAGCGCTTGTGAAAAAGCGCTGTAAAATAATACGCGAAAGCGCTTCATTTTACAGCGCTTGTGCGAAAAGCGCTGTAAATGCCTTATAACATTATGCGAAAATGCTATATGACCCTACACCAGCGCTTTTTTCATAGCGCTTGTCAAAAAAGCGCTGTAAAAGGCTCCGTTATTTTTAAAATATATTTACAACAGCGCTTGTATTTAGCAAGCGCTGTAAAAGGAGCGCTATTAAATATTATTTTTGGCGCCCTAAACCCTAAACCCTTAAAGTCATACAAATGCCTTTATTTTTATTTTACTCTTTTCTTTTCACATGAGTGTTATTGTAACAAAAAAAAAATATTATTTTAAAATAGATGTCTTTTTCAATATTCAGCGAAGTTTTAACTATTTTAACTATAGATTTCAATTACTATTATGTACATTTTATATTTATGGTATTGAAAATTTACTAATAATTGATAAGAATAATTTAATAAAATGAATATTTTTTTTCTTGTACTCATTTTATAGATATATTTATTAAAAAAATATACTCTATTTTTTTAATAAATCTGCAAAAGCTTTAAATGTTACCTATGTTATTTTGTAATAGAGTGAGTAATATAAAACATGGAAAAAGGGGGAATACGGGGTTGGGTATGGAAAAAGGGGAAATACGGGGTTGGGTTGGGATGGGTGTATTGGATTATAATGCATAATAATTAAAGGGAAAATGAATTTTGTACCCTTCAATTAGACTTGTATCCTTATATTTATAACTTTTGTCCCTCAACTTTTCAAATTAGCACATGTAAATAGTTAAAATATATTAAGAAAAAAATGGACAATTGACACGTACCCCTTATTCCACAATTTTCAAAAGTATAACTTTTTTTCTCTAAATGTTCCGAATTAGAAATTTTTTAATTAAAAAAATCAAAAATGAATTTTATAATAATAATTTTTACCTACAAGTTTCATTTTTTGAATTTTTTTTTACACAAAATAACAAGCGAAAAGTTCAAACAATAAAATTTCCAACTGCAAACAATTACTAGAAATTCCATTTTTAAATTTTTTGAGATGAAACTTCGGAAAAATGAATTTTTTGAGTTTTTTTATTTTGCATTTGTATCTATTTTTTTTTTTTTTACTTTTTTACATTTTAACATTGTTATTTTTTTTTTCAATGTGGAGCA
Source organism: Cicer pinnatifidum (assembly GCA_037974775.1). Classification (NCBI taxonomy): domain Eukaryota; kingdom Viridiplantae; phylum Streptophyta; class Magnoliopsida; order Fabales; family Fabaceae; genus Cicer; species Cicer pinnatifidum. Next base: position 22,576,747 of record JBBPBR010000001.1, on the reverse strand, counting down.
TAGGATAAAAAAACGTTATAGAACATCTTCAAATTCCTACACAATCTAATAAGAGAGTTGTTGTTAAGAAAAGAAGAATGAGGAACAAAGAGATGCAACAAAAAATACAAGAGCATCTAGAGGATCACGTTCAACCTAAGTTTGACCAGGTGGTGCATCAAGATCATGCGTATGAGGACCACACACAATAAAAAGAGCAACACGGTATTATGTGTAAGGATTACAAGCAAAAGGATTACCAAGATTCTGCGTATGAGGATCACATGCATATGGATGAGCAACAACTTGATTTTGTACCTGATCAACCTTTATTTTTTGGAGGACCGTACAATTACATGACAACCCAAAAATATGGATGGATAAAAATATAAAAAAATTAAAATAAATAAACAAAAAGATGGAATAAATTATCAGATGACAACCTTATTATTCCAACAACCCTATTTATTCTAACAATATGGATGTCAACCCTATTTATTTAATTTAATTATTATTCAAACAAACTTCATAAAAACATCACAAACTCATGATCAACATCTACCATATTTTTTGCCCTTATATAATTTGAATTTTGTCTTTATTTTAAAATACAAATTTTAGATAATTTTCTAAGCTTTCTAACGAATCAAATATCACTTCAATGAGACATTTAGAACTCCAAAAATAGCCAAAACAAGACAAACAAGTCGCCAACAAAAAAAATGGCATATATAGCCAAGATTAGTTTGGTTTTTTTTCATTCCATTATTGAATCAATTATTCTAGTAAAGAGATATCATCTAAGCATCTCACCGTTCTCTCCCCCTTCAAAAGAATTCATACTCAAATTTCTAACATTTGCAAGTTATCTTCATTCTCCATGTTCAAACACAACTCTTTTGAATCTTTGTGCTACATCTCTTTGGATTGTTGTTTCACGCTCCTTTTAAATAAAATAAATATCTCTAAACAAAGAGTAAGTATTAGTAGTCAAATAAACATCTTGATATTGAAAAATAATACAAAAATTCCTTAGCTAATGCTCCTATCACCTCATCTCCAACTATTGGGAATCTTATAATTTTAATTTCAATATTTTCGTCATACTTTTTGTTTTCCTTGTTAAACAACTCTTTTTTTTTTTTACCACTTTTCTTTTACAAAGAGGCTCTCTATTATTATTTTTCTCTCAACACTCTCTTTTGTCTCTTCTTTCTTAGAATTTTGGTCAACTTTTTTCTTTTCTTCATTACTTTCTTTTCTTTTTTTCATCTCCTTATATTTGTTCTCATAAGTTTCCCGTTTCTAATGGTACAATGATAAATTTATGATTATTAAATAAAAGTAAATACTTGTTTATGATGTAATTATGGTGTTATTGACGTTCACGCTTCCATGGAAAGTCTTGAAGGTGCAAACATGAGAAGGGGGTTCAATTATGTTTGAAAAAGTTGATAACTTTTTGCTAATTCGATGAAAGTTGGTTGATTTTTTTATGAATTACTTAGTTGAAAATATAAATAGTTGGACACAAATTTATCCCAGTTCACCACTAACTTGGCTACAACTAGTCCCTTCATTCGTAAGGCTTTAATCAACTAATTCAAATACCTTGAATTACAAAGCACCAGACTCTTCAAGTAAGTCTTCCCAAAAAGTCTAACAACCCCAAACTTTTGAGGAATTAACCACCTTAACCCTACAAGTCAAGTCTTCTCCTAACAACATGACAACCCCATATTGAAGAAGGAATTGAACCATTATCGGCTTAAATACAAAAGATTGAAACTTTAAGTGTTTGCTTTTAACTCTCACACTTTGAGAAAAATTACTTAGAAAATATTTCTAACTTGAACAATTGTTTCTCTCTTTGAACTCTAAGATGAATTTGAAATTTTGAGTTTATGAGTTCTTCAACTCTTTTCTGATTTTTGATGATCTTCTTTTTCTTCAGACTTGAGTGTCTATTTATAGATAAAATTAGAGCTTTAATTTAGTCCTTGTTTAATCATGATTTGTATCTTCATTCCTAGCTTGGTCAACATTGATCTGATTCAAAAATAGTTCTAAATAGGATGCTTTTTGATAATATGTTCTTTAGCCAATTATTTATTTTTGAATCCAATAAGAGCAGATCTTCTAGATTGATTTTGTTCGTATTTTGTTCATATTGAGTTTGTAAATTCTTCAAGTTGATTCAATTCGTATTTTGTTCGAATTGAGTTTGTAAATTCTTTAGATTGATTATGTTCAAATTTTCTTGTAGATAAATCTTGATCAAATCTTCTTTAAATCTTGACCATATTTTCTTTTCAACTATGTCAAATATTTTATTCAATTATAAATCTAAATCAAATCTTATTTTAGATTGTCTTCAATTATAAATCTAAATTGTATCTTATTTTTTATTGTCTTCAAAAACACGAGTCTTCTTTCATACTCTATAAAGTCAAATATATTGTTCTCATAACATACTTATGTTATCATCAAAACTCTAAGTATAAAACCAACTTGGTTCCAACAATTTTCCTCTTCTTTATATTTCTTTGACTCCCACTAAGGCTAAGTATCCTTTTATCTTTTCTCCACACTTTATCAAATATATTTATCCCCCTTGTGTCATCAAACAAAAATACTTGAAAGTGAAACTTGGTCTCTTTTTGTGTGTGTGTGAATAGCATGAATATAACATATTACAAGAAAATATAAAAACTAATGTTAAGCTAGACTACTTTGAAGTTATCATGTAACACCCCAGCCATTAGCGTTACCGGCAGTGCTGTCTCATGACCTTCCCGCCCCCTATCCACCCAATAGAAATAACGAGATTGTGCCTTATATGGGATTCGAGCCTGGTAGCTAAGAATGTGTGGAGGCGGTACTTATCTCCAAGGTACTGGGCACAAATCCTATAGAAGGCAAAAACTCACTATTTCCACTAGGTGGATAGGGGTCGAGAAGGTCGTGAGGTAGCACTGTTGGTAACGGTAATAGCCGAGGTTTTACATATCACAACATCAATCAAGTATGAAGGTAAGGTTTAGGTTTTTCTTGATGAAGTCAAACCTATCTTCAACTAGTGGTTCAATGAATATGTTAGTCCATTGTTGTTTAGTGTCTACAAACTGAATTTTTAATACCCCTTTTTGAACAATGTCCTAATGAAGTGGTGTTCGATTTCTATGAGTTTAGCTCTAGAATGAAGTATAGGGTTTTTGGTTAGGAAAATGACATAAGTGTTATCACAATAGATGGAAATGTTGGGTTCTAGGATTTTGTAGTCTTCAAGTTGATGCTTCATCCAAAGTAGTTGAGAACTGCAGCCAGCTGCTGAAATGTACTCAACCTTTGTTGTTGACATGTCGATGGTGTTTTGTCTCTTACTTGACCAAGTTATTAAGTTTTCACCGAGAAAGGTGCAGTTGCCACTAGGGCTTTTTCTCTCAAGTTTATCTTCAGCATAATCAGAATCACAATATCCATTTAGTTTGTACATAAGAGATTTCTCGTAGAACAAGTTAAGGTTGGTAGTGCCTTTTAGGTATCTAAGGATTCTCTTGACAGTAGTTGAATGTGATTCCCTAGGATCAGCTTAAAATCTTGCACATACACTAAACATGATGTCGGGTCTAGAAGCGGTAAGGTAAAGTAGGGATCATATCATTCCTTTATTGGTTTTCTGGTCAACTTTTTGGCCTAAATCATCTTTTGCAAGTGAATAGGTAAGGTAAATTGGTGTAGCCATAAGTTTACAATAACTCATCTTAAACTTACTAAGAAGCTCTTTTGTATATTTAGTTTGATGAATGTATATACCATTTTGACTTTGCTGAATTTGTATCCCTAATATGAACTTAAGTTCTCCCATCATACTCATTTGAAATTCAAGTTGCATCAATTTAGAAAATTCTTGGCAAATAATGCCATTAGTAGATCCAAAAATAATGTCATCAACAAAAATTTGAATAACAAGAATATCATCTTCTATTGATTTTCTAAAAATTATATTATCTACTTGTCTTGTTTCAAAGTCATTTTTAAGCAAGAAGTTACCAAGTCTATGATACCATTCCCTAGGTGCTTATTTTAGACAATATAGAGATTTCCTAAGTTTAAAAACATGATTTGGAAATTAAGAATTTTCAAAAATCTGGGGGTTGTTTAACATAGACTTCTTCACTGATATAACCATTTAGACAAGAAATTTTGACATCCAATTGAAATAATGTAATGTTATTATTTGCAGCAAAAGAAAGTAGGATACGAATAGCTTCTAACATGGCCACTAGAGCAAATGTCATACTGTAACTAATGTTCTCTTGTTGATTGTAGCGTTGTGCTACAAGTCTTGCATTTTTTCTGATCACTTCACCTTTTTCATTTAGCTTGTTTCTGAAAACCCAGTTGGTTCCACTAATGTTCTTGTTTGGTCTAGGTACTAGATCCCAAACATCATTCATCATAAATTCATTTAACTATTCTTGCATTGTAACAATCCATCCATCATCTATCAATGCTTCATCAATAGAGGTAGGCTCAATTGATGAGAGTAAGCTAAATAAAGTGGTATCTTTTAATGATGATATGGTCCTCAAAGGATTACTTGCTCTTCCAATTATTAGAGTTTAAGGATGGGATGAGTTGTACTTCCATCCAAATCTTCCTTTTGACTTATCTTGATTGTTTCTGTCTTGGTCATATTCATCCTCTGAAGATTTGACATCTTCTTCTTATTTGCTTGTATCCTCTAATTGTTCATGTTCTTTCAGTCAGGTTCTTTTAGTTTTGTCTACATCTGTTTCCTTTGATCCGGTAAAGTAGCACTATCATCATCTTGCTTTGACTTTTCAAGGTTAAGTTGTTTGTCATATAACATAATGTAAGTAATATAATTTAAGAATGAAAAATACAGCCCAAAACACCAATTTTGTTTCTGGTGTTTATGCTTGTTTATGAAGAAACAAACTTGTATTTTGCTTATGTTGAAATGTTCAGATTTTGTGATTCTCCTAGTCCCTCTAGATTTTTGAGAACCTACAAAACACTTATCTAGCTTTAATTTTTAAGATCAAGCTTCTTGTTATCAAAGTAAACATAATATCAGACAATAAATAAATTTTAATGAAAGATATAACCTATATGGCAACAGTTTCAGTTTCATTCTAAACACCCTTTTAGTTCTTATTTTTTGGTTCTCAGAGTCTGAATTTGCGTATTCTCTAATTTATGGGTCTGGATGAAGGGATTTCAATTCCCATCCAAGTTTGTAGTCTTGATGAATTTGATTGGAGTGTTCAAAGAAGTCTCTTGATTATGATTGTTCAACTGACACTTTTGTTTCTACTTATCTATCAGGTTCCTTTGGTAATTTTGGAAATGATGATAATTTTGATTTTTCTAGTAGTTCCAGTTCTGTTGAAATGTATGATTTCTCTTCCAGTTTTGATTTTGTTGATATGTGTGATTTCTCTACCAATTTTGATTATGTTGGTACTCCAGATTTTTCTGATATTTCTAGTTCATCGAATGGTTCTTTTTTCTTTTATGATAGTTATGGTTCATCAGCTGGTTCTGGTTCTGATATGTATTTTTTTGACCATTCCTTCTTCCACCAGAGCCATGTCTTGGGACATATACCTTTTTCCTTCATAAGTTGCTAGCATCTACTTACCAAATATCATGATTGGTGTTTCAACTTGGTTGATTAGAACATCTACAACATAAAGAAATTTGTCTTTTGGTACCCAAATCTGATTGGGTCCTGGTTTGTGAGTCTTGCAAGGTTTCTTGTATTTCCTTGTATTTAACATTGGATAAGATAATTTATAATGACCTTTCTTAGAACAAATAGCAAACAAAATATCAAAGGAATAAGTTCAGGTTCAATTATTATTTCTTCAAATCATAGATCTTTTTTACCATTTCTACTAACACCATAAAATCATAGATGCACACTTACTTCTCTCCATACCATTAGCTATAAAATCTTGGAATACTTTTTCATGCTTATTAGAATTACATGTGGTATTTTCAACATGGATATCTTTCAACGTTTTATCTTTAAGTTTAGCAATATCAATTTTCATATTTGCATTTTTTTGTTATAAGTTCAGTATTATCAATTTTCAGAGTTGTATTTTAGGTTTTACATTGAACACTTTGATTCTTTAAGGCATTAACTTTTTTAGTTAGGTTTACATTTTGTTTCGTAAGTGTTTTTAGTTTTAAAGACAATTTTTGATTCTTATTTAAAAAAATCATTTAAAGCAATAATTAAATCAGATCGAGTTAAGTCAAAAAATATCTCAATTTCTTCATCTGTTGATTAACTTCTATAGTGATAATATGTGTTTGATCCAGAGGCAAAGTTTGTACAAGGCATCAGAACCAAACCTACTTGCTCTTCATCATAAGAGGATTCATCAGAATCATCCCATGTAGCCCTCAAACTCTTCTTCTTGGGTATGGAATCTTTACACTTGTGTTTACCTTTCTCCTGATTTGGACAGTCTTATTTAATATGTCCATGCTCATCGCATCCATAACATATAATGGTTTTCTTGTCAAATCTTTCATTGCTTCCTCTGTTGGACTTCCTAAAATCATTCTGAGGGAAATATTTCCTCTTATTGTGCCACATCCTCTGATTCTTCTAGATATGAAGGCCATCTTCTCTTCCTCTGAGTTCAGATTTTGATCATCTGAATTATTATCCTTTGATTTTGTGCCTTTAGAACCTTCTTCTGCTTGGATTTTCAAGCTAAAGTCTTGTTCTTCTTCTTGGGATCATCTTCTTCAAGCTCAATTTCATGTGATCTAAGATAACTGATTAATTCTTCAAGCTTAAGAGTATTCAAATCATTTGCTTCCTAAATGGCCGTGATCTTAGGTCTCCACTTACTTGTCAAACTCCTAAGGATTTTCTTCACATGATCAACAGTAGTATAACTCTTCTCAAGTACTTTTACTCTTGAGACTAGAGTATGGATTCTGGAAAACCTTGTTCAATGTTTGCCTCTTTTTCCATCTTGAATAGCTCACACATTACAAGAAAACTAATATTTTGTGGCGACCAAAAGCTCCCACAAAGAGGTAAAAATAACCATAAAAGAGACATTTGTGGCGGTTTAAGGAAGTCACAAATAGCCCAGCCACAAACTTTTGTGGCGACAAAAAACGACCACAAAAGTTGTTTTTTTTCTTCACCATTTGTAAGGGTTTAAGCCCTCACAAATTTGTGACGGAAAAGTCTGCCACAATTTTGTGAGGGCTTAGGCCGTCACTAGGGATGGGAATAGGCTAGGCCGTCTGTAGGAGCCTATGGCCTGGCCTACTTATGGCCTGGCCTGGCCTGGCCTATTTAATAAAAAGGCTAGGCTCAAGCTGTTTTTAAAGCCTATTTATTTAAATAGGTCAGGCTCAGGCTTATAAAAAAGTCTGTTAGGCCTAACAGGCCGGCCTATATATATTTATTATTTATTAATATTATTTTTTATTATTATATTAATAATATTATTTTCTATTTTAAATTCTATCAATTAGGCAATCACTTACTAATCATTCCATATTCAGTAGTCGTTCCATATTCGGTAGCAGTTCTATATTTGGTAGTGGTTTTATATTCGGTAACTGTTCAATTAGTCAATCACTTAGTAGTTGATCCTTATTTGTTTAAGAAAATAAACAAAATATTTAAAATCATATTTTAAGATAAACTATTTAAACCAATTTTTCATTTGAAGCTTTATTTTTTTTAAATGTTATAACAAAAATATAAAATAAAATAAAAATCATATTTTTAAAATCTTAAGTCAACAAACCTAATATGTAAACAACATAATTTCTATTTTTTTTTTACAAATCTACTAGCATTTTGAATGATGTACTCTTAATGTAGTTTGAAAATAATTTATAAACATATAATATTTATAATATTACATGTATTAGGATTAGATCAATATTACAAAAAAATTATTCATTAAGTAATTTATTTTTGCTAAAAAAATTACAATTTCTTAATAAAACTATATTTTACTAACATAATAAATCATAATAGCAAAAATAACTATAATAAAAAAAATAACATTTCATCAACATTTTAAAAATTAACTATATTCTAATTTGATTATAAATTTTACAATTTAAATATTTTACTAACATTAAAATTTAAAAATAATATTATAACTAATTTTAAAAATAATATATTCTATATTATAAAATAAAATATTAACACACTAAAAATAATTTATAAACATATACGTTTTTTTTTTTAATAATAATTACATTAATTTCTAACTTGATGCAAAGTAATGTCTGACTTGAAGCTTACGAACAAATAACAACTCTTCAATAACACCACCATAAAATAAATTGATGTTCACTAAATAAATAACTTCAAATAAAAAAATAAAACATAAAATAAAGACTTATCGAAACTCGAGAGAAGGTAGAGAGAAAAGCTGGAAAAAAAAATATAAGTAAAAAAAATAATATTTGTAGAGAGAAGGTAGAGAGAAAATTTAGAGAGAAAGTAGAAGTAAGAAATGAGAGGAAGAGTAACATATATAGGGAGAAAAGAAGAATTTGTAGCGGTCAAAACGGCCACAAAATGTCAATTGTACTTTTGATTTTGTGGCGGCCTAGGTAGTCAGAAATGATTGTCTTTGTGGCGACCATGCTTTCACAAAGCTGCAAGGGTCATATTTTGTGGTGGCCGAAGGCCTCACAATGCTCCAACATTCTAATTTTTTGAGGGTATATGTTGTCATAAAATCCTACTGATATTTTCAATCAATCAATTTCATTATGAGGGTATTGGTTGTGGAACATGGACCCATCAAAAGAAAAGTCATCAGACAGTTTAAGCATAAATACAATCATCCAAAATGAAATAAATACAATCACAAAAGAAAGACATCTAGTCCTTATACAACCACCAAATTTGATCATGTTACAAACACTATACAACCCATGTGATCTCCACGCGTCCCACAAGATCCTCCTGACACAACATCGGTCAGGTATGTCTAACTACACGTCTGTCTCCAAAGTACTAACCGGTAGGACGATCTTGGTTCTCATATGAGGGCAAAGCCCAGATTTCTACAATAATTGTAAAGGGTCACCAACCGAAATTAACAAATATGACATAGCATTTAAATTTCAAATGCACAAAATAACCTTTCAACTTAGCATACTCCTTGAAAGGGTTTTCATATGTCAAACATGCATAAACAAGTTGAAAAATGAAGTTTTTTGACAAAACTGCACTGTCGTATTCGAATACAGCAAACTCGTGTATTCGAATACAGTGTTAAATCATAAGTCAATAGCAAAATCATCCTGTCGTATCCGAATACAGAAATCTCGTATTCGAATAAAAGTGCAAGTCAGTGGCAAAAATTATCCTCTCGTATCCGAATACAGCAAACTCGTGTATTCGAATACAGTGTTAAATCATAAGTCAATAGCAAAATCATCCTGTCGTATCCGAATACAGAAATCTCGTATCCGAATAAAAGTGCAAGTCAGTGGCAAAAATTATCCTATCGTATCCGAATACAATGCAAGTCAGTGGAAAAATAAGTGATGTTGTATTCGAATATGTTATCTTGAAAAACATTTTGAAATCAGTCAACACTTACAAAACAAAATAAATCATCACACATATCAATTAAGGCATAATCACAAACAACAACGGAGTGTGTATATACAATCATCATAGTATAACAAACATGACTCGCGTGTCAAACACCCTGATGCAATACGTATATGCCAAAATCCATGATTTCGGAAATTCCAAACCAAAGCTCTTCCCGAGAGGCGTAAATCGTAATTGTACAGTCTCTTTTATACCAGTACTAATTACCAAGTTGCCAGCTATCACAGGCCCGCATAATTTATTAAAGTGTAACCTATCACAGGTCTTATACCATAATTCCAAACAAAAACCCTCCGCGAGAGGCGTAATTCCTAAACGTGCAATTCCTCACGAACAAACACGAGTGCAATCTCTCACGGACAACACAATTGCAGTCTCTTACGGACAAACACGAGTGCAGTCTCTCACGCACAAATATGATTTACTAGAGTGTAGTCTCTCATGGACAAACACTAGTGCAGTCTCTCACGGACAAACATGATTTACTAGAGTGTAGTCTCTCATGGACAAACACTAGTGCAGTCTCTCACGGACAAACACGATTTACTAGGTGTATTCTCTCACTGACAAACATCAGTGCAGTCTCTCACATACAAACACCATTTACTAGGGTGTAGTCTCTCATGGAGAAACACCAGTGCAGTCTCTCATGAAGAAACACAATTTACTAGGGTGTAGTCTCTCACGGAAAAACACTAGTGCAGTCTCTCACAGACAAACACAATTTACTATAGTGTAGTCTCTCACGGACAAACACCATAGTTAAATCCCCGCAAGGATAAGATGAATCAATCAACTCATAGAACCATCTTGTGGCCCATCGCGGTCACCACTTAATGGCACCGCAACACACCTTAAACATACATATAGCAGTTTTGAACACATAATCACATCAAAACTTAATCACCACAACATCACGCATAATCACACCACAATCATTCATAATATTAATTATGAGCACGTAATCACATCCAAATTAATCCCCATAAATTCAGTCATTAACCACCTCAAATTTAATTAACAATTCACCCATCAATTTCAATTTTGTCAATTCCACCAAATTTAATATGCAAATCACCCATATTACAACTTCACATATTTCAACCCATTAATTTCCACAATTTCAAACATAATTTTACGCCAAATTAATTTCCACAAACCACTCGTCAAACACATCAAAACAATTTCCTCAACCACACTTAAATCACCTTAAATTCATTTTTCACAAATCCACACATAAAACACATCTAAAAAATTCATAATATTAATTATAAACAAATCAATCCCACCAAACATGAATCACCATAAACCACACCTCAAACACACCAAATTGAATTCCACTAATCAACTCATAAATCGAATTAAATTCATTTTTCCCACAAATATACCTCAAACACATAAAACTTATTTTGCACAAATTCACATAAAAGGTCCTAAATGCAAACTAAAAGTGTGGAAGGAGCACTTACCTTAACGGTAGCTTTAACAGCCGATTACGGCACCACGATTAATTCCGATAAAATTTCTACTCGCGTCGTCGCTTCGAAAACTAGCTCACTAGCACCGCATTATGGTAAAGAGCAACATTCCCTTCTGTCACTTCTCGCAATGGAGCACATATCTATAAGGAAAGTGAGGATTTGTGTTCGTGTGGTTTTGAAAACCACCAACACTAGCTTTTGAAACAGAGGAAGAAGAAGGAAGAAATTCGTGAGGCAGCAGGGAAATCTTTTCTTTCTCACCCACCAACACTTTGGTTTCTTTTCTTGAAGCAAAAGAAAGAAGAAAGAAGAAGAATGAGGAGTCAAGCAGGGAATGTTTTTGTTTTCCTCCTTTCTTGGCTTCATATATATATATATATATATATATACAAGCAAACAAATATCTATCTTTATAGATATTTTAAAAAAATATCATTACACATCCCTTCCTAAACTACTTTAATAAAAATATCAACTCTCGTCCCAACTCATTTGACAGATGAATTTTTTAGCAACAAGTGACATTTTAAAAAAAATATATGTCCGGTATTAAATTCTTCGTAACATAATTAAATTATTCTTTGACAAATAATTTTAATCGAATTTCCAAGAACATATTTTTGGCATTTAACTCACTAAATATCAAAAACTAGGCTAAAAGCTTAAGAAATTCAACACAAAATACCCTAAAATTGTATAATTTAGGATTTAAAATTAAGGGTCGTACAGGTTGCCACAAATTCAAATAACTTTTTCCACCAACAACTTTTATGATTGTTTTTGGCTGCCACAAATGTTACTATCGGCCACAAATAACGACTAATTTAAATTTTAGTATTTTTTAGGGGTTTTTCGAGTAGTAAATTTGTAGGGTTCTTTTTTTTGCCACAAAATCATTTTTAAGTTTGCCACAAATTGAGGGTTTTCTTGTAGTGATCTTGTGAAGTATAGAAACTTATTAGCATGTCTTCTAGTACTCAAAACATTCTCCATCAAACAAAGGTGGTCTATTGATGATTCATTCAATAGATTCTTCATTGAATCTACACATGTTGAACCCTTGGATCTTTCCTCAAACACTATAAAGTGTTCAAACTTGAGAATGAGCTCTTATGCCAATAGAAGATGCAAACATGAGAAAGGGGGAGCAGTTGAATTGTGTTTGACAAAGTTGATAACTTTTTGCTAATTTAATTAAGACTGATTGATTTTTATGAATTACTTACACAAGAAGCAACCGAGTTCAGAGGGAACAAACAATGAAAATATAAATAATTGGACACATAGATTTATACTAGTTTACCCCTAACTTGGATACATCAAATTCCCTCATTCAGAAGGCTTTAATCTACAAATTCAAATACATTGAATTACAAACGATCTGACCCTCAAAGCTAGTCTTCCCAAACAGCATGATAACCCCATACTTTAAAGGAACTAACCACCTTGACCTTTCAAGCCAAGTCTTCTCCTAACAATCTGCAACCCTAGATTGAAGAAGGAACTAAACCATTATCGGTTTGGATACAAAAAGATTGGAACTTTAAGTGTTTGCTTTAAATAAAACAGATAATAATAATAACTCTAACACTCTAAGAAAAAAACACTTAGATAGTACTTCTAACTTGAACAAGTGTTTCTCTCTTTGAATTCTAAGATGTATTTGAAATTTTGAGCTTATGAATTCTTCAACTCTTTTCTGATTTTCGATGATATTTTCTCCAGCATTGGTTATCTATTTATAGAAAAAATCAGGGCTTCAATTTAGTCCTTGTTTAATTCTGAATTGTATCTTCATTAATAGCTTGGCAAATAATGTTCTTATTCAAAAATAGTTTTGAATAAGATGCTTTTTGAAAATATGTTCTTTACACAATTCTTTATTTATGAATCCATTATGACCAGTTCTTCTAGATTGATTTTGTTCGTATTTTGTTTAGATTGAGTTTGTAAATTCTTCTAATTGATTATGTTTATATTTTATTCAGATTGAGTTTGTAAATTCTTCCAATTGATTATGTTCGAATTTTGTTGTAGATAGATCTTTATCAAAATCATCTTCGAATCTTGACCATATATTCTTTTCAAATTGGTCAAAGATTTTCTTCAACTATAAATCTAAATCAAATCTTATTTTAGATTTTCTTCAACTATAACTATGAACTAAATCTTATTTTAGATTTTCTTCATTTATAAATTTGTATCATATCTTATTTTAGATTTTCTTTAATTATAAATTTGAATCAAATCTTATTTTAGATTTTCTTCAATTATAAATTTGAATAAAATATTATTTTAGATTGTCTTCAAAAACATGAATCTTCTTTCATACTTTGTGAAGTCAAATATATGTCTCTCATAAAATACTTTTCTTATCATCAAATATCTAAGTATAAAATCAACTTGGTTCCAACAAGTCCCGATAGCAAGTGCTTCATTTTTGTTGGGATCACATCACATAACACTTCATTTTCATATCTCTCAATCTTGAACTATGCACGTACTTGGTTGGCCACCATCACATCACACATATATTTAAACTGTAGATCTTCAGGGCTTTCAAGTGAGTATGGTTGTGGATGGTCAAGAATCGGAAGTCCTAATTTCTCAACCATGATTGTACTAGCCATCTTGATCCAATATTTTCTATCAATAGCCAAATTGCATATCTTATTATTCACAAGATATTGAGTATAGAAGACATTTTTTCTTGGTTTGTCTTCCATGATGAACCACTAAAAAAATATTCAAACTTCGCAAATATTGTCTAAAAATGATGAACCATTTCTTTTTTTTGAAATAACAACTCACACGAACCTAAGCTCTGATTACCAAATGATGACAGACAAAATATTATGAATAAAAATGGGATGAAATTAAAATAAATAAACAAAAGATGGATTTGGAAAAATAGATGGTGAAGAAAGGCGCTACAATCAAGATGATTGATAAGGCAAGAAGAATCTCCACAATAGAAATGAAACCATTGATCAGATTAAAACAAGTTTCAATCAAAAAGCTCAAAGAGGAGAAAATCTCACTCAGAATTCTCAAAGAGAAATTTTTTTCATTTAATTCAATATGTCTATTCTACATATATATATGAGTTATGGGTTGATTGGTAGAGGAAAGGAAAAGTCACAATAAACTAACGTTAATCCTAGCAGCTAATAGAACCAAGATGGTTTGGAGAATAATTCCTTACCTTGCTTTGATGATAGAAAAAGGTATTTTGTGGAAATAATTTAATGCATTAATAATTTAACTGAGCGTGCATAATATAAGCTAGAAGTACCCTAAATTAGAGGAAGCGCATAGGGTCAGAGGAAACACCTTGGATTAGAGGAAGCGTGTCCACTAAAGGATACCACTAGATGATACCACTAGAGGATATAGCCAGATGAAGTGACCAAAGGAAGTCACTAGAAAAAGAAAATGGATCAAAGAAAAGGAACAACATACGCCCTTCATTGTGTTGAACTGTACAGTAGAGGAAGCCAACACATTATGAAGAAACGAAATAAAAGGATAGATTAGAGGAAGGAACAACACACTTCCTTCACTGTGTTGAACTGTACATCAGAGGATCTATGCAAATAGAAATGGTCCCATTCAAATTCATGACAATGGATATATGCAATCAAAGATAGAACATTTTGGAATCAAAGCAACAATCAAGAATTGAATTTTAGAAACTAACAAATAACAATCAAGAATTGAATTTTAGTAACTAGCAAGAAATGAATTTCAACAACCATCAAACAATTAAATTAGTTGCAAAGACAATAGTTTAAAAAGAGGATTCCTGTACGGTAATGCTTAATTCTAATCTTAAATCTACTAAAGAATTATGAGTTACTTTGGAATTAAAGGTTCTGTCACTAAGACATTAGGGCAAGAATAATAAAGAGAAATCGGTAATAATTCAATAAAGGAATTCAGTAACTAGGATCAAATTAGACACCAAGGTTGGATTCGAAGTGAAACTCATCTCTGACATTTTTCTCATTATAATGGATCAATTTTATTAGAGTTGTTAATTTTAAATATTATTTCAATCAATTTAGAAACTTTTTGTTCAATTTTAGTAATTAAATATAATTCAATAGTAAAATGCAATCCTTGAGTTCGACACTCGGTACTATCGTTTTATTGTTACTTGCAAAAATTCAGTACACATGCTGAAATGCTATTAGTACTAGATAGTCGATCCTCTCGCGAGTGAGCTCCACGAGGTATATTGTTCCTACTTTTCTACATGTCCTCACTACCCTCCCTGTATAAGTAGCCCTTCTTGAGATGTGGTCGTATACCCAAACAGTCGATGAGTCTCAGTCAGGGATGTCTAACGACGTTTCCGTCATCAAGGTAATAGTCGGTGTAATGAACTCGAGTATCACCTGAGCGCAAAACCCAATTTCTACAATAATTGTAAAGGGTCACCAACCGAGATTAACAATTAACATGTAGCGAAAAACTTATGTTTTAAATGCTCATGAGAAACGTTCATCTTAGCATACACATCAAAAGGATTTTCATATGTCAAAAATGCATAAACAATGTTGGAAAATAAAGTTTGTTTGAAAAACAGAACTGTTGTATTCGAATACAACATTTTGTAGCTGATTAAAAGTGCTAAGTTAGTGGCAAAAATAACACATTTGTATTCGACTACCACATGACGTAGACGAATACAAAATCAAGTCAATGGCAAAAATAGCATTTTCATTCAAATACAAGGTTTCATATTCGAACGATGTTGAAATTTCACATAAAAACTGAACATTACATATGTGTATTCGACTACACACGAGTTGTAGCCAAATACAACTGCAAAATTTTGTAGGTTTTCAGTTTTGAAATGGTTCTGAATCATTTAACACTTACGATATCAAGACAAGTAATAACACTTAAAAATTACGGCACAATAACAAACAACATATAGTAGGTATATACAATCATCATTTAATAACAAACATGACTCGCGTGTGAAACACTCTAATGGAATGCGTATATGCCAATGTGCATGATTCTGAAATTTCCAACAAAAACCCTCATTGAGGGGCATACATCATAATTGTACCGCCTATCACAGGCCAATACTAATTACTAATGTGCCACCCATCACGGATCAACACAATTTACTAGAGTGTAGTTTATCACAGACCTACACAACAGTTAAATCCTCGTAAGGATAAGATGAACCAATCAACTCGTGGAACCATCCCGTGGCCCATCACGATCACAACTAACACTGTCACAACTTAACATCGTGGCCCATCACGGTCACCACTAACACTGTGGCCCATCACGATCACCATAACCTATGAAATGCATGAGCATACACTGATTATTTTCACAACAATCATTAGGTAAATGCAGCTATTAAAAGACTCCCCTTTTAATACTCATTTAACACTAATAATTTTTTAAACTTATTACATAGTACACTCGAAACAGATTTTCCTCAATAGAATTCATAACACACATATTATTAGTTATGAACACATAATCAAATCAAACTTAATCTCCACAAATTCACACATTAATCACCTCAAACTCAATCTCCACAAGTTCATACATAATCACACCTTAATCACATCAAATTTAATCTCCACAAATTCACACATTAATCACATCAAATTTAATCTCCACAAATTAACACATTAATCACAAAAAATTTAATCTCCACAAATTCATACATAATCACACATCAAACACACATATAGGGTCATATATGCAAACTAAAAATTTGGAAGTATCCCTTACCTTAGTAATCGCTTTTACAACCGCTTTCACTACCGCGATTAAACACGGCGAAAAATTTCGCTTGCCGATACCTCAAATAAAATAGTTCCCAAGCACCGTCGGATAGAGAGGAGCAACTTTTTCGCCTGATACTTCTCGAATGGAAGCTTAAATCTAGGAGAGAAATAGGGGTTTGTGTGTGTTGTGTTTTTTTGAAACACTAACACTTGGTTTTCTCTTTCCTTGAAAAAGAAGAAAGAAGAAGAAGGAAGGATGGGCAAGAGCTGCACGGGAAAGTATGCCCCCTGTTTCTTTCTTTATTATATATATATATATATATATATATATATATATATATATATATATATATATATATATATATATATATATCCATATATATTTACTTACAACTAATAATATATAAATATATAGTTATATTATAAAATCATCATTGTACTAATCATATCACTTACATCTCCATTAAACCCATCGTTTCTCGTATATTTTCCACCTACAGTGAATATATTACCTTTCTTAATAATAGTCTTGTATATTCTAAAGTAGTAAAAAAAACAATTAAATAAAAGTTAAGAGATTATTTTTCTTCTTCAACCCCTTTCCGTTTGTTGTTATTTACTTTATTTAGCGTTTATTCTAATGAACCCTCATAAAATAAAATAAAAATACCACAAACTTGTGGTCAACATCTATTCTATTTTTGACCTTGATAGAGGCTGAAAGTGGTATTGATTATAAAAAAATAAATTGTAGATAATTCTTTAAGATTTCTAACGAATAAAAAAAAACCTTGAATCAAACATCTAGAGCTCTAAATATATCCAAAAAAGGCAGACCAGTCACCATCTACGAAAATAACATTTTCAACCATAATTAATTAGGTTCTTTTTATTTTTTATTGAATCAATTTTTCTAGTAAAGAGAGTTTGTATTGTTGTCTTGTCCCAAAATTAAAATTTTAAGATAATTAAACTCAAATTATAATATCAGCTTAAATTTTGTTCTCAAGATTTTTTGTGGTTTTATTTTGTTTTTTTAAAGGACTCAAAGTAAGTGTTCGTATAATTTGATGATGATTCAAAGATTAAAAAATCTGCTCCATAGGGGACTTTCAAAGTGGATTCTTTCGATGATTTTATGGCTTGAGAATCAAACGAATGGGTCATTCAAGTGTTATAAAAATAAAATAGAGGAAGAATTGTTGGGGAGTCTGGGGACACGAGAGAGCAACAACCAAAGAAATGGTCTATTATTTCTAAAAGGTTAAGATAATGGGTAATCTCCCTTATTCAAGTAGCAAATCAATAAAGAGTGAGTTCCCTCCCCCACCTTTAATTGGATGTTAGGATAGTGATTAGATTAGATTGTGGCTAAAAATTGATGATCAGAAGGAACCAAACCTTCTATGTAAATTGGATATTTTATGCATATTCAATTGAGAAAACTTTATGTTAGAAATCAATGTTAAAACTTGTATTAGATGTGAAATTGATAGTTATATAGACTAGATATTGCATTATGATTGATTGGCTGAAACATGCATATATCTTGAACATCAATTGATAGTGTGATGACTTGCATATAAGATATTTGATAAAAATGTAGTTGTTGTCCTCCAAATCATGTATGCAATATATTTGGTATTTACTCTGTAACTTTTTCTATAGAAATCGTTTGGAGTGTATTTTTGAACCATTGAAAACTAGACTTAATTTCCTATGAAATATAAATTGACTTCACTAAATTTAATTGAGAATTGATAGAGAAAAATGTGTCATAACTTAGACTAAAGTTGTTTCTCTCTTTTTTTTTTCCGAATATTTATGTATTATTTTGACAAACTATACCAATTGGGAACTTAACTTGAAAAATGAAAACTATATTCATAAACAAGACATTATAAGCTTTTAAATAAGGGGTAGTTTTTTTCAAAATCAGATGTGATTGGATATTTCAATTGAATTGTCAAAGTTGATATATAATTGACTTATTTCAATTGATGTAATTTCCGCACAAAAAGTTTATCGCATAGCTAACTTAAAATGGGTTTAACAAGAGGTAATATTGTAACACCCTAAATTGGATAATAAACTATTTTATTAATTAAATAGGATTTTAAATAATTAATTTGATGTTAAAATTATTTTAGAATATATATTGATAAATTTTTGCGAGTAATTTTTGTTGTATGGATGTTTTCTATGATATGCTAGTTTGATACACATTATATTAAATGAACAATATAAATAATAAATATTTTATACGATTATATTTTAGTGTAATATTTTAAAGAACAAGATTTTATATGATTTTAAGTGTACATGTGATTTGGTAATTAATATGATATTTTCTTATATGTTTGAATAATGTTAAGTGTGTACATATTTATATTTTAATCATTTTTAAGTATCTCTTATTTTAATTATATCTAAATATATCTTAATTATTTATTCTATAAATAATTATCTTGAGATAGTGGTAATATTGGGTTTGATTTTCTTTATTTTTATATACTTATTATGATATTGT